>OX421266.1:5189174-5595589 GCA_949125355.1 Agriopis leucophaearia | reverse complement strand
CTTAATGACTCGTTAATATTTTATTAAGGGCATTGTACTGCTGGTAGGTGCTCTTACTGTGTGTATGAGACATACTTTTTGCTCAAACTGTTTACCAAAAATAAATTGTTACAGGATTTCTGAAAGATACACTCTGTCATATCTCTTTGTGTCCGAACACAATAGACACTTAGCGGGAGATTTCGCGAAAGGCTGGTCGTTGTAAATAATTTTTACCCCGAAAAAGGCCAGGTTTATGAGGTTTTTGGAAGGCGGCGGCGAGAGTCGTAAAAATGAAATTTCAGGCTCAATGGTGCTTTTGGAGCTTCGTAGATTACGGAGTATTAGGTAGGTACATACTTTGTTTTTTGTTAGCTTTATAATGTATAATTTAATTGATGTTAATTTACTAGTCCTAAGTAGTAGAAACTCCTAAGCGCGCGCGATCTATCCTTTTGTAAAATCTTCCCAGAGCCACCAAGAGACCGGCCTAGCCGAGTTTGGGGTCCACTGGTAATACATTGTACTTACGCATTATAGTTTAAATAACTCTTGGCATTCTCTACGTTAACCTGTAAACCTTTTTGGAAATAAACTTTACTTTACTTTACATCTGTTTATTATTTTAGTTATTATATTAATAAATAATTATTTTAGTGATGGTAAGCCCCAATTAAAGTACCATTATTATGTTCTGATTCTTATTAAAATGCATCCCCTCCTTACTTTATACGACCTTTCACCATCTTCAGTAGAAGCATTGATTATATATTTTTTTTAAATTATGATTTATCAAAAAATCTAAAAAGAATAACTATAATACCTGTTTAATTATAATAGACAATAAAAAATTCGATGACCGACAGAACCTGCGCATCGATCCAGTTAAATGGCCCCAGCTCTGCCACCGAGCTACGAGCACCCAGTGGATGCCATCTGGAGCCACTGGATGCCCCTGATTCTAACCAAGTCGTCGGTCCACCTAGTTGGGAAGCCTATCTAGGCTGCTTCTTCATGTAGTCTCCAAGAACTTTTCTTCCCCACCGGTTGTCGGTTCTTCGAGTGATGTGGCCTGCCCAATGCCCATTGCCACTTCAACTTGCAAATCTGAGCAGCTATGTTGGTGACAGTGGTTCTTCGGCGAATATCCTCGTTCCGGATTTTATCGTGCAAAGAAACTCCGAGCATAGTTCTCTGATATACGCAGTTATTTATTTGGACACTTTGTATTATAAATTTTGTTCAAGACTCAACATCTATGTGTTTGTAAATCAGTGAACGAGAGTGTAATCGTAGCTCTGAAGTGTCGACAAGGATACGCACTCAGAGCTCTGTAGATAACAATGCGGGAGTGTTGAACGCTTGCTTTTATTATATTTATTTCCGTTACTGAATTAGGTAGTCTTTTGAATAGGTTTTTATTATACTAGAATATAAAAAATCCTTGAGTTGTATTCGTAATTTTCATAACGACTTATGTATAACGATTATTGATAGGTTTTGATTGCGCTATATTACCAAACTTGGAAAAGTTGAATGTAATCGACTGCCTCGGTGGCTCAGTTGGTAGTGATCCTACTTTCTGTGCTTGGGGGCGTGGGTTCGATTCCCATCTAGGACAAACATTTGTGTGATGAACATTTGTGTTTGTTCTATGTCTGGGTGTTAATATCTATCTATTTAAGTATGTATTTAAAAATATATATGTATGTATATCAGTCTCTGGCAGCCATATTACAAGCTTTGCTTAGTTTGGGGTCAGATGACCATGTGTGCAATAATGTCCCAGATATTTATTATTATTATTATAAAAATCACACTAACTTGTATTATCAAGCTATAAACGTCATACGAAATAGCAAAATAGTATTTAATCGCAATTACATCTTTTTAAACTTTTTAAAGGTTTTCTCCATCTAGCACTTCACCTTTTAAGGCGTCATCGGAAGTGAAGTTAGCTAGTAAAAATAAATACAGAATAAAATTTATATAGTATCAAAAAAAATACTTTACTGTGAATCTTACGAGGTTCTTTAATTTTCGCGCTATTCATTTGTTTTAGTTATGTCTTGATTACATACAGGGTTGAAAGGATGTACTGTACTAAGTTGAAAAGGATAATAATTGCGAAAAAATATAAACTGTTCGGTTCCATACATTGTCGAGTCTGAATTACAGTTTTCTATGGAACAGCTGATATATTTTCCCGATTTCAGAGTGGCTCCCTTAGGAAAAGTTGTTCATAATGATATCCATCATTATGAACAACAATAGACTTACATCGTAACCTAGTATATGGTCAGTTAACAGTTTTACCTCTTGGCATACAAATACTAAAGTTAAAATTACCATTCTTTTTTACCATAATAATATTTTCACATTGCAAAAATTCACCCCCTTCAAAGTCTACCTCAATTCCATTTTCCATTGTCACTTGACGTGATTTTCTTGAACGCGGTAGTGACGTTTCCGCTTACGTCGGAAACTAGAAACGTAAATGTTGCCGGCGTCATGTTTCGCATACCGTAATGCTACAAAGTGAAAAACTTATCTATACAGTTGAACGGGGGAGCTACCATCGCAGTTTCTAAACTAAACCCGTAGAAAATGTATAGTTCTTGCATTTGACCAGCTCTACTGAAAAGTTGGCGCGCACTCCCGTGATGATATATACCGTAATGTCACAGTCTAAAGTAGTAGTATGACTAGGACGTGTCCTTGAATTCAATGCCTACTGTCGGTCACAGAGCTCGAGTTACTACTATCAGTTTAAGAAAATGTTCATTATTTTGAACGCTACTTCTACGGTAATGACACACACACGGCGAATCGCAATGACGCAGTGCGCATGACTATCGCTCTGTGCGTACCGTGAAGTCTCGTTTAATTACGTCAATTGACGCGTGCGTTTTCAAAGTCAAACTACTGCTTTAGCTTATATTATCTACTGTGGTACTGCCACGTAGACAAATTGAGTAGTGTATCGTGCTCCCGACGCGACGTAGGTAGATTGACTAGAGGTAGCGAGCTTGCTTGACAGAGTATTAGGTAGCAGTATGGTTTTGACATACAAATTGGAATGTTTTGATTGCTACAATTGCAACGTATTCCTAGTTATTTGCTTTACGTATGAAATATATATTACTGACGCATTATAGTCGTCGTATTTCATGTATTAACGTGACTTATCATAAACATCTTAAGATGTTTATGTTTTGATCCTAATATCAACATAAAACAACCAGGACTAAATCAGATATAATTTAAACTGTCTAAAAGATAAGGGATTAGGTATAATCAGGTTTTATTTAATATTAATGATTTAAAGTGCGGAACTGTTATAGTATTTTTTTCTCGCTGCAGCGTAGCAATGATCGACTTGATTTTTTACGTAATAATAAGATATATAGATAGTTGGAAGTTCCAATCTGCTGAATGACCGGTAAAAAATGCTTAGCATTAAGTCTTCCATTTTTGGCTTTCTGCATAGTGTGCAATAAAGTATTAAAGAAATAAATAAATATTACGGTTCGTGAGCAAATGTCCACGTGGGTGAAACCGCAGGGCACAGCTTGTAGGTAATATGGTATGAACTCAGTTATTATTTAGAAAATCTTTCAAAACTACCTGTCAAATCATCACACATTCCATGTATGAATTTTCAAGTAGGTACGGTTTCCAACTGAATTTTACATACCGACCCGGCTTGACCATCTGCAATGGTGCAGTCACGTTCAAGATATTTGCCTAAGGGTGTCGCGGCGCACCGTGGTCGACGGCTTGAAATATTTATGGCATAAGGTTCCGATGATATGAGCTGATACGGCGATATTGGCTGCCTCGGATTTTTGGGTGGAATAAGTAATGCATCTCTGATCACGTACACTTAGTTCGCAGGCTGATTTATAGAGTGATTTTATTATTGCTTTGTTTTCAATCGCATTTAAGGTTTTGCACGTTACATTTTTTTTGTGTGCATACTTTAGCAACATTAAGTATGTTTCATTTGCAAAAAAAATTCTACTATGAAAACAAAGTCGAGAATAAAATAAACTCAGAAAGGCAATCAATGGACGGCATAAAGACGATAGTGTGAAATGAATATGGTTGTTTTTTTTTCTATTTAAGTTGCAACGTTCGTAAGCACTGGATGAACATAGTTCTATGTTTTTAATCGGTTTTTTGGCCACTTCGGTACTGATCCTGCTAAAAGAGCATTGTCCATCATAGGCCTAACAAATTCAAAAGAAAACAATTCAGACCACGATGATGGGAAAAATACCAGGAAAGCGTAAGGTTGGAAGAGGCAAGAAAGATCTCATGGTTTCATAATACCAGTAGGCATAGCATGGGCGTGGTCAAATTTTCATTCCACCATTTTTATCGGCGCGTAGGCGCATCAAAAGTAGAATATTGCTGCCGTCCGATTAATAAAAGACCGTTAAGGGACATTTTGGCAAATTTGAGATATATATCCTACTGGAAAGGGCTTTTTTCTCTATCACTAGGTCATATTTTCTGTTTTACATTATTTGCTGAGTTACGGACACCATGTACACGGCAAACTACATACTTTTTTGAATAGTCTAATATTGATACGTGTGTTTCTTTCTTTCAGGGGCGAAAAACGATGGAAAGACAAATTGTCAATGGCATGGGTCGTGGAAAATTTGTCTTTCCACCGTTTAAGCCTGCAGGAAGTAGATGGGATAAAAAACGATGAGCAACTCCAGTGCAATACTTCAAGAACTACTGAGAACTGAGTGTGAGGAACAATGTAGTATTTTTATCATAGGTATATTTTAAATTATGTATTTAATTAACTTTAACGAGAAACCGTGTTAAATAAATTTCCACGCTTTAAAATGTTCAAGATGCAAAACTTCGCTTCTTTCGTCCCATTTCAGTTCCGAAGCAATTCTCTGGGCAATATTTCAGTAGCCTTCGCATTGAGATTTACTCGCATTCAGATAAGAATTCAGTTGGAGTGGACAGCGGATGGGATAACAATGCAATTTACACCCGGGAATTGTGGAATTGAGTGAGTAACGCTTGAAAGCGCTAGTTTTCTCTTATTTTTAGATATTTTGCATTTACAAGAATAGAGTTATGTATAAATAGTACACGATGTTTCAGAACATTTTTTGCGTTAAAATAGTGTAAAAGATTTTTTTATATATGCAATGGTGCGGGCTACGATGAAGCAGTCTTTGCCTGGAAGAAATCGATTCACTCACGTGAATATGCAGATTGTTACCATCGAGGAACACCCAGGCTGCACATTCCATAGCCTAGCGGTTCATACTGAAAGTGGAATCAAAGCGCTTCGTTGGGTTTTTTGAAAACCACATGAAACGTATTCATTATGTGTGTGACAAAGAACTTAGGAGCAAGTTCACTCCGACACTAACTGATTAACTCCCTATTTTACATTGATGTGCATTATTTACCGCCGGGTATATTGTTATTTGAAACAAGGTTTTTCTTGTTACAGCGCCCTAATAATGAGCTCACGATTATTTAACAGTATTTTTTTCTGTGTCAACATTATTATAATGCTTCACGTCACAGCTCTCCATAACGATTCCCTGTGTTGGGGGTGCCATGACGTGGACAACTAATTCATCTTTGAACATCTACCCAACTAGTAATCAAATCCGTGACCTTTTGCTTATAAGGCAGACATGCTACCTCTGAACCACACCAGGCATTTTGATTACAGTATTTTTTTAAAGAATACATTTTGTTAATAGAAAACCTTTGTTGTAGCATTTACTTGGAATAGCAAAAACTTTTATCTACAAGGTAGAGCAATACCGGTAGAGTCACTTACAGCTTCTAATACGAAATGACGGTAGGTGTGAAACCCAAGCCGGACCCTTGTCCGCACTACGTTTGACGTTTATTAGGGTAAACAACAACGTACGTACGTAATTCGATCTGTCTATAAAGCGAACTAAATGTATTACGTGCCAGCTTGTTTTTGTGAGCTCTCCTTTATGTTAAGTTTCTGATTGTGTATCATGCGCACTATTCAACCAATAGTCGCGCGGCCCAATTTTGCCGGTAAAAAAACCATTGACATATTCTAAGGACTGCCCCAGCAATTTTATTAATAAAAAAAAATTGTACCTACTTAGTGGTGCGTCCAAACATACGGCGCACCAGTGCGAAGTTACGCCACGATAGTTACACGTCTTTGTTTGTAAACGTTTGTCGTATTTGAGAGTGACGTGACGTAGTTACTAGAGATTTTGACAGATGACGCTAATTGTTTAAGTTATAGACATTTGGGCTGGGACGCAAATGTTTCGATGGACATATCTATGGTAGATCTACGATAATCGACCAACTTAGATTGAGCAACCTCTAGCAAGCTGATTGGTCTATTTTTCATTGAAGTCTAAAGCTTCTCGCGTTCCCACATGTATGAAAGCTACCTCGTATTGTATGAATCATAACGTCACCTACCCTTTATTCGTCAAATCAATTGAACATTTTAGCTTTAATTCAAATCAAATATTAAAACGTATTGGTGGCGTCCCATCTGGTATAGAGACAGGCCACCTTGAGGGTTTTAGTTGGTGCAATCCTACACAACCTGGCTGTACCCCAATACAGCCGGGAGTATATTTAGAAGATAGTAAAAATATGTAAAAAGGGTATATTTTTTGACACGTTGAACACAGTTGCCTCTCTTGTCCGTCATCGATTGGTAAAAGTGAACTTTTTAGGACAGAAAATTATCACATCGATAGTAGTTATTTTATTTTTCTTTTATTCATAATAAATGAACTAGAACAAAAAGTTTACGAAGAAGACCATCAGCTACACCCAAGATCTGTTGTATGATTAACATACCGTACATTTCGTAGGTATTTCATTTCATATCCAGGGTAAACCGAAGCCGAGAAATATGTGTACCTACATATCTCTCAAGTATATCCTTTTTGCATTTTTGTCAAGGCCCGCGCTACTGAAAATGTGGGGCAGTAAAATCTGGAAAATAATTTCTCGCATGAGCTCACGGATATAGAAATCTAGAATAAAAAATACATATATTTCTCTTTTTTTTACCTTTTACGGATCTACATTTGGCCACCGACTTGCCTAATGGTAAATACCAATTATTATTATAATTATTTTTTTCACCTATATTATTTTTGTATTACACGGTAATGTTTAATAATGTACATTATTATTTGCCGTGATGATTTTATACGAACCAGTACATAAACATGAATCTGACAAGTGGCAAAAAGAAACCAATGAAATTGTGCAAAATGTAGTGGTATATATCTTACCACGATAACCTTGACTAAGCAAATATGTAGACTAGGAGAAACCTGTTAACTCTCGTTTTCAAAACACTAATATTGTACTTATCGGAGAACACTCCAGCAGATACTTCTACAACCTCGATCATAGACTATGCTACAAGCACTAAGCTTGACAGATGAAATATATCACGCTCATTGTCAATTTTAAAAGTAGTTTGCCTCTTCCAGTTCCATTTTTATTCCGCGAATAGCATCTCGTTTTCTCCATCTATGCACATTCTCGCAAATGAAATGTAAATAAGTAGGAATATGGGACATACCATTCGCTGCCATGACTGCGCCTGTTTGGATAACAGCGGGGGAGTGCTTTAATTATCAGACGTTTTCGTATCATTCCACCATGTTGTGATAACCAAATGAAATCGAATGTGGGTTAAACATCGCTATCTATCCACGAATTTGATTTTGGTAAATTTACTGTAAGTAAATTTTAAGTGTTTTATCTTAGATTGTTTGGTAGATAGATTGGTTGCTAAGACAGCTCATAATTATATTTGAAAGCAGAAATTAAAGCGACCGGACCTTAGCTGATAGAACGCTCGGGAATTAAACGCGGATGGCGCAGCTTTGAATCCTATAAAACATCAGATTTTTGAATTTTTTGTAACCGGTGAATTCAATGTACTTACTACATATATATCGCAGTATCATTAATTTACTGTATTTATGTTTTTTGTACATTTATAACCAGCAATCACGAGTGGGCGACAGTGCTACGGCGTAGCTATATCGTAGCGGCTACGATTGGTCTACGAGTCGTAGCTCGTAGCCATCAAATTTATTCTAACTTGTTGTTTTAATGAGTCTTCTTTCAAAGTTGGACTACGGGACTTTGGTAAGTGTGATAGTCTAATGATTTGTTTAAGTTGGGGGACTATCATGCCCTGTAAGCGTGTGAGATCTATTTCGATCTCAAATTACCCTACGCGAGTATAGCTTCCGCATCAGAACCAAACCCCAAATTATCACGCACTAATGTGCAAATTCCGCATGTGGTCTTTTACTCGTTTGCAAGGCACGCGTTAATCCACTACAAACTAGGTAACGTCACGTAATATTTGCAAAGAAACTTAGAGACGTAAAGTAAAATTAGCTTACGCATTACGCAGGCCTCGAAGGAACATCAAGACCGGAGGCCACCTGCGGAAAACATTATTATCTCATTAGAGAAGCCCTTTCCGTTTCCTCAATTTGGCGTAAACAAACGGAATTTTAATATTATCCGGTAGAGGCCTGCTTTGTGATACGAAACAATTTTTGTTATTAATTCATAAGGAAACGCGAAATCCGAATGTTTCACTGTTAACATTATTACGACATTCTGTTTTGAATAGGAATTAGTCTTATTTAAGGTAATGTGGAACAGGGGTATTAAGCTGAAAGAAGGTCATTGTAAGTAGTTTTTTTTATACTGGGTTACGCGAATAGATTGTAAAGGTGTGAAAGTGGTCAGTAGTATCTATCATTATGTTTTTTTTTTTCTATAGAACAAACCTAAAATCACAAAAAAACTGTTAAAAAAAAATTGAAATAAACTTTTCTACAGAACAACTGATTTTTATGTATTGCGATTTCAGGGTTGGGCCCTCATAAAAGTCCCCCTGGATGATAAATACAATGACTTTGGCTAAGCACCGCTATTCTTTGTTAACCTTTTTTTAAGTAGTAATTTTTTACAAGTTGCGTGGCTGGTCCTAGATTCAGAGTAATGAACTATTAACATTTATGTGTAATTAGTATTTATTACACATATGCTTTTAACCTATTTTCATGAGAGTGCGTTTTGTATTGTTACATTGCAGTGTTACTATGTTTTGATTAAAAGTGTTGAATTACATATATTTTAAAAAATATGAAAATATCTATTTTATATTTTTGCTTTTAACCATTGTTCTTTTTCTTTTGAATTGTCGTAATTTTTTTGTTGTTATTTTATTTGTAAGAAGTAATCTTAATTCAGGTAATGTTTTCTTCTTCGCAATTAATGCATATTGAAATTAAATACTTTTAACGAATTTTATCACGTGTATTTTCATCATCATCATCATCATCACCATGTTATTTTAATTCCTGACGTTTCAAACACATTGCAGTGTCAGTGGTCACAGGTAGACAAAATATGTGTAAAGTGTGTTTGTACGTGTTATCTTAATTACTAAACAATTTCATTTGTGAATAAAACTGTAAATAAACTGCCATCTTAGTTTTTCTTCCCTCTGTCTGTTCGCCTCTGTGATAAGTCACATCACTTGCAAATATTAAAATAAAACGACAATATACGTGCAAGTTAGTTACGAAAATTCTTAATTATGCGTATTAGTAAGCCTACGAACCTCAAATAATCCACAAAAATTTGTTCAACCATTTCAAAGTTATGAGCTCTATTTATACTTGTATCAATCTACTCCACAACGGGCAATGGAGAGAGCTATGCTCGGAGTTTCTATGCGCGATAAAAACCGGAACGTAGATATTCGCCAAAGAACCAGAGTCACCCACATAGCTAAAAATCTGCAAGTTGAAGTGGCAATGGGCAGGCCACATCGCTCGAAGAACTGATAACCGATGGGGAAGAAAGGTTTTTGAGTGGAGACCGCGAACCGGGAGACGCAGCGTAAGCACTAGATGGACCGACAACATTGTGAGAGTCGCGGGCATCCAGTGGATGCAGATGGCAGGATGTCGTTCAGTGTGGTGGTAAAGGGGGAGGCCTATGTTCAGCAGTGGACGTCTTCTGGCTGATGATGATGATGATCAATCCACTCTAGCTGTCACAGCAAAAGAAAAGCTTGAATCGAGTATAACCAGTTCACACAAGTCCAAGAGCTAGCACATAATGTCACCTTACACAACAGATTTAACGGCTGCAGTCGGCACGTGAGCCGTAACTCTGTTCGCAGGTGTGGTTTCCAGTAATTTTACCTTCGCATTGGGATTTCATAAAATTCGCTTTTAGTGCCTTCAGTTTACAACCAGAAATATTATAAAAAGACAGTGTTGAAGATTTGAACGAAAAATGGGCACACGAACAATATAGAAAAAAAACTTACACTCGACTTGAAAGAAAGAAACAAAGAAAAAATTCCATTTTATACGCTTTCTATAATTGTATTATTGAATTCAACGGGCCTTTTGGTGTTGGCTTCGGCCCCACCAGTGCCTACTAAATGTCCGGGCTAGACCCGAGAGCTAAGAGAAATTAGAAAAAAAATTAAAATAATTATTATCCAAATCGAAAAAACATTAAAAATAAAAATACAACCGAATAGAGAATAAAGCCCCCTCTTTTTATAAAGTCGGTTAAAAAAAGGAATAAGAAAAATGGTTTTTAAATCTGCCTTGATACGAGCCATGATGGTCTTAATAAACTTTTCAAAGCAGGTAATTAACAAGTCCTACAAGCCCATAATAAGACCTAATAAAATAAAATGGAAATAAGAACCAGAATTTAATTCAGTCAGCAGAGGGACAAGGTGGTTAAGTAAAGCGCTAGTTCCACGAGCTGATTGGTCGTAACTGAGTAACCACCTAGTAGGAAGGGTCCTGCTATAAATTCAAATTCAAATTCAAATTATTTTATTGAGAATAAAAACGGACAAATTCCACTAACATTTATCTCACAATGCTATAGGCAGTAAAAGTGGATAAAAATTGTTGAAAGATAATTAGGTATTATAATTACGAAGTAGGATAAAAATAAACTATGATCATCAGGCAGAAGACGTCCACTGCTGAACATAGGCCTCCCCTATAACCTCCACACTGCACGACATCCTGCCAACTGCATCCACTGGATGTCCGCGAGAGATATTGATTTATTTGCGCGATAGAATCCGGATTGTGGATATTCACCAAAGAACCAGTCACCAACATAGCTATTAAAATTTGCAGGTTGAAGTGGCAATGGGCAAGCCACATCACTCGAAGAACCGACAACCGATGGGGAAGAAAGATTCCTACTAGATGTACCGACGACATTATTAAAATAAAATAAATAAATATCTGGGGCATTATTGCACACATGGCCATCTGACCCCAAAACTTGTAAAGCTAAGCAAAGCTTGTAATATGGCTGCCAGAGACTGATATACATACATATATATTTTTAAATACATACTTAAATAGATATTAACACCCAGACATAGAACAAACACAAATGTTCATCACACCAATGTTTTTCCTAGGCGGGAATCGAACCCACGCCCCCAAGCGCAGAAGGCAGGTTCACTAAATAAACTATAATATATTCCTATACAATTATCAAATTTATTACAAGTAATACAAATAATAAAAGTTTATGCAATTATGCAATTTTTTGTAGCGTGTTCTTTGTTGTATCGTATTAAAATTACATTAAGGTTGGAAATGCTGTAGATGGATGCTGGATGAGGAATGGTCCTCGCAGCGTTTTTGGTGTAAAACCAAGACTGGCAGTCATGTTTTCCTTTGAAGCATTTCCAACCTTAATGTAATTTTAATACGATACAGGCAATTAGTTCTTCGCAATATACTTTTACGTTCAAATATGGGCAAAATCGGTCGACTGGTTGTGAAGATATGGCCGGTCGCGAAGTCTCAGTTCAGGGCGAACAAATAGTTACTATTAGCTATGCTATTAGTTACACGACATTTACCGTATGAAATAGGTTACGTAAAGCGTGTATATTGCCACCTCAGAAGAATTACTAAAGCATAGAAGTAGTGCTAATTTAGCACAAACGAATTAAACATTTTAAGTAATTTTTTTACTCATATGCCAAAAATGTAGTTACTTAAACGAAACAAATATATTTTTGACAGGATGGCGAATTGCAGGGTTGTACACTTATTTAATATACTATGGACATCTAAAAGGCTCCAAAGTCTACATATTATTTGACAGACGGCCTTGTACGCTTTGTAAATCACGTGACGGGTTCTAAGCTCTTTATTATTCTATGGTTGCCACGTTCGTATCGCTCGTGGCGACGACCCTTAAGGGATTAGTAATGAAGTCCGTACAAAACAAAGCCTGTCAGTGACAGGATCGAACAGGTACAGCTATTAATCCGATGCAATTTTATGTAGTCGTGCAAAGTGCTGTTACAGTGGATGCATATTGTGAAAATTATTAATTAATAATTGCGCTTCACTGTTTCATTCGTGTGTACAATACAGATTCTTTTTTTCGGGAATTTCAAGATTACGCCTTCTAAACACACACATACATACAGATCTATACTATTGCTGTCTTCTAATCTTCTACTGGATGAAAACAGCGTAAAACTAAACCTGTCAACTAACACCTTCAGAATTATCTATAGTACAAATGAAAATCTAGAGCAAACTACTAGCACACATATGAATAAAATTATGTAGATTTCACGTTTGTGTTCGTATAAAAAAACTATATTGTAATTTGTGTATACGTGGACTATTTTCATAGCTTGACACTAGCTAAATATACAACACATTAAAAACTTTTTTTAAAATCTATATTAATATTATAAAGTGGAAATATTTGTGTTTTGTATTTTTGGGTGTTTGTAACGAAATAACTTAAAAACTGAACCGATTTTAAAAATTATTTCCCTGTTAGGTAGCTTCACTATCCCCGGGTGACATAATAATATGCTATATTATATTTTGTAGCGAGGCCGAAGGCCGAGCTTACACCCGTGCGAAGCCGGGGCGGGCAGCTAGTAATTTATAAATGTAATGTATTGAAAATATTTAGACATTCTGAACAAACATATTTTACCAAAATATTATGAAAAAGTTTGGCAAATTTTTGCTAAACATAAAATAGGTATTTTGATACCACTGTAGAATACCGATTCAAATATTTAATTGGCCATGCACGGTACAAGGGGAACCCGTTGTCCTTTTGTAACATGATGTGACCCGCAAGGGGTTATTCCGTACTAATTGAAATTCACAATATTTTATGGTCCATTTGAGACGTTAATGGGGTTTAGAGAGTCTAAATTAAAACACAAGTGCTTTAGGGTTAAGTTGATAGTGTGTTTAGGTTGCACTGACAGGTTTATTCGTGTGAAATGCAATTTCAGTCTGGTGGTGCTAGAAATGTTTAATGACTGACTTATATGATGCCTTGCAATGAAATACCGACTTTAAAGTCACTGTCGTACAAAAATATTGGTTTTGTCAGACTACGCCAAAATGTAGCGCTAAATGGAACAGTGGTACAAAACCGAAAGGAGGTCATTGTACTCATCATTATAAACGTTTACTATTAAATAACACTAAAATATAGAGAAAATTAAATTATTTATTGAGAGAAAAACTAATTATTACATTTTATCACACATTATAACCAACCTAATATCACATAACTAAACTTATATAATATATGTCAAACAGTTAATTGATGTAATGTCTTGAACTAATGTCAACAAACTAATCACAAAATGATATTGAGGTCACCTCGTTATTATTTTGTGATTAGTTTCTTTGCCATCCCGTTGATTAATTAAACTCACAAAATCACTGTTCTATAAAAAAAGTTTCATTCACACTCCCCAAATGTATGGATAACTGATTTATTTATTTCACAATTTTGGGGTTGGTCCCATAGTAAAGGTTGTTATGAGTTATTAAAAAAGTTATTATTATGAGTACGATGGACTCCTTTCGGTTCAGTAACTCTGTTCTTTATAACCCTGTATTAATAATAGCATATTATGAAGAAGTCTTAAAACTGTTTCCAATAAGTAAAATGCAACTTAATTGCACATAGAATACAAAGCTAGTACAAGAAGTAAATAAATTTGGCAGTGAATTAGGAAATCTTATTTCTTCAGTTGATTTATTTCTGGAAGCTTTTTATAAGAAAACGAAGATTTTTATGGACGTGCCCGCTTCATAATTTATCACCGTTTTTTTTTCTCCGACGTGAAGTCCCAAAACACCACAAGTCGACCAGACTAAAAATGCCCAAAGTCTCATAAGAAGAATTCTGTAAGTCAGCAAGTTGGAATTTCTCGCTTCGGCCACTATCTGAAAGTGAGTTGTTTTAAACAAAAACAAGGGTTGTCTGAGATCGGCTCATTCGTTCTCAGATCACGAACTCACTTTGTTAAGAAAACACGCCGCCCTTTGACGGTGGCGCAGTCGACTTTAATGCATATCTTGAAGGGAATTATTGATAGAACCCAATACAAAATAGATTTTGATCCTTTGACTTTTTGGGAATGTGCACTCTGGTTCGACATAAAAACACATGGACAAATATATTTGCTTCTATTTGTGCCCCGCGGTTTTATTCATTATCCTATGATGGGAACCTTAATTTTTCGGGATTAAAATAATCTATCTAGTATATAGGGTACATTACTCATACCAACTTCCATCCAAAATCTAAGCTAAGAAGCTTTCCACCTGATGGTAAAGGGGTGCTAGGGAGTGGAATAACAAATATACTAACACACCTACACACAAACTTTGGCATTTATTATATTAGTGTGATATGATATTTATATACCTACTTAAGCAAATGTTGCAGGTAAAAGAATACATTCTATTAATTATAGTCAAACTACATAGTTATATAAGCCAAAGACAATTTTAGAAAACGACGTTGCATAAAACCAATATCATTCTAAAACGCCAGTCAACATTTTACTGGAAGCACTAAAAAAATAACCGCGAAAGTTTCAAAATTATTTTACTGTTATTACTTATTTTACGACAGGTAGAGAAGGATATTGAAAAAGTAAAAAAGGAAGTTGAAACATCTAATTTGGTATAAGTTAAGCCCTTTAACCTCGCAACGCGGAAACTTAGGTCATTTTTCAGAGTAAATCCGTTCCCCTCTTTAATGAAACCAGAACTGAAGTGAACGTTTCGATTTCCGAATTTCTTATCCTTCATTCATTAGCAAGTTCAATCAGAGGGGGGCCGTGGTTATTTATTACCTTGCATCGGCCCTCACAATTACGGAAAGGAAAAACTTCCTCTATTACCGGCTCTCGGAGGCTTTCATACAAAAAATAAATTGTACGGAACGCGTGCTGCGTAATGGATCCGATAAGGCTTTTTCGGTTCCGATTTCAGATCGGTTTCAATTGTATCGGATCAGGAATGAACGAAGATTGAAATAACATACATATTTATGGTTTTGTGTATGAGATTTGTCAGTATTTTTCTTAGAAAATTAATAATGAAATCATGGTAAGTATATTTTCTAAAAGACTCTCTTGAGAGCCGGTTTTCCTAACAGTCTAGGCGTGTTGTCTTTATCATCTTCGTACCATCAAGTATGGTAAGACTAAGAAAAAAAAGTAAGGCCTATGATTATAAAGATTATATACATTGTTATATTATCGTTATCGTTATATACTGGGTTACGCGGAAAGGGTGTACTAACCCAAAAGGGGTCCATAGTACCCATCAATATACACAAGTTTTACTATATGACCAACCATGTAATCGCAAAAAAAATATATCGGCTTTGCCATACATTTTGTCAAGGATGAATGGCCGTTTCCTTTTTTTTTTTTTTATTATAAGTCCACGACACCTCATTTTATCACGATCCCACTTCTAATAACTTCTCGAAAGATTGTTTAACAAAGTAAAAGAAAACTAATTGTCGCACATCAATAGCCAATATCCCATCAATATAACCAGTTTCTTATAACAGGGTGTTTTCATCGTTGTCAACAAAATATTGCCCAACTAAGGCAATAACGAGGGCTGTTAGCAAAGTTTCTCAACTTTTCCCACATTGTCCAACTATTTTTGCCGGGTTATAATAGCCGAAGTTCGTGGCCGGACAATATGCCAGCCAATCTCATTGGCGGAGCTGTCTTTATACCGTTTAGTAGGAAAAATACGACGAACTTTATGTTTGTTGGTGAGAATAGCGTTGTTAGACAAGTTTTTTGTTGCATTGTGATGCTTATCTGCTTCTGCCTGCCAAATGTCTGCTCTGTTTTTCACTGAAAGTAATAATTTTACTTTATTTTGCCTTTTTCTTGTCTTTCTTTTATTACTTTAGTGTAGAAACAGCAAGGCACATTGCAATGCTTTATTTTGTCTTGTTTTCAGTACTTGAGTGTTCTCGAGTTTTTTTATTACTTCAATAAACGTTGGTTTTAGCATGGTTTATGGTTATTATCCTTGAATGCCTACTTAATCTTACTTAATTATATAAAATATAAATACTTTCTGACTCACTCACTGACTCGTTATGAAATCTCAAAAACTGTTTGAGCTCAGAACCTGAAATTTGAGATTCCTTATAGGGAAAGGTCCATCATAAAATTATTTGGAAAAAAGAGGTCGGATTAAGGGCCTCCAAATGTAAGCTTATAGTTTATATGAAAGTCCTTAGAGTAGTAAAATTTTGTATTCAGGTAACCTGTTTAAAATAAATAAATACTATTGTAAAATTGAGGTTTTGAATGTTGTGTTGAGAGTTTTGTAACGATGAAGCTAAAATTTGAAACGTAAAATTACTTAAATTTTTCTGGGTGTAGAGATTGCGGAGAGGCCGAATTAAGAGGCGCAATAAAAGGTTGAAATTTCGCATCAAATTCTAGGCGTACGAAGTCTAGGGCAACAGATAGAAATAAAATGCCGTTGATAAAGCATCAACTGTACAACGTGATTTTTGGACCCGAAAAGAAAACAACAAACCCTTTTCAATTTTATACTTTATCGATAATCATTATAAAGACAATGTTGCGATAGACTGTCTATATATACTTCTATGGATATCGTAACATTTATTTCAATGTTCGCGGTGCAACATTTCTCGTTTATTTCCATCGAGTGCTCCAAGTGATTTTATTTCGCCATCATAAAAGCTGAGACGGCAAGATATCGAAGCGCTTACTTCCCTACAATTGAACATCTAACATATCGTCCTAGTGCAAAAACCGGACAGTATCATAAAGGAATTGCAGACCGCAGCCGATAGCGTTCAATTTCATGTTATTACAAGGCTTTTAGAGTAGAGTTCGAGGCGGGGGTGTTATTGATTTGTAGATAAACCTATCCGAAATAATAGGGAGGGGGGGGGATAAAACACACACACGCGTCATCTTAAATAATCACAGTAATTTTTTTCCTCATGAGAGGATATTCGTCCCACGTTTTAAGTAGTTAATAGTCGTAATATGGATTTGGTTGATGAACCGCCGTCCAACCAACAACGGGAGAGAAAGAGAAAATTTTCTCTTCTCTTTGACACGTCTGTTAGAGCTATTAAGCCTTTGCCAGTGTTTTTTATTATTATTTCACTTTGTTTCATATAATTCTCGGGTCTAGCCCGGACATTTGGTGGGCATTGGTGGAGCCGAACCCTACAACAAAAAGGCCCTTTTAAATATAAAAATACAATTATGGAACGTGTATAAAATTGATTATGAAACTATTGAACAGTATAGGATTTAAAAAGTCTGGGCTATTGAGGTGAACAACTTGTAGATGGAATAACAGATCTATTGTATGAGAAACGGCACCTGCTTTACCCTGTCTCATCTCAAAATATATTTAGGCAGGTGATGACTTGCCACCCATTGAATGGGCCCCCCATAAAGGCTGCCGTATCTTGGCACCGGAGGGGCAACATTGGCGTGGGTGGCTTAGGGTGTCGAGAGGTGTGCTGCACTTTCACTAAGAGCTACTCGCGGCGTTATGCCCTTTACTATTATTATTATTGGAGTATGCTTGAAGTATCTATTCAAAAAAGGCTTTAATATATTTTATTATAGTCGCATTTAGTGGAGCAAGGCGCATACACACAGTCGTGCGTTTCGCTACTTCTATTTTTGAGGTTTTTAACATTTTATCGAAAAGTATAGCTATAATGTAAAGTTACATTAACTTTACGGTTCGCTTCATAATTGTGGAATTTGTATATTAGGACATCATTTAATAGGTATTTGAATTAATCTAAAAAAAACAGAGAGAAAAACTGAAATTAGTGTTACTTATATTACTTTTTTTCTATCGAGCGAAATGTCCTTAATCGTGTTTCGGTCTTTACAGTTTCCAAGATAAAACATTTAATTTTGATATGACACAATTTTTATAACTATGGAAGTAGACAAACTAAAACTAGGATGACCAAAATAGCTAAAAGTGGGAAAAGAGGGCCTTAAATGATTATTTATGGATACAGCTAATGGCGTCAACGGACCTACGAGTACATCATATTTTCGTTTTATTACCAAATAATTACCAAAAAAAAAGTAACGTAGTAAAAATAATACGATTACATAAAGTCCAAGAGTAGCGAAAAGAACCTTTTTCCTCTCACTCGATTGTAATGTTCTCTGTAAATGAGTAATCATTCCGCCATTAGGTCAGCTGGGCAAACGAAAACTGCAAAAGATTGCTAATCAAAGGTTAGTTAGTGGAAAATAATCTAGCCTGAAGAAAGTAATTGACCAATCGAGCCAATAAGTAGCAATACGTATTAGACGCAGAGGTTATAGACTGAAAGTTCGTTCTTTCTGTACCTAGACTTCTCTCCGGTGCGACAAAATAGAATGGTTTTTATTGGAACACCAGATTTTTTTCTTGATTGCAGTAAAAGTGTTTTATAATGATGAGCACAATGAGCTCCTTCCAGCTTCATCATGACCACCACCATTCACATACCATCGTTTTTATCTAATAACTGAGTTAAATTTACAGGTTTACTAATGTTTTTTAACTAGCAATCATTATTATTAGTAAAACCTGACTGATATTTTGTTTTGTTTTATAAAAAAAGGTGACCATAATATTAATAGAGATGATCGCTGCATTGACGCGCATTGACCCAGAGTTTTGTACGCTTCATTCATTCATTACTGCTACACTAAAACAACAAATGTATGGCAAATGAATATTGGTATTAATTAGATTGGGTCTAGATAGTGTAATAACAGCATTTCGACTTCGGGAGACATAACCTTACACCTGTTATGATATTTATATAATAAGATATAATTATTTATTGATTTCCAACCCTTATTTAACACATAAAATTACAAAATGTAACTATTAAACACCTAAAGAGAATCAAAACCTTTACACATGATTGTTTAAGTGTCAAAAATTTGAATTAAAGATCTCCGCGACCAGCACTTTCCCGACCAAACGTGCCGATCACGCTGGCGGCATTCCCGCGCTGTATGGCCAGCGATATATTTGGGCCAGGTATTGGCCTGACCGGGTATCACGCCCTCTCTCAAGCGCCGGCCCAGATTGGAGACGATTTTTTTTGGCTTTCAAGCCCCATGGGCCCGCCGTCTCAACTGCGAACGAGACATAATTGTATATTCTACTCTGATAGTCAATAAGTAGTTATAAGAGTAATATTGTAGATTTGCGATGGACAAAACTGATGATATTCTTACTATATAATCCATGTACACAAGTACATGAACATGTACATCATTTATACAATAAATGTTTTCTGATTCTGCTTCTGACCTTGGTGCTTGGTGCCATGTAACGTCGTGTAGGCATAACAGTGACTGAGAAAATTTGCTTCAGCAGGTCCAATGATTGACCTCACCATATAGCAAGAAGGCAAGCAATGTGGCTATTAATCAAATAGAACATTAATAGGCGAACAGCCGCGTGATTAGTAATCAATATCGGTTACACGTCGTGGCTCTAATCAATCGACTAATCATAGTAATTAATCGAGTTTGCGACACACCTGATATCGATCGTCAAAAGACCTATTGAAGACTAGGTCTAGTCAGTTACCCTAAACCTTACCTAACATTACCATTCGAATTTCGACACTGATTAATAATTGTTTCCTACAGATACGTATTTGTTGTAGTATCAAATAAACGTTTAATAAACGTTTTTAAGTAAGGCCCTAAATGTATTTCTTTCTTATCTCACCTTGCTTCTGGCATCATGTCGTCTCATCTTGCCTGGCTCCGCGTCGCTTAACCTCGCCGTCCTGACCTTACCGTTACTTACAGTCTTCTTCTTGTAGATACCTAGTCATAGATTTACACTCTTCAACTGCTACTCTCTAAAATGGTAGTCGTAGACTAAAACTGAAGCAACTACATCATCAGCCTACACTTGCCACTGCTGGACATAGACCTCTCCCAAGGCACGCCACGCAACCCAATCATCGGTTTTTCTCTTCCAGCAACTGTCTTGCCTATATTATCCTCACTCCAACGAGTCTCACGGCATCCTACGCTACGCTTTCCGTTTGGTGGTATTTACTCTAGAACACGTCTACCCCAACGGTAATCGGTTCTGCGACAAATGTGCCCACAGGCCCACTGCCACTTCAGCTTTCTAATACGCGGAGCTATGTTGGTGACTTCGGTTATCTGGCGAATAACTTCGTTCCGGATACAATCCCACAGAGAAACGCAAAGCCTATCTATCCATAGCTACCTAAACGACCTTGAACTTGTGGACCACTCTGTAAGTGTCCAAGTTTCAGCTCTGTAAAAGACCTTAGTCAAAGACGACGAGTAAGACTCTAAGTAGTTTTCCGAACGCTAGCGAAGTAAGGGGGTGGCCTATGTTCAGCAATCGACGTCTTATGGCTGTTGATGATGCTAAAGCGATGAAACAGTTATACTGTGATAAAACGATAAAAGTAAACGAAAATTGTTTCAAACAAATACAGGATTTTTTTCTGTTGGCATAGGATATCTGTGCATATTTCTATAATTATGTAACACGATTAATTTTCAAAAAGTAAGTAGGTACCATTGTACTATGAAGGTATCTAAGTTATCCGTTTCGAGCTGAAGCTCAGGTAATGTTTGTTGAAGGTGAACAGCGAGACTCTTAGTTTGTGTTTCCTCTAACTTTGATTGAAACTCTCTTTATTCTGGCAAATTGGCAAAACTTTTCCAATTGCTTTTCTTTCGCGGTTATGTAATGTAAACCGGTATATTGGACTAAGTACAGTCAACTACAATATTTACTCAAACCAAAGTATATTACATGCTTCTTTATGGAATTTTCTACCTACTTGAATCTTACCTATTGGTAAGTTACTCGGTACTTAGATTTTCTTAGCTCTTAGAATTATGACAACTGCAGTATTGCTTATGTAGGTAAGTACCTCAATGAAAACCCTATTATAGTTACACAACTCTACTAAGCTGCGTAGCAGAAATAGGAAAATAAAAAAGGCTGAATAATAACCGTAAATTTATATCACTTTCGCTAGGTTTTAAATTGTAAGATTTTAGCTAGGCCTTGCTAATACAGAAATGTTTTCAATCAGGTTTTTACAATGTTATTTCAGCTGTCAGGGCTAAAAAAAGATTCTAAATTAAAAATATTTTAATACTTGTTCCCCAGGACTTTGTACGCGTAGACTTTCATAATATGAATTATCAACACCCTTTTTACTCCCATTAGGATGTGTATCCACCAGAGATGTGCGAGGAAGATGAGCAGTGCGAGAGGAAAAATCGACCAATAGGATCGCTTCATTTAATTTAGCCTCACCTCCTACTGGTTGATTTTTGCAAAGATATGCGAGGTAGTTACTTAGCTACCTCACATATATCTGGTGAATTCGCAGCCTAACGGGGGTCAAAAGGGTGTTGATAATTCATATTATGAAAGTCTACGCGTACGAAGTCACAAAATCTAATAAAAGCGGACCTCTACGTCCGTAATCTATACCTGACACATTTCAGCTACGTAGGTCAAGTAGTTTTCGAGATTTAACGATGAGTCAGTCTGTTAGTGGTATTTTTCATCATCAGAATCATAATCAACCTATATTAGACCACTGCTGGAAATAGGCCAGTCCCAACGACGCCCTGAGACTCGATGAATTGACGTAAGGCAGCTGGGGCAGTAGTTGGAAGCGAAAACCGAAATTAGGGCTAAGTGGCGTACATTGGAAGAGACCATGATAACCATGCCCAGTAATTTATTTGTAATCTATATTTATTTGTACATACAATTGGTCAGGATCGTTTGTCGATGACTGTACCAAACCTCCTGTTTTACGATGTTCGCATGAAAACTCGGAACAATATCCAGTAAACCAATACGTAACTCAATTAAATGTTCTATGTTCTTCTCAGTAAAACACACTGGAAGTACATTACAAACAAAACAACATATTGAGGATAATAATATATACACGTACCTTCTGGTACCTTTAATGTAGTTATTATTTACACATATCCATAGGTAAGTAATAGTTAAATGTAATTGGAAGAAATTTCTTATATATATTTTTTCTTATTATATTTATATACATATGTAAGACATTTATTACATCTGCGAGATGTGCTAGTAAGTAGCTAAAACCATCAGATTTCACATGAATTATAACTTAAGATTACAATCATTCATATTTTTTACCTATTCTGTCCCCCATTTCTGGGCAAAGGGTCCATTTCCTTCATTGACATAGACATTGTGATCACTCAACAGAATTGCCAAGTCTATTAGGATAGTGTCGAAGTCATTACGCCAGCGTTTTGTCGGCTGACCTTGGCTCCTTCGTCCGTATTAGGCCATCTACAAGGATGCATCCTGATCACGTGTACCGCCCAACCCCACTTTAGTTCTCTTTATAATTATCATAGGTAAATAACATAACCCATTTCTTTATTTCTATTTAAAAAAATACTCAAGTTGTTAAAATCCAGGAGATTTTCATAATAAATCAGAAAATAAGCAGACATGTCATTTCACAAATAAATAAGGAGATAAGGGGACATGTCCCAAAATCTACTGGAAAAGAAGGAGAGTTTTGTTCAGTTCATCAAAATTTTTGTTAAATTCGTTCAACTTTACTTATTCATTCCTAACCATTTTCCCCGCCTCTTATGAGGTAGTCTGTAGGCGTGTTTTTTTTTTACGTGATATCCGCTTTTTTATATATATTTTTTGACGTTTTTAAGCTTGTATTGGCATCCAAATGTTTGCATGCTTTTTCCAGCCCCAATCTTCCGAGCCACGACTGGACCTGGTGGTATACTCGGAGACTGTGAAAACGAGCAGCATCTTGTGTTGGAGGCAGCGATGATAAATTAAATGAATTTTTAGTCACTGTCTTGGCAAATCGTTTGTATCGCAAGCCGTCTAGTGAGTCATCTTTATTACCGCCGATAAAGCTATGAAAAAACGTTCGCCAACAAGAGTGAGCAAAGATGGATCGACTTTCTCACTCAGGAATAGCGCGGTACCATTCAGGATGTTTCTCCATAATTTTTATAAATTTTAATTTCCCCATATGTTGCTGCTGATGTTGTATCACATCCTGAAAAAGCATGAAGAAACAGCAAATTCTGTGTTATGAGATCTCCATACATAAAGCTTGAAGGTCTATATAACTGAGCAGATGTGCGCGAAAATGAATAAGTAAAGTTGTACGAATTTGACAAAAATTTTGGAAGAATATATTTACAATAAAAATAAATACCAAAATAAGTTAAACATTTCGTTTCGACCGGATTCTCATGAGCATTGACGAACCTGGTCGACTTTGGAGCGCTGTAACAGCATTTTAAATGAATGAAATTAAAAAAAATATTGGGAAAATTTTTCCTCAAATCATCTACAAGATTGGTCTGAGGTTTTTTTTTATATGAATTTAAAAAAAGTTATAGCGCAAAAATATATTTTTTATTAAAAATTATCACTTTTTTGCTTATAACTTCTTTAATTTTTTATTTAGAACAAAAAGTTATAAATACATATTTGTATGCAAAATAGTTTGCTACAAATTATGTTTCCACAAATTTTTTGTAAGACGCATAGTTTCCGAGATATCGCGAAAAAAGTGTTTTCACCCCTTTTTTGCAAGATGGAGGCCGGGGGACAAGGTTGGTGACCCCACAAACTTGAGGTTAAGCTTCTATTGACCTCCCTAACATGTTCCAAAAATAAAATTGCGTGAAAAATGCAATATTCGGTCCTTAAACTGTAACATTTCAATGGACTATACAACATCCGGAGCATTAGCGGTGCGTTGCCATCCTGTGAAGACTATTCATACTCTTCGATCTTCGTTAGTTTTTTTATTTATAGCAAGGTAATTAGGTGTTACCATTAATTCATCCACGCGTGTGTATATTTTTTTTGTACAATAATATCGTTTTGGTTATCGACGCGTCGTGTGTATTGTCATGGTAAAGCGTATTTTTGGAACCAATGCTCAGGTTGATATAGGATCTCCTGGTAGGTATATATCGGATAAAAAAATACAGTCGAATTAAGAACCTCTCTTTTCGAAGTCAGTTTACTAAATAAAATATTCGTTAGCTTACAGCCTCTACTTGCGTAGGTAGATATGGCCGAAGCTTCTAGATGCATTTCATCAAACAAAGCTTTCGCTGCAATTTTTTGCTCGTATTTGCTCTTGCAAGTATTTTAATTATCTGACGATATGCAAGAAGCGAATGAGTAAAAAGCATTCTAAATGTGAATATAATGCCCTGAGAGAGATTATCCGGCAATCTTTAGGAAAAACGCGCTGATTGCGCTACTTCGCCATCGGGGACGTTTGTTTTTCACGCTTTATTGTATGAATGCTGCTCTCATGAAGAATGTTAATCAGGCAGGATTCATTTAAAAAGGCTTGATTAAACGCCTATCTTTTACACAATTAAATACTTAAACTAAAATAAGTATAAGGTACTTTTCTACTATGCAATAAGCAGTTGGATTACCCATAGACCGTTGCAGGTCTCAAGACAATCCAAATACTAAAGTCAACTACGGGGAGTCGTATAATAGGTAATTATCTAACATTGGCATTGTTATTCAGTAATGCCGCAAGCATGCTGGGTACGCTGATAACAGGGCCCCGATTTTACTAAACCAATTGTTAATGAATTGCCTCATTTTTTTTTTACTTTTGACACTTTATCTATACCAAAAGTGTCAAAAGGGTAATTTTTGAGGCAATTCATTAACTATTTAAAAACAATTGGTTTAGTAGAATCGGGGCCCTGTTATCAGCGTACCCAGCATGCTTGCGGCATTACTGAATAACAATGCCCATGTTAGATAATTACCTATTATACGACGGTTTACGTGTACCTACCAGATAGTAGGTAAAATTTCAGATCCAGTAACTTACAGTAGGTACCTATGACTTTTCAGATTCAGATTAATTATGGCTTCCATACAGTCATCATCATCAGCCGGAAGACGTCCATTGCTGAACATAGGCCTCCCCCTGTAACCTCCACACTGAACGACATCCTGCCATCTGCGTCCACTGAATACCCGCGACTCTCACAGTGTCTGTCCATCTAGTGGGAAGCCTACCTACGCTGCGTCTTTCGGTTCGTGGTCTCCACTCAAGAACCTTTCTTCCCCATCGGTCATCTGTTCTTCGAGCGATGTGGCCTGCTCATTGCCACTTCAACTTGCAAATTTTAATAGCAATGTCGGTGACTCTGGTTCTTTGGCGAATACCTACGTTCCATACAGTACAAGGTGGTAAAAACATTAAAATTATTACTTATTCATATGGACCCTGTCGGCCACAGCACACTCAGATCTAGGTAAAAGATCTATGACAGCACAGTAGGGGTGAAGAGGACGGTAATTACATTTGATTCGGTCTTTGTTACATTTAATTTATTTTAAAAGGTCTAGGTCTAGTTTTCAAACCATGTAAAATTATACCTGCCTAACTGTTTCATAACGTAGAAAATACCGTTAACGTTTGAAAGTTTCACGGCACAACTGGTTGCGTTGGACGTGCAACGCTTCATTTTCCGCGGCCGGCGCCACGCCATTCGGACGTGTTTATTTTTCATTTCCGGTCCGGCCGAGGCCTCGGGCTTTGGGACCCATGCGCCCCGCCTGGGGTGACAGTGTAAGTGAACAGGTGATAGCGTATTAACCAAAGATTTCATACTAATTAGCATTTTGTAAGTTTTGTTAACATCTCAATTATGACAAGGAATCTGGGCTCAGATTTCGTAAAAATAATCACGCCAATAACACGCTGCAAACGTGTTAAAACACAGTAACTATGGTATCAACAACACGGTAGCAATAGTTACATAATTGAAACGTGTCAAACTAAACAAACGCGTCTTCCGATTGGATACCTACTTACATTCTGTTTACAAACGCGCACGTAACGCGTTAGCTTGCCCCTCGTTATTTTGACAGTTCAAAACTAGTGCGTTACGACTCTCATCACGTTAGCAATCTTGACATTTCAACCAAATAAGTACTTACTCAATTAACGTATTGACCAGAATGACTCTCTCATTCATTGTTTGGTTAGTTTGGAGTCAGATGACCGTGTGCAAAAAAAATCCTTGAATATTTATTTATTTTATGTTATTTGTAATGTGACATGTAGGTATGTAGAGCACAGAAAATTGAAAATTGCATGAGCTATGACTCTATCAGGCCATTCTTGATACAAAAAATTCATGCTAGTATTATCTACATATTTTATAGCGATTATTCTACGCACCGACGCTACCGCTAATAACTTAAACCACACACCAACACACAACGATGCCGACTGCAGAGCTATGGACCCGTGGAATGGACTAAAATAATATTTTAATTAGGCTTTAGGTCCTTATGAATGTTTTGTTAATTACCGTACCGTATACACGCCCAGTTAATTCGTAAATACGGTTAAGTGCATATTTTGATAATATGCCGGAACTCTATTTCAAAGAAGCTTTCCGTGTTCCGTTTCCGTTTAATCCTAATAATATTTTAAGCCGGATATGTTTTAACCCATACTAAAGAGCCATATTTATCAATTTTGGTACTAAATTCTAAATAAAAATGTTGGGTAGTGAGGCCTTCGCACTGGGTGTGATTCGCATCGTGGTGTGAATTTCCAAAATTTTTTTCTGCTGGATGGACACAGTATAGTTGCAGTAGGGTCGCAACGTATGTGATGCTCCTGGTGTTACAGGTATCCTTAAACGACGGTGATCGCTTACCATCAGGCGGCCCATTAACTTGTTTGCCACTTACATAGCATAAAAAATTTATGAAAAAAATTAGTACCGCGGTGTGAATCGATCATGTACTTATTTTCGATTAGGCAATTCGCACCTCTAACAAAAGAAGAAAAAAAAAAAATAGGTATGCCTACCCAGACATCTCCTAAATTACCTCCTTTCGACAGTTAAAAATATGTTGACGGGGAAAAATCGTCTAAAGATAGTAGGTACCTATAAAAAAATATAAAGTTTTTTTATAGTTTTTTTTTTAAATAAGTTTTGAATATTTACTAAGTAATTTAGTAGGTATCTTTGAAGCTATAGGTTTTGAAAATGCTTTGATGCTCTTATAATCTCGTACACAGCGCACGTCCTAGCGTCCAATATAGAGATAAACGAACCGTCACATTGGATGCGTGTCTGCCAATGCCAACCGTACATTACCTATATAGGTAGGTACGTACCTATACCTACAGAGTGCACGAGCGAGGAAGCTTCAAACAGTGTTCCAAAACGCACGCAAACAAAGAAAAGACGATGGCTAGATATAAATCGGATTAGGGATGCCAGCTCAGATCATACAAACAAGGCAGATGTGCTTCGTGTTCTAATGTCTCTATTTTTCATTTGTTATAATAATTATGAACAGGATTTGTTTTACGCGTGTGTGCATAAATCTATAAATGTGTGCTATGTGTGTTCCTTGCAAAAAGTGGCAGAAAAAATGTTAGCTGCTTATCGCGTTCGCGTCGTTGAAAAATACCCACTTACTGACATAAAATATATGGATGGCCATTTTTAAGACTGTAAAAACGCGCTAACTTACAAGAAAAATCAAAACAATATTAAAATAGGATATATTCTTTATTAAACATTAAACAACCTTTTTTTAATGATAGCAACATACCTAACTTTAGCCTAATTACAAAGAGCCTTATTTAACTCAAGAACGCTTAACTATTCGTATCGCAGTAGCAGATATGGTAGAGGGCCAAATAGTTAAGTAGCTAACAGACGCGACGAATTTGGCTGACGGACAGCCGTCTGACCAACGGGAGAAAGAGAAAATTTCCCTTTCTCTCCCGTGTTGACGTTGACGTTTTGTGTCACGGCTCTTACATTGGCCTTCGTAGACGATGCACCAATCCACAGACTTTTATGCCAATCACAAAAGCTTGCGCGGCAAAAAAAAAAAAATGTGTTTAAAACCACATGACAGAAGTGAAAACTTCAACAATATTGACTATATCTTTTTCGCTTCCTTAATAGTCGACTCGAGCCGACTTTACCCGAGCTTTTAACGAGCGTTACATAGCCGAGCGTGACGGCTCAGTCTCATTCAATACCCACAAAATAAAGTGCTCAGAGCGTCTTCAAAAGAAATTTTCACTTCAAAAATACGGAAAGCCTGGTGCCATGGCGGACTACGGCGAACTGTCAGACCTGTATCCTTATTATGGATGTCCGTTTGCGATTGTGATCACGGACGAGATTGCAAGGGCCATCTCGTTCACGCGCGTGGTGCGAGTAAGTAGATGCGAAAGGGATGGCATACGATCGCAATCACAATCCAAAACGGACTTCCATAATTATTTCGCTGGCATTGCAAGAGTATACGGGAGGACCGTAGCTTAGCGGAAAGAGCGCTCAGTCGAGGGCGCATACCTGATGGTGCAGGTTCGAATCCTAATACAAGCGTATTTTTTTTTATTGTTTAATTATAACATTTAAATAGTATAGTGGAAAAACACTTCAAATATTGAAAAAATATACTCAATTTAAAAAACCGACTTCAAAATACGCAATTTCGTTTACTTGGATGACATATTATTTTCAATTAAAATTGATTTAAAAACCAAACTACTGAACTGATTTTGATGAAGTTTATATAGGACCACCTCTGGAATATGGCCTACCAAACAAAAAAGGAATCATCAAAATCAATTCATAATTGGCGGAGAAATTAGTTAACATACATTAAAAAGAAAAAATACAGTGGAACATAGAATCCTTCTTTTTTGAAGTCAGTTAAAAATACGTAAGTATCAAAAGTATATTTTTAACGTACGTTTCGTGGACATTAATATCTGGGACATTATTGCACACATGGTCATCCGACCCCAAACTAAGCAAAGCTTGTAATATGGCTGCCAGAGACTGATATACATACATTTATATTTTTAAATAAATACTTACTTAAATAGATATTAACACCCAGACATAGAACAAACACAAATGTTAACCACACAAAACGTTTGTCCTAGGTGGGAATCGAACCCACGTCCCCAAGCGCAGAAGGCAGGTTCACTACCAACTAAGCTAACGGGGCTGTCAAGACTGCAATATGTATTGCCTCGCACGCTTCGTATACTCAAGCAAACTTTTAGATAGTGTCGTCTACATAGACCTATAACATGACAATCGGAGAAAAATTTGTGTTGGTAGTACATAATCGATTACTACGAGTACTTAGGAAATGATTGCCTACTTACCGAACAAAATGATTACCTACTTATATTAGGTTTTTCTGAAAGGATGCACTGGACCGAAAGGGGCTCATTGTAAGTAAATAGAATATGAACCACGTTTAATATGTGACCAAACATTAATAAAACACGAGAAAAATAGCAGTTGTTCTATAGAAAAGGTCAATTTGATAACTTTTTCACGATTTTAGGGTTGGTTGGTGACCAAACTTTAATAAAACGCGAAAAAAAAACATAGAACCGGTTAATTTGATATTTTTTCGCAATCTAGGGTTGGTCTATGGCAAGCCTTATTCCGGATTAGCATACTCTTTCAGAATAACCCAGTTTTACTTTAAAAACTCTTTTCACGTGATTATGTACGGTGATATAATTTACATTATGAGAGAATGGGGTCAATTCTGTTGTACCATTCCCTAAACTAAACTAATTTGACAGGACTACATTTATCAGCGATTCATTTCAATACGTCAGAAAAGAATGGCAACAATTTTAGAGCTGTCAAATTTAGTTTAGTTTAGAGAATGGTACATCAGAATCGACGTCATTGACGTCGATTCTGATGTACCTTAGCATTGATGATGTTGTAAATTAGCATTGTGTAATGTTTCTAACTAAAATACAATCTGTATCATCACTCGTTATTTATACGGAATTTCAAGCACAATACAATACTTATTTCTCTCGTCTATTATCACAGTCCAAAGCTTTTAACATTGTGATAAGTAAATAAATACGCAAATTATTTCTAATTTTTCTTAAAAATGCTTACAAAATTATCTTATAATAGCCTACGGTACAGAGCGCAAGCTTATAGCGGGCCAATTCTAGAACAATCGACATTGTCATCGTCACTCCCATGTCGGTTTTGAGAGTGCTGGTAATAGATATTATAACACAAAAATTGCTTGAAAATGAGCTTGCTGCGACGTCAAAAGGATAGAATGGGAGTTAGCAACTGTTAAAGCGCTAGTTTGGCTAATACCAATGACGATATAACCACTTAACAGCTTATCCTTTACTCAGCCGTATTGAAAAGGTACAAAATGTTCAGCATGATCTTTTACGAACGGGCCAATCCTAGGCGCGAATTGAATGAATGACTTTTATTTTCTCCAATCACAAGCGCCATACGATCCCCCCTCGCCGGACCAACGTGGCTTACGTCGTGCGCAAGCAAATTATGACTCATGCGCAATCAAGTGGTTATATTATCTTTGGTTAGTACCCAAAGTTATATTAGTTATGGAAATTTTGACATATGACATAGTTGTCCATATATTATGTAATTTTACGAATACAAAAATAAAGGTTGCTATTTTCGGATCAGACAAACGTGGTAAACACGAATAGGTGGCGTGGCGGGTGTGACCGCATCAGGCTTGCGTGTAATAGAAACTCACTCTGCAGGTTAAAAAAAAAAATTGATGTGTATAAATAAATAATGTGGACTATTAGTTTGTTCATTTGTGTCTCTGCAAATTTCAATGAAAATATTCAATCACTAACCGACTTCAAAAAAGGAAGACGGTTCTGTTTCACTGTTTTTTTAATGTATGTTCACCGATTTCTCCACCAACTGTTGACTGAAACAATTGTTGGTCCCATTGTGACAAAGTCAGGATCTGATGATGGGATCCCGGGGAAATCGAGGATAACCCTCAAATTTTATAGGCTTATTACGTTTTTCATATAGTTTTGAAGTCGGCTTTTAATGTGATCCTCTTGTTTTATATCTTCTCATAAATAAAAAGAACCTTAGGTTCATTATAATAATACCTTTTTCAAAGAAAATTTCTGTAAACTGATAAAATAGGAGTTCAGTTATCAATACTTATCAGATAATATTTTAAAATGAAAGACCAACAAATAACAAGAAAATTAATAGGCAAATTAAGTATTTTAAAATCTAAATCACCACTTAGTAAAAAATATACAAATTTGACTCAAAATAATGGCATCAATACTTTCAATTTCTCTGTTACTTTCGCGAGTGACTACGTTCCGGATTTTATCACACAAAGAAACTCCGAGCATAGCTCTCTCCATAGCTCGTTGTGTGACTAAGTTTTTCCAAAAGGCCAACAGTTAAGGACCACGTCTCAGTACCATATGTCATCACTGGCGACACACACTGGTCAAAGACCCTAGGTCTTTAGAAATAGATATTTACTTTAATTTTGATTCGATACAAACAAAGAGCCTTAAGCGACGGCAGAAAACGTGACATATACAGGATAATAATTATTTGAAGCCATCATTATGAACAACTTTAACCATGGGTCTGGGATCAACCGTGAAATCCCAATAAATTAAAAGACTTCTATACATTTTTAACCGACTTCCAAAAAGAAGGAGGTTATCAATTCGGTAGTTTTAAGTATTTTTTTATGTTTGTTACCTCAGAACTTTCAACTGGGTGAACCGATTTTGATGATTCTTTTTTTATTTAAAAGCTGGTGCTTCCCGTGTGGCCCATTTCAATTTGCTCCAGTTCTGACATTTTTATGAAGTCGGTTTTTATATTAAATGGCAATTTTCTATGGACACGCTCAGAGAAAATATATGGAAATACCTACCCTTTCGCACTTACATCTCCCCTACGCCCCCCCCCCCCCCCCACGCTCAGAAAAAATATATGGAAATACCTACAGTTTCCCCTTTCGCACTAACATCTCTCTCCCCCCTCTTAGTGGTTTTTGGTACTAGCTCGAGTTTTAAGGTAAATTCAAGCTATCATAAGTGTGCAAAGTTTCAAATCAATCATTTTGATAGGGGTGAAAATCACATTCAAAGATTCCGTTACATAGATACATACCAAGCTAAGAAAAGCGTGTTAAAAAAATTACTATATCTAAAAACATTTCTGTCAAGTTCTTTCTTGTGATGGAAATGGTTACGAGCAAAAACGAGTCAAAGAAAACTTAACCAACTTAACGTTTCTAGGACCGAAGTATAAAATAAATGCGTAGAAATGTCGTCATTATGGAATATACAAAGATCAAGATTTCTTGACTGTTTATCAAAGCAGATAACGTGATCTCATGTACTAAGCACTAAGTATGCACTATGGTTAAATAGATTTCCGTAACACACGTTACATTGCTCGCCTGAAAGGCTCTAAACGCTTCTAAGTTAATAACAAAGAAGCAATAGAAGGAAAATTGTCAAATTTTATGCTAATTTCTTCAGAAGACCATATCAATTAAAGTCTTCAGTGGCCTTAGTACGGGAACTTGCGAGAAAGTTATCGTTACGTAAACAATAGTAAATGTATGAAAAATTCAGCTTCCTTTCACGTCCGATAGAGGCGCTGTTAAATTTTTCATACATTTTGATATATATTTATTTGATATATTTTTATTATATATATTATATTACTATTTTTATTTGAAATAAAAAATATAAAAAAAAAAATATTTGCTCTGAGTTAAGGTCATATCAATTAACGCTCTCATACAAGAAACTAACTATGATATAACTGTAAAGCCCATTGCACACAAGATACGCAGCAACTTGCGCAATTACTACAGATAAGCGCTTGCGCAAGTGTTCAAAAATTTATGTTTAGTGACTTTTATTTAAAACAAAACACATTACATTTCGTAACAAGTCTTCTTAGTAATAACCTACGTGCTAATCACCTACATTTAATTAAACACTTGCGCAAGTAGGCCAGTTATACAGACTTTTATCAGAAAACCTCCGTGCTATTTCTGTTTACCAATGGTTCTCGCAACGTCGGGCCCGGTTAGTACTTAGATGGGTAACCGCCTGGGCGTGATGTCTTTTTGCATTACTTTTTTGTAGTTAAGATAGGGCAAGACATGAAAAATAGGTGATTTGCGGGGTCTATCCTAAAAAAGTCTGATAATTTATGAATGATAATTGTGCAGACTTTAGCATTATGTCGAACAAGCTTAATATAAACAAATAAGAATATTCATAACCAAAATTTTAGACTAGCTCTCATACAAAAATAGTCTCAAAAATCACATTCAAGAAAATACTACCATTAGTGTATAAAAATAAAGATTCTGTTTTACAAAAATGAAATGCATTCCTTCGAGTCGCAATGTTCAAATGTAAAATAAAGCTCGATTCACATTAGACTGGACCATGGTTCGTTTAGGCCCGGATAAGTACTGACCAGCAGAACTTTTTCTTGCAGCCCAGGGGCCTTACGCCTACCTGTTATAAACGATTCAGTTTAGGTGATTGCGAAAAGCTGCGCGACCGCAAACCGTATCTCGGCGCGTTAAGGTTCGCGTTCGCATGATTTTGTAAACTGTGCGTATTCGAGCATGCTGTTAAGTTAGGCGTAAGGCCCCTGAAACGTAAATATATATGTATATATAGTCTCGGAGATGATAAAACGCTTTGGTTACGAACCCTGCAATCGGTTAATAGTGAGTCGTTGAAGTGATGCTATGCCCATTGGCCCAAATCTGATATAAATTATGTGCTGTGACCTTTAGCAAAAATATGGCACGAGTGAAGTTTTGACAACTAAGTACAGATATCTTCAAAAAAAATACCATTGGTGGCAAACAAGCAGACGGGCTACCTGATGGTGAGCAGTCACCAGCGCCTTTGAATATTTGTAACAATATAGGCAACGCAACTACTTTGTCGACCCTTCAAATTCGAAATTGAGCCATATATGAATTAAAATAGGACTCGCATTAGAATAGAATATCATATAGTCACATCTGTAATAATTTTTAAAATAAAAATATGTACTACGAATGCTTCTATTATGGACACGATTTGGTACACAATTAAATATTGAAAGTAAGACCCGTTGAGTCTCAGCAAACGACACCTGTATTTATACCTATAAATGAGGGTAGATCTATGAGCGTATAAGCAATAAGTCATTCCAACAGGTCACAGGCCCAGAATATTGTGAATCGTCCTTAAAGTTGTTCATCTAAATAACCTATGACTTCTTTCCATTATTACTCCAGTTAATAAGTATGTCAGAATTATCATCGTCTATATCAAGTAGAAGGTCTTCTTTTCCGTCATTCGGTCTTGGATTTAGAACAATATCTTCATCTGTGCCTTGGAGATTGACGTAAGAAAGGGATTTTTTCTTCTGCCCAAGATCAAATATTTCTAAGTCTTCGTCTTCTTCTTCATCAGATTCCATGGTTAACGGCACACGGGACAGTTCAAGGTTGTCCCTTCTGTCGTCCGACTGTAGAACCCCGTATCGAAATTGATTTGACTCGTTCGTGCTGTTCGAGTTGCCGGCTTCGTTGTACTTGCTTTTTGTCCTGGAATATGTAAATTATAGGGTTATTATGCGTTCGACTTTAGTCATACTAATTGAAGATACTAAGATAAGACAAGATGAAGATAGAATTGAATATGGCCTTAAAAATCAGGCGACCGCAAACCGTTTCTCGGCGCATTAAAGTTCGCGTTCGCGTGATTTTCTTAACTGCACCTATTCGGGCCCGCGTTTAGAGTTGGGCGTAAGGCGTATGTTTTAGTTACAGATATTGGCAAATATTCTGAGAGCAATGGTAGCAAGACGGCACCCGGTTCGATCCTCGGCCCTGCATTAATGACTTTTTTAGTACTTAAATTATGTGCAGTTACGATGCCATCGCTCAAAAATGGTAAAGAAAAACATCGTGAGAAACCCGGTATGTCCAAGAACCTCAAAAGTTCAAAGATATATGATTCACCAACATGCACTGGGCCATGGTGTATTGGGGCGCACCCCCACTGAGAGAACGCCTGTGTCCCAGCAGTGGGAACATAATGGGCTGATAATTATGATGATCGGCAAACATCTTGAAAAGTTATCTTGACTGCGCTATAATTAATGTTTATGTTCTTTAACGGATAGAAGAGGGTCGAGAGCCAGTTTACGGGTCACTATACAAAGTTTTATATCATGTTTTCACACGTGACAATTCTGATCAGCATAGAGTTAATAGAGCACTTTATAACATACCTAGATTAGCTTATATATTATATTTAACTTTACTTAAAATTTATATTATATTTGGCTTTACTTAAAAACGTTACTTAACGTTATTCTATGCTTGAAATTGCGCTGTCTCGTTTTTGCGTGTGACCATTGCCGTCAGCGAGAAGTTGAGAGAGCAATTTTAAGCATAGATCAACTTGAGTAACGTTTTTAAGTAAGGCCCATTATGTTTGAGAGTAAGGAGGTATTTTTTTCTGTAAGTGGAAACTTGTTATTGGCCTTTATGTCTCATATGAGATCTAATTATTTTATATCATAGGTAAAAACATGTGCAAGACACACAGATACACACAATTTTTTTAACATCCCTCTTTTTGCGTCGGGGGTCATACAGTCGAATTGAAAACCTTTTGGAAGTCGGTTTAAAACAGTAGCAGTTTTAACAAACCAATCAACAGGTAGCCGATTCTATTTAAAAACTAGACTGGATGACTCATTAACATTCCAATCAGAATAACATTACGAAACACTTGACTACCTCTTGTTTTGTAGCAGACTGACTGATTAGCAAGTAATATGAAGTGAATAACAAAAAAACCGACTGTAATATATTCAAGGTTACACGAAAAGGTGGTACTACGCCGATAAGAGATTATTGTAGGTACTCATCATTATGAACAAATTTACACCACAAAAATATTGTCATCCTTAGGCAACACCATTAATAAATAATAATATCATTATGCATAATATCAATCTACCCATTTTAAATTCATACCAACTATTGTTGCATTATTATTTTGATTCAAGGTCCACATAATGCAATGAATAAATGATTATGAATGAATATCAAAACGCAGTAGAGGTTAAGTATGAATTGAGATGAGATTTATTTAAAGGATTGTGGTAAGCTTTTCTAAGGCACCATTACAGCAAGTTTGAGTCATAAGCACAGAGCATAATCTAATGGTATATCAATTGAAATGTTATACAGATGGGTCATTGTTGGGATTGTGTAGTCCTACCCAACTCCTTGCGTCGATTCCCCAATGCTGGGGGCCGTGACCCATTACGGCATCAACTTCTCCCTTACGATGTTCCGCCATCTGCTCCGACTTTCAGCAGCATGAACCGCTTCGGCAACGTTGCTGTTGAGGGTGGTGCGGATTGGATCTGTACAAGGCATTGGGCTTCTTCCTCTCGGTCTCTTACCCTCTATTTTTCCGGTGACGATCAGTTTTTGGAGGTTGTCGCCAGGCTTATGGGCTATGTGGCCGAAGAACTCAAAAACTCTCCGAAGGCACGTGTTGGAAAGCCTTGGCTTCTTATGGAGTTTGAGTTCTTTGAGAACCGATTAGTTGGTTCTATGCGCAGTCCATGGGATACGAAGCATTTTTCTCCAGCACCACATTTCAAAGGCGTCTATGCGCTGTCGGTCTTTAGCTTTAAGAGTCCATGTCTCAACCCCGTATAAAAATATAGAGAAAACTAGGGTGTTGACGAGAGTCATTTTAGTGTTACTGCTGATGCTACAATCCTTCCATATCCTCTCAAGCTGAGACATGGCATTTTTGACCATCCCAATAAATACGTCTTCGAACTTCAGCCTCACAAGAACTGCTATTGCTAATACTAGAGCCCAGGTAAATGAAGTTATCAATATATTCCAAATTAAGTGTCCCACTGAGCTCTAGCTTAGAGGCGCGATCCACGTGTAGTCCTACAAGGAACCCTTATAAGTTCATTCTGTCCGTCCATCTGTCTGCCCATCCGTTTGTCATAATTTTGTAGAACCCTCTAACTTCTTTAGTTATTAAGGCAAGCACATGAAACTTTGCATAATTAGTTTTATTATGGATCTAAATATAAAAAGGGGTGGCTCTAGTACTCTAGTACATGTGAAATAGGGATGTTTTTTTTCGCTGCACCCCTCTTGTGGGTTAACGACGAATAGGTCTCTTAAAATGAAGTTAAGGTTTCATACATCACTTTTTTATCAAGCATATGCCCACCACAGCCCCCCCCCCCTGCATTTCTAAACTATTAGATATAGAAACTTTTAACTTGCCATGCTGATAGGTCATATCAAAAACCATAAATCAAAATCATCAAAATTTTTCTGATTTTAACTAAGTTAGTAAAGTAACGTTAAGTTTATATCCAAAAAGGTGGTTTACATGTTAATGTAGAGAATGCCAAGAGTTAATTAAACTATAATGCGTTATAGCGATAAAACAGTAATAAATTCAAGACGTCCTATGACCTTAACCTTTTCATAATGTTAAGGTGTTTAATTAATGTTACTTAATTGTTCTCAAGTAGTTTTCTTATGTTTATTATGTTGGTATGATGCTCCTCTGAAATTTGGTAAGTCTACAGAGCTTCAACAACAGGCATGGAGATCTGAAATACTCCTTCTTGAAATATATCATTTTGCATCAATATTGTAGGTAATAAAAGTTTTACAAACCTATAGAATATAAAGTATGCCATCGCCAACAGGGCGAATCCACCAAAGACAATGAGACCTCGCTTCGTAGCCTCTGGATTGCTGAGGTCCCACTGTTTAGACGCTTTCTCTGCAGTTGTGCCATTGTCTTTTATGACTGTAATATTGGAGGTAGGTAGCACAGTTGATTCTCCTGCTGTAGCTGGAAATTTAATATTTTCAATTGTATTAACTACTTAACATAATTAGTTTTTGGACAAACATAAATCTTCATACGGCAGAACAGATTACAAATTTTCTTGAATCATAGCTAGGAACACTTACAATCAAGTTACCTTTCAAAGAAAATAAATCTAAATCAAAATCGATTCAGTCGTTTGGGAGCTACGATGGCACAGACACACATTTAAAAATTATAACACGCTTTGTTTGCGTCAGGGGTGAAAAATAGTTACAAAAAGAAGTTTAGGTTGTGCAGTGCAAGATTTGCTGTCTTTTATCGTTGACAGGCTAGGAATAAGACCACAGCACACCAGTACCAGTTATATCTGATTTACATTAATTCAGTATATATGTCAGAATGCTATTTTGGCACTTTGCGTCGAAACTAACATACAACGCCGCACCATGCCCATCGTAGATCGCATCATTGCTTAACATCAGGAAAGGTGTGGACAAACGCAAGCCTATTCCTAAATAAGAAAAACCCATGCAGTATCTCAACTCAATCCAGCGCTTGAATATAGTGATGCTGGATCGTTATTTGATAATGTACAACTGTAATGTACTGTCTGTAATATTTTTCATTCCAGTCCAGCATCCAGTATCCAATAGAAGAAATAAGATAGAGTAGCTGCAAATTTTAATCCAGTATCCAACGTACCATGCACCAGCGTAGGCACGTAGTCACCTCAAAGTAAGTAATTAAACAGATCGGTTTTATTTCTGCCCAGCTTTTTTACAAGACAATTAAAAATCTTTCTGATATCCTATTATGTGACTAGACTTATTTGTGTTATGTTATATCTGACTCTGGCTCTACACTCTTGCTGTGACAGCCCGATGGAATGTTTCAGTGAGTGCCCAGAATAATAACAGTTACGACTTACGAGAGTGAAGGATAACATCTCTTTCATAGAATATATTAACATCTGGAGTAATTAGGAACACGGGAAGTAATTAATTAACAGCGGGTATTTTATTATTACCCTGCAGAACTTATCGGGAAACCCCACGCGCTAGTTACAAGGACAAATGTATAATTTATGAGGTATTAGTGTTGGCTAAATATCCAATATTTATCTTAGCGTCATATTTTTTGATAAGAGTGACCAGGGGCCTTCCGGTTAGCTGTTTTAAGTGATTCAGTCTGGGTGATTCTTGATCGATAAGTTGCGCGACCGCAAACCATATCTTGGTGCGTTAAGGTTCACGTTCGCGTGATGTTCCGCACTGCGCTATTTCAGCGCGCTGTTTCGAACCCGCGTAAGTAGTAAGAGGAAGCCATAAGGCCCCAGAACAGTTGGGCGGTCTGTTTTTAGTGAATTTGGTGGACTCCAGGATTGTTAGTGTTGTTACTTATAATTCAATTTAGGTTTGTGTTTGTCCACAGCATGTGGGCAAACCTAAATGGTTTTATAACATCCTTGGTGTACACTAGTAGAAATCATCGCTGGCAACACACATTGGTTAAGAAGCCGCAATTAATTCAGTTTGATCTCTATTAACTTGGCAGTAGTATGTCAGACGTCAATGCAAAAATTACAAATTGCATCATGTAAACTATAAAAACTCTTCGCAGTTGGCCGTGCGAGTGGAGTTCATCTTCCACTATATTACCTTCAAAACATAAATGCGATACGCAGGGTTTCTATACAATTTGGTGTGCTCACACCACCAACTTACATCCGTCACCGTAACCGTCTTACATTACAAAGGTGCAGTTTTCTGTGTTACTTTGATAAAATGCAATTAGGCTCCAAGATCAATGTAAATACATAATATTTCACAATTTTAGCTATTTTGAAACTAGCATTTAGAAAGCCATTTTGAGTAGGCACTTGAGTGATTGTATTGACGATATTGAAATTAGCGATAACTAGCACATCTTAAACATATTAAGTAAATATAAAATCATCTATTTATAAAATATTAGAGAAAATAGCTAAGACAGCATATAACCTACCTTTAGGAGTATTATTTGATATCTCTGAAGAGTTTTTGGGTGAAGAATTAGCCTCATTTGCAGGTGGTGAATTTTCTTTTGGGACATTTTCCTCTGAAACTTTTGAGGGAGTTTGCGGAACTAGCAGAGAGGTTGGTTGCTTAATAGCATCTGTGGGTTGTTTAACCTCTCCACCAATACCTTCACTGGGCCCTTGTGTGTCTGCAGAGCCGGCAGGCGACTCTGGCGCCAGGTCTTTCACAGCCTGGCTTGCACTCGCACGTCGAATCCGCATCAGTGTCGCAGCGTTGTGAACCGAAGGCCACAGTGAAAACCTTCGATTGAAGTCGTTATTAATACCTTCGAGTAACCCATCTCTGTAGAAATCCTGCGGCTGCACACAACTCAGGATTGCAAGTAACAAACCACAACGTAATAACATAGTATTTTTCACTTTGCACAAACTTTGAAAACTACAGAGGCTTATCCTGATATGTAGTATTTATCATTATTTTTACTGGTAAAAAAACATTATTTCACAATATTACTCAAAATACCAAACGAACGAAATGAAATAGAAATAATTACGAACGAATACGCGGAATACGATCGTACGATACGAATTTGCATTCGACTTCACGAAATCGCTAACGTTGTCATTGCCAGTGTCATTTTTGTTATTGTTTTTTTCACCGACTAATGGGCATGTCAAACCCATTAAGGTCATAACGCCTTATCTTTCGTATTTTACTGTCATATAAGTATGCTCCAGTAAAATCACGAAATAGAAGGGATGGAAGTGAAAAGTAGGCCGTAAGACCGTCTGCCACACTTATGCAGACCATTGCGCCAATGCCAGTCAGTTGAGCTCTAGCCCCTGTATATTACTTTACTCCTTGGCTCTAGCTAGCTCCGCTCTCCGTTGCATGATCCATCACTACAGTACAAATAGGTATTACTTACTGTGCCATTTTACACTGCAAAAACTATAACATACAAAAAAAAAGTCACAGGACTGCACGTGGAAGTGAAAACTTCTTAATTATATGGTGAAAACTTAAGTATTAATTCACGTATTCTACAAGAGATGGCGCTGTTTTAAAATACACGGTACTGTGTATTCTGTATTATAAAAGTATTATGTAGGTAGTCTGTGACAGCGTGACGATGACGCAAGTTCCATGATTTTTGTTCACCCAAAAAGTGCTACACGCACCTAAAGACGATTTCACTTCAAAAATTCAAGAGGTGTTTCATAGCAAGTGTGTTAAGTGTGTTTCTATTATTTTTACTCAAAGAAACAGAATTTTAAGAAAATTTAAAATTTGGTCATTATTCCGAAATAAAGGCCAACTTTAAAGGTTAACATATCGCGCTGCGTTACGAGCAAGAAACTTATTACTCACAAGGAGCAAGGAGGTCACGAGTCTGTAGACGGAAGGGGGGGTCACGTGACTTCACGCCAGGCTCATGGGCACCGTCAAAGTTACTTTCAAGGAGGTGCATGTTCATTGACAAGGTGATAGGAACAAATTTAAACAGCCTTTCACTTGGACTTAGCCAAATTTTAGTGTTGTAACATCCCGACATAGCATAGCGCCTAAAATGCAATATTATATAGGTATATTTTATATTGTTAAAATTGAGATCTATATAGGTACATAACAACTATAATTATGCAGTTTCATGCACTTATTGGAACAAAGTTCTCTTTCGCGCGTTGCGAAAGGGGGCTAGACGGGAAAATGAAATGAAATGAAATAATTTATTGTCCAGATTTTCATCCATAGCGTAAAAAATTAAATTAAATACGAAAATTATACTACACATTAAAATAAAATTAGGATTAAAATAACACAATAATGACTTGATTGCATACATTAAAAATTGAAAATTAAGATTGATCATTATGATAATTAAGGGATAGGCGTGTGATACACCCTCCACGTGCGATGTATAGGGCTGGAGTGCCACTCTCGTACCGCAGCCACCAGTGTGTTATCTGAGCGGTGCAGGGCGGTGCGCACGGCGGCTGACCGGCTCCTCAGCAGCGCCTGCCAGCAGGGCGCGCGCCCCGCGGCGAACATGCTGCTTGCGCTGCACCACCGCGGCAGCCGGAACATCTCGCGCCATGCGTCGTTGTACAACAAAAAAAAAAGTTGAAAAATTAAGACCAAAAGTTGTAACGACACTTTTTGCTATAGGTAGTTGTAAGCCGCGCGGCGTGCGCGTGTTTCTTTGTCTGTCTCTCTCTCTCTCTCTAACTTCGTTCTATCCGGGTGTCCCTTGACACCTCTCAAGTTTTCTTAATATTTAAAGAACTTAGGTTCTAAAAAATTCGGACAGACAGAGAGACGGACGGACTAAACTAATTTATAAGGGATCCTTGTTGGGCTACTTAGATACGGAACATTATAGAAATTTTATAGAAATGGGTAAGATTTTTGAAAACGTCAAATTCTTCTCGAGATTCTTCGATCAAAAAAAACATTTTCGAAGTCGACATTAGCCGAATGCAACTTACCTAATACCATCGACAAAAGATAATCATCCTTGCTAATACGAATGTTTCTGTTCATAACAAATAAAAAAAAGAATTCCTGTGAGGATTTAGGAAAAAATTAAACGAACAATCACATATTTATTATTTAATTAATTTATTCAAATAGACATTTACATAATATTATTCATTATAATAGACAATAATTTTATGTAGATTTTCCAAATTTATTTTTTTGGTTTCTTTAATATGTGTTAAATATGGAGGTAAGTAGGCAAAAGATCTACCTACGTATGACCACGTATCTATAAATACATACTTATTTCTTTATACGGTATGTAGATACCTACCTAGGTAGGTAAGTATATATAATTTTGTTCAAAACATTTTACGCCGTAAATAGTAAAATCACCTACAAATTGAACATGTTAGAAATAGTATAATGTTATAGTTATATCAAAGGGCTTATTAATTTTCCACTATTGTAAATATCGGCAGTGATAAATAAGCCAAAGTCGCTGATTGGTTCTATAAATGTAACATTGAATATGACATCGAAACATTTACCCTTAACATTTAAGAGGGCCTGAACATCGGTCATTTTCAAACGTACCTCCCTAAACGTAACTAGGTGTTTAATTTCGTTTCCAAAACTACTCGGCCGAATTTGATGAAACATGGCATACAAGGTTCTCTATAATGGCTTCTATTTACTCTATTTCTTTGTGAAGGCTTCTATTTTCGTAATTGAAATTAGGGACTTTCTTATTGGGATTTTCAACTCGATAAAAAATCAACTTATTCCAAATACGTAGTCCCTTTGTTTTAGTTTTTCATAAAAGTGGGTAAAAGCACTCTATTTAATGTCAATTTGAATAAACGCACCAAGTTTCATCAAATGGGGTAGTTTTAATAGGTACTTTAGTATAAAAACATCCCGAAGTCCGGGCGCCTTTAAATACCAGAAATAAATACGAAGAACTCTAAATTCTTAATCTCTCGTAGTAAATCACTAAATTCATTCAAGTATAAACCCATAACTAGCTACAATCACTCAAATTCTCACATCGTAAGCACACATAACTCTCAGACTCCAGAGCAATAAGTTACCTTACAAGTTATTTTACAAAAATTAATAAATATAATTACCGTAATCGAATATGAGCTATTTATACAAAATCCATAACATCAAAATGATATCACGCATTAAAACTCGACGCCTGCTGATTTGAGACCGGCTTACAAAAATAGATTGCACATAAATAATTATGAAAATATATTGCCAAGAATAAGTTACTTTAATCGCTGCGAAACCTAGTTTCGCCCAACTTTGATAAATTGAAAACCCTTAACCACAGCTCTAATGCTAGTTCAAATTGTTAGCACAACATTCAAAGTTTTAACCGTAGTATTATATAAGTTAAATTCTAGCATTACCACAAAAGTTATTCTTGCTAAAACAGCGTTATAAAAGTGCATTGTTCGTAATACAAAAAAAATCATTTTATGGCCCCGTTGCAAAGATGTCTAGAACTCAAACACGTCCAAAATATCCTGCACCAAGCTTTCTGTAGACCGAAAGCGGAATTTTCTCTACCCTTACTTTGTATGCTCTCTAATAAGTACTTTAAGTCAGATATTACATTTTCAGACACATGACTACCCTCTTATTTATTTATTACTATCAAAGTTTTATAATAATTCTACTCACTTATTTCCAATGGTATAACTAGTTGGCTAGTTAATAGGTATAATAATTATGTTGGCTAATAAATTTTCTGAAACTTTAATAAGTACTTTTAGCAATTAAGTAAATGTTAATGATTTTTTGTAGACTCCATAAATGCAATATGTCATTGATGATGACAACTTTTGCGAAGGTAAACGTTATCAACTCCGATATTTTTTTGAATCGTCCTAAAAATTTAAATTCCCCTATCTCACTTTATTTGATTTTAGTCATGATATTATTTGTCCAATTATAATTTGATCTTATCACTAAAATCATGGCACACAAATTATACCTAACAGAGGAGGGAACACTTCACAACTGGGGATGTTGATTCGTTCAAAAACATTTTATTAAGTAAATATGTAAATATTTCTCATCAAAAGATAAAGAAAGTCACAAGAATAGAAATCGAAATATGAGCAATCTGCTTACGTATCAAAGAAAATGAGCTGAAAAATATGTTTGGTCACATCAAAGTCTCCACAGTCAGTCTTTCAAGAAACCTAATTTTTATTGAAACTGTAAAAGTACATATGGAATGTGAAAGAAAAAAGAATAACTGAAGATAATAAAAATAGTCGTAATAATAACAATGAGCTGCGGGGCTTATTTAGTGCGATATATTTCTACCGTGTTAAGTATACTGCATTATATTGGTTCCGAATCCGGGAGGACAATAAACGAATCCTACAATATGTAACCGTACTAATCCATCTCGCTAGACTAACACTTTATGTAAATCGAGATGACATCGAAACTATCGGCGAATTGATTCTCTCTTCTTAACTATAAAATTGCTGCCCCGGATAGGACGAAATCGGTAGATACATCCTATTTTGCTCTAGGATGTGTCAATGTTTGGACTGTGGCCTATGCAGCCTGTATTCACTCCAGGCGCGCTTTGTAGCTGGTCTTCCAGATTTCAGCGAGGGTCACAGCTGAGTGGAAGCGATGGAAAATGCAAAGCGGGAGAGTGAACCGCTGGACGAGGGACCAGGCCACAAAGCCGTAGAAGTCGAGTTGCACCTGGAATAGGAGAACAAAATAGTTAAGTAAGTAGCAAAATTTCTTATTTAAAAAAAAACTGATACTGTTTTTGAGTTTTGTGCTTACAACGTGAATGCATTTAAATGTGATGTTCCAAAGAGGTACACTTTGGTTTATATGCTCAAAGTTACAAAAGTAAGTCATCAAACTAACCGGATTAGCCAGAACCTTCTGCGCCTCGAACGTGTAGATGAGCCACATGGTAACGTTACAGATCAAGAGGAAGGTGACGGCCTGGCGTGCGGGCTTGCTGCGCTCCTGCTCTGGGAGGTGAACACGGCGCCGGGACACGTCTGCTATGAACAACAGTTGGAGAACCACCTGAAAATACGAATTGAATAGGTCGGTAAGAGCCTATTGAGAAACGTTCAACAATAAAATGAGTTCAACGGTAAAGATACTTCCTGACAAATAAATATAAATAATATAGTTAATTCTCGTAAAAATAATTCCCTAAAAATTCATAAAATCACGTCAAGTACTTTTTTTTAAATTATCTTAACAAGCATTTTAAGCTTAAGGAACCAACTTTCTAATGTTGTGAACCGGTTTTAGTTTGAGGCATTTTAGTTATCAAAGGGTCACGGTATGTGCCATTTTTCGTAAAATATGTAAATGTTACTAGAAATGTATCAATTACTACGTAAATTAATGTAATTAAACTACGTATGTAAATGTATTAAATACGTTGTTAAACACAATGTCTAGGTATTCTGTGGAACGTCCAGAATGACCAGTAAAGTAGAAATAAAATCTAGTTAGATTCTCGATATGGAAATAATCTCTATAATTATAATGCCAAACTTGTAATTGGTAATGTTTAAAATTAGTATTAATGATTTCTCAGATTATTATACATTGAAGTTTAACACAATCGAATTCAAAATTCGAATTTTATCGTGTGCATTTTACATTATTTCAAAATATCTTGCCTAGAAGATACATGATATGAAAATATTGTTTTATGCATTGCCTAAAACAGGTGTTGGAATTATTTATTTATTACTATATAAAAAATAATACCATAATATATCAACCAAGACGTTGCTTAGACGAGGTTGACTAACACAAATTTAAAATACAACACATCAGGTATTTAGGCATTGTCTATAACACCGTAATTTAACACAATATGTCCATAAGTAATATCATTGTATTCGATGTAATAAAACAAACGCTGATGCCATAGAGATACAGTACCTACCTATATAGGTATACCTATATACAATACCTATAAAGGTATTGTATCTCGATGCCTGATGCCTATTTATTATTATAGCTGGTACTTACCTGTAAAACGCTCAGGCATCCGGTAATCATCACCAACAAGTTCGGCTCATGAGTGAACGCGCCCATTCCTCCAGCGATGACGCTAAACACCGCGTACACGAAGAGACCGAAGGCAGATACACGTAGCAGAATATCATTCAGGTCCGATTGCTCTTCAGAACGGAACTTCAGCGATTGCACCCTGCGAAGAGGCTCGGTACAGGAAGGGGGAAGTGAGCTCCATTTTAATACTCGGCCACTGGTTGTGGCAAGGAGAACCACACACGGTAAACAAAGAGGGCAGTTAGCAAAAACGAGGAAATAAAAATTGAGAAATCATTAAATAACGTAAATGGAAGCACAAGAGTGCAAACAAAACGTTTGGAGCCAAATCATAAAAAAGGATAAGGTAGGTATACAATAGGTGGTACGGGAAAAGGAAAAGAAACAAACTAAATTAATGAAACGAAAAAACAACACAACTGAAATGGGTAGTAGCAACAAGAGCAAACAAACTAGTCCTAGTATCACAACAATGTTTTTTTATAGGTACGTCATGCACTAGTGGATTAGGACCTATCCTCTCTCTCTCTTTCCCTCTAAGAGAAGGCCTGTGTCCCAGCAGTAGGAACATGAAAGGCTGATGATGATGTTAAGGTACATCATATTCAGGAAAGTCAAAACTTAGTTAATGGTCGATAAGCTGGTCCATGTTTTACTTTTAATTTGTTGATATCTTACCGAATAAATCCAATCAAAATGGCCAGTATAGACAGAATCATCAAAGCACAGTGGGATACATCGGCCAGGTAAATCGAAAGACGCTTCAACTCCTGGTGTCTGATCAGGACGAAGAAGAGAATCAGGCAGATCAATGAAGCGACCAGTAGGAGAAGTCCACAGAAGAGGCCTTTGGAAGCACCAGCGCAGTCAACTCTGTTTCCTCGCTGAGCTGCCGCCAGTGCTGCCGCCCTGCGGGAGAGAACAGCCTCCAGACGTCTTTCCAGATCTTCATCGTTGGCCACGCTGCAACCAAATGCGGGGTACTTCAGTCCACGAACGCCACGGTAAAACTACTGAACTATTTAGATCATGTTTTTAATGACTCTATGTTTCGTACTTGTGCATTGTATGCAAAATAGTAGTGAAATATCAAATCTAAACTGTGCTTTTAACTAATACGACATAAATTATATGGAACACGCCATTATTTTTAATATTTGTGGGTTGAAATGTTCATAAATCAGCCTTCTATTTTGTATCTCTATCAAATTTGTTTCGATGGTACATTTTGTGTAAGATAGTAGGTACAAAAATGTGCCTTACCTTGGATAGCGACCAATATGCTTCCACATAACGTAGATAACCGCAGCTCCAATCAGGGAATACTCGATGATGAACGGATAGAGGTAAGGAGCTGAGTCAGTGACAATAGTGCCCATAATAGGGTTCCGGCCACACACGGTCGTGTTATCTATGTTAGCTATTAGAGCAGCGGGATTCAGATTGTCAAATGATTCGAAGATTTCAGCAGTCTTGTTATCTGAAATATTAAAAAAATTGTAAATAATAACCAACGATAAAACAGTGGTAGCAAGATTAAAAATTAAATGACAAATAACATGCACGAAGGACACAATGAACCAAAACCCAAAACAGACGAGTGGTGTGAAATTTAACGCCTGGACAAAATGAGACAAACTCAATTGCTAACTGAACCGCAAATAAAAAGTGCAACGGCGAAAAAAAAGTTAAGACTTTACGGGATTCCGCTGACAAACCTGGTACGTGTGGTGGTTCGTCTACGCGATAAGTTTCGACATTATTGCCCCATTCGTCATTATTGGTGACGAAAGACACCGAAGACGAAGACGGGAACCAAGTAGAGATAGCGTTAACAACCGGTTTAACTGTTGTCGTGTGAAGGTACTGGAAAACTTGAAGCATAGCTGTCTGCGTTGGAGTCATCGGTTTGTAGCCGTCCGTTGTTAGTGGTGAGAAAGAAGTGGTCGTGAAAGGGTTATCGTTAGGCCACTCCTTATACTCGCGCCCGTAATTCTCATTGTCATAGCCTATTGTGCTTTTTATGGTGTCGATGAGCTTAAACTTAGGATAACCACCACCCATGTTATGATATGGTGTTGGAGTGGTCGCTGAAATTAGTTGAAACACATTATTGACATTTATGCATGCAATGGAATTATTTTGAAGGGAAAGACATCTAAGCGTAAAGGTAGCTCGTACTAACTTGTCGTGGTAGATAGGGTGGAAGGAACAGCAGTGCTGGTGGAGGTAATGACATTCAGCAACTGTTCACCAGCAGTTTTGGTAGAGGCTATTGCTGAGGATGCAATGTTTGCGGCAGCAGTGGTAGCAGCACCAAACACTTTACCGGAATGTCTCAGGGTGTGCTTACGGATGACTTCTGGTGATATGAAACAGTTAGTTTTTAATGAACTTTTGTACCATAATACCGTGCAGAAAATGTATCATACATAAATAATATTACGTGTTTGATGAATTTGCAGTTAGAATTTAGGATGAGGAAGATTGAATATGAATAGAAAACAAAAGTTAGTAAAAGTGAGACAAAAAAACTTAAATAAGAGTAGAAGAGATAGCAGCATGGATGAATATCTTACTTCCAAGGACGCCCTCACCAGGTACACCCTGAGGATTCCTGATGTGATAGTCAGTGATTTCCTTCAATGATTCAAGAACCAACGTCCTAATCCAGACACAAATATTCGTTGCCACCACGTGCATCAGACCAAACCGAGCGATTACTTTAAATCGATGGATATTCAACTAAAAACAAAAAGTTTTTCTTAATATTTCAAATAAAAGGTAAGTATTTCAATAATATTTTTGTGATTTATACTGACCCGTGAATTCATAAAGATAAAATACATTTGCATGAAAGTAAAGACCATTTGAAGGACAGGATTCACCCCTTTTAAAATGAGGTAACATGGAGACTCCAACGGTAATTCGAAGAAAGTTCCAAATTCTAAACCATTGTATATCATTGTTCCAAGGCCGAACGCTGTAAAATACAATTTTGTTTTAATAATCAAGGTTCTGAATTTAACAATTTCGTCATGTGTAACTTTTCTCTAGCTACCTAAGCTAGAGATTTTTTTTAGAATTACATAGTACATACCAATAGCTCCAATCCTCAAGAAGAAACTTCCATGGCTGTGATCATTTTGAGAAGTCTTGCGCCTGCGTACCGGTCTCGCAATAGGTCCAGCTTCCATCTCCACGATATCTTGTTGTTGCTATAAAAAGATAATATTGTGTAAAAATATTACTAACTCCTTTTTATTAAAAATCATTTATTTTCAGTCCCAAATGCACTCACTGCAAATTACTGGTATTATAGGTACGATTTCATAAAATGTAGAAATCCTGAAGTCCAACAAGTTTTTATATAAGAAGCAAATTATTCTGCAAAAATATGCAATGACGACGTTTCAGGATTTGATTTAACTAGCACATAACGCAAATTAGTATCTAGTCTACTCGGGGCATTGTTATTTTTTTTTTAATTTTCAGATGGATGCATCTTTTTTATCCGATAGAGCCATAAATGAAGTTTGCCAAATACACACAAAGTCTGTTTTCAGAAAGCAAAATAATACAGCGACAAATACAGGTCAAGCACTATTAACTACTACAACAGCACATCCAAAGCTCTCTGCAATGAGACAAAAGTATGGTACACATGAATCCAAGCGGGATGCGTCAAGGACCTCACCTGTTCCTGCGCATACAATTGAGCCATTTGTAATTGCAATTGCTGTTGTCGAACTTTATCGCGCATCTTACGTGGGTACACCTCCTGCCCAAATGATATGGAAAAAACAAAAAGTAGGCAGCGTAAACAAAAAGGGGAACATGCGCCTGGTGGATAAAGCTAACAGAAACCGCAACTTTGAAATGATAACCATAAAAGTGCTGTATTCACAAAAGTTAACATTAAACATTTTAAAATAAAACAAATTATTGTGAGGTTTACTAAAACAATACAACACGCGAAGCAACAAGAGAATGTGTATAAATTGTTAAAACAAGAATAATGGATGTGCTGTGTATGATTGTGCAAAGTAGGTTCTCACCTGGAATTGACTTTGTTTCTTAGATTCTTTGGGTGGTTTTTCTTTATCTTCTTTGCCTTTGTCCTTCGATTTTCCATCTTTCTTTCCATCCTTCTTCGCATCTTTACCATCTTTACCATCTTTGCCTTCTTTCGCCTCCTTGTCTTTGGTTTTCTTTTCCTTTTCTTTCTTCGGTTTTTTTTCTTTTAGCGGTGGTTTAGGTTTTGGAGGACTACCACTGCAGCAAGCGCTCTCTGTACAAGATTAATTTCACAGTTAATGGCATGTTATTTGCATTGTATTGTAATGTTTGATTCTAAATATATAAAAAAACATAAACGAAATAAAGATAGAAGTATTTCTTACCTTGAAGGAGGAAGCAGAAGACGTAAAGCAAGAATACTATGCTCATGCCATAGAGATAAGTGAAGAATCCCTCGTAGTAGTAGAGAGGCAGGTTGTGGGTGATGACGTCACTGATAACGTAGGCGATGCACACCACGACAAGAAGTTTCGCGTAAATGAAACTGGAGATGATGAATAGAGAAGTTCTGAAACCAAAATATAGTTTTAAATGCATTATAAAGATATATTTAGCAAGCACATTGACATCAGCATCATCATCAGCCAGAAGACATCCTCTGCTGATCATTGGCCTCTCCCTGTGACCTCCACATTGAACGGCAACCTGCTGTCTGCATTTACTGGATGCCCGTGACTCTCACAATGTCGTCGGTTCATCTAGTGAGAGGCCTACCTAGGCTGCGTCTTCCGTTTTGTGGTCTACACTCAAGAACCTTTCTTCCCCTTCAACTTGAAAAAATTAATAGCTTTGTCGGTGACTCTGGTTCTTCGGCACATTACACAGCACATTGCACATTGTAGTCATGTTTAAGTAAGTAATGACGATATATTACATGATGAACGTCAAAAAGGTTTCTCGTGTGAATCACATAATTTGTTCGGTTAGAGGTGATAAATATTCTAAGCGTAAGACCAAGTTATTGTCGGGTATATATGAGTCGGGGCACTTATTAACACTAGTTTATATTTTTTGTGTATTTCTCTTTGGTGTGAACCAAGCCTATATATATATATATATATATATATATATATATGTATGTCGATAAAATATTTCAAATCATCTTGTGTAAGCTATATGTTATGGTCCCTAATTTTTTTTTACAAAAAGGGGACATAATTTTACGCAAAATACTAAATTAAAACTTATTGCCCCACTTCTGGAATACATACGAGTACCTTGGCTGTCAATAACCTTTTAAATATGACGACATTAGTAAACTCTGAGTTAGTTTACCAACCACAGTTATTATATTGAAATTCATTAACATTCGTAACAATAACAAAGTAGGAATTAAAGTACATACCTACTTAATATTGAGGTATTTTTAAGAATAAGTATCCAATGACTTAAATAGTAAGCCGCCTAAAATAAGAACATCACTAAACTAAAATCACTAGTCACAAAGTTAATCATAGAGAAACGCAAATTTTCCCACTCAATTGCTTCCACTTCCAATGGAATAAGAAACGAATGCACCAAATTACTACATAACGAACACCCGCCGAACAAAGGAACTAAAGCTCAAAACCAGCAAAATCTACACCTACTTTTTCGACGGCTTTGGCTGCACGCATTTTAACTCCATCTCTTTGTTGACCGAGTTGTTCTTCTCAGCGATGGCGATGTCACTGCCCTGCTGGCGGTGCTGGCCGACCGGCAAAGTCGCCATATTGTCTACCGAGTCCAGCTCCACCGTCGCCACTTTCACCTCCGCATCAGCGGGTGAATGCTTATCCTTCCTCATTGAAACGAATGCTGGACCTTCTCACTTTTAACCACTCATAGTATGCTAATCAGCTTTTTTGTGAAGAGATTAAAGGACGGGGTAGGGACACGGCCGCAACGGAGGCCCGGAAGTGCGAAGGTGCGGCCGAGACTGCCTCTCGTGGAGACTTGCGCAGTAATGGATGCTGCGCGAATTGCTAGGGGCGGCACTCCCTACAGAGTACGGACCCTATATTAAAGAGGGTCGTAATGTTTCCACGGTGCCGCGATTACTCTTGTTATTGGAGGGAAGAATGCATCGGGGCATCGGGGATCGTTGATGTTTTCATTTATTCATTTTTCATTCGATTTAATATTTCATTTTTTGGCGCTTTGTGCTCGCCTACTTGTAGGTATGTCGTGCGTGTTTCGAGTCAATCATTCTCCAAAGTTAGCACCTACCTCAATTGGCTGTCTATATAAATACTATGGAAGTCTGGAGGTAGTACCTAATTACGTAGATAGACAACTTTGCAAACAAAGTGGGCACGGTAATTGAGCAATACCTACCTACAATCAACACCATTGGTAAATACCAATACATTACATACATACATACATAATTACATACATACATACGTTACATTACTTTGGTCCATTGCTTATAGTCGAGGTGGTTAATGAATTAACTGCAATAAAGGAGGTAAGTATCGGATTAAAAAAATAAGTTAAAACCGGAGTTTATAAATTTTGGTAACCCTATCCAAATCTGGCGGCACGCGGTCGATAGAGGCGCGTCTCTGGGATAGCTTTTGGAGGCTGCGCGAGCGACCCACTGACCCGGCCCTTCACACACCTCTAGCATCCAAACTACGGTTCTTTGTGCCACCCCTACTGCACATGCACGTGCCTAAACGCGCAATATCTCAGAAAAAGGAGTCCCGATGAAAGGATGAAAGATGCCATTCAATGTAAGACGTGTAAGAGGGCGATGAACTGAGACAATTTTAGATTGAAGTGGTTAGTATACGTAGCGGCAGTTGTTTTGGTGGCGAGTGGTCATCAAAAGTTTTTATCAGAGTTTCGGGGTCGGATTGCAGGGTGAGAAATTCTAGAACCATTGATCAAGGTAGTCGTGACATTTTGTAATAAGTAGGTAATTACAAAATTTTACTATGTAGGTACGTTCCATTTATAACCGACTTCAAGAAGGAGATTCTAATTTCAGTCCATATATTTTTTTTGTACTTATACTACACTGATTACTTCGACCTTTTGATCTCTGCATATTTTTTTTGCCATCTGTTTTGAGGAAACTTTCAAGTGTATATTATGTGAGATGGTAATTTTACAGGTTGAGTACCAGTGACCATATCCCTGGTGTATTATCCACTCATTTCGTTTTTTGTAGTGAAAACTTCTATAGGCGCATTCGGGTGAACAAAAATCATGGAACTCGCGTCATCGTCACCGAACGCTGTACCGTGTATTTTAAAACAGCGCCATCTCTTGTAGAATAGGTAAATTACTACTTAAGTTTTCACTTCTGACGTGCAGTACAAATGACTGCAATTTTTTATGCCATAGGTTGCAAACAAGCAGACGGGCCACCTATGCAAACTATCTTAAGTCTTTTTTATGATTGCTGGTGGGCTGTGTCTATGGCTCTATGGCTAGCTTGTTGGTATGCATTGCTAATTGCTAATGTCAATAATTATCAATATAAAAAACCGACTTCATAAAAATGACAGAACTGGACCAAATTGACCACACGGCAAGCACCAGCTTACAAAAAAAAAGAATCATCAAAATCGGTTCACCCAGTCGAAAGTTCAGAGGTAACAAATATAAAAAAACCAATTGAATTGAGAACCTCCTCCTTTTTGGAAGTCGGTAAAAAATACAAAGATGACCCGGGTAAGTCCTAAAGGACACAGGTAGGTATGTCTAGAACTGCTACCAGAACCACCGAAGGACGAGCAGCAGCGTCCTATTAGTACACGGTGAACGTACTGCGATCCCCAAGCTACCTGCCAAGTGTGGGGATTATGGCAACACCCCTCTCTAAGAGGGATGCCTTTGCTCAGCAGTGGACATTTCATGGGTGATAATGTGTGATATGATGGTTGACAGCTCACATGATAATTGTCGCTATGGTCGGTGCGTCCATTTATCTAAGTACATAAAACCTAGATATTTATTAAATGGAATGAATTATGTAGACACTTTAAACTTTAAGAGTAGGTAATCAACGCTTATAATAAGTACGCATTTAACTAGGAATTTACTACAAATGAGTTTTAGTATGAGTTGCTGCAGATTAAGAAGTCATCGATAAACGAATGACAACAATTATAAACACCTGCGTTTTAAAGGTAAGAACGCACTGAGCAAAAGTCGTCTTTGCAAAGACGACCCAACCCAACTGCCAAGACTAAGTAGCTATCAAACGTAGGTATAAATATCATCATCATCATCATTTTAGCCATAGGACGCCCACTGCTACACTGAAAACCATCGATTTCCAAAAGGACCGGTTGGAAGCGGCCTGCACCCAGCGTTTTCCTGCGGTCTCTTTTAGGTCGTCTGTCCATCTTGTGGGTGGACGTCCTACGCTGCGCTTACCGGTCCGTGGTCTCCACTCGAGTACCTTTCTGCCCCATCTGCCATCTATTCTGCGTGGTATGTGCCCTGCCCAGTACCACTTCAACTTGCTAATCCGGTGGGCTATATCGGTAACTTTCGTTCGTCTACGGATCTCGTCATTTCTGTTTTGATTGCGTAGAGAAACCCCGAGCATAGCCCTCTCCATAGCTCGTTGTGCGACTTTGAGTTTGCTAATGAGGCCCATAGTGAGAGACCGCGTTTCAGTGCCGTATATATCATCACTGGTCACACACACTGGTTAAAGAATTTCGTCTTAAGTAAGTAGTTACTTAATAAAAATCGTAGTGCTATTTTACCTCAAAGCCTTGTAATAATGACCGCATCTTAAATAGGGCTATTGTGCCACCTTTGTAATTAGTGGAGTCTAGCCAAGTGTCAGATGCTAAAATCACCAGTTGCATCCTAATCAGGGGGGAATTGCGCAATAATTCAGTTTTAACTTGCGACCTCCTTTGTAATGTACGGGGACATTAACGGTCTTTGTTCATGTTCTTGTGACGCCTTTGTTAGTCGGCAACATGATTTCGGCTTTTGTTTTATTTTAGGGTTAGTTTTTCACTTATTCTTGCGCGTTTTCCACTACCACACACATGCTACATTAGATGATGATGTTTGATATTTATTCCGCGCTCGCACCTGCGCTCGCAAGTTAACCTGAACAAGCACTTTGTGGCTAGTTAAATTTTTGGCGTTAGGTACCTATATAAGTTAGGAGTAAGTTTCTTTGACTACTAGGTTAACCTGTCTATGTAATTAAAGCTTTTTAAGTAAGTAAGTTGAATTGTGTTTTATGCTGTGTTTATAAGAAGGTTTTATTATATTTAAGATTTATTTGATTTAAGTATTATTGTTGTTTAAACTATTTCCACGCTATTGTTTATGTACATAATTATGTAGTCCCTAAGTAGTAAAGAGTTCTACCATAAGTTTAGATAAGTATAATTTCTTTTGGTATTTTATCAATGGCTGAAGTTTGCCGCCATTTTTACATGGTTCCTAATAATGATTATAATTGTCATGCTACCTAATGCAAGTCTAGGACGCAAATTTAATAAAAAAGTATTTGAAACATAACACACGCCAAAGTTTTATGATTATTTACGGGATATTTACCGTGGGAAGGTTGTGGAAGGAGCTCCCTTGAGTCTTCCCGTGAACATGGTGCATGTAACTGCGCCGAAATATCGGGAGCTCATTCCACAACCTTACCACGGTAAATATCCCGTAAATAATAATATAACTTTAGTGAACAACCGTGATAGTTTGAAACACTGTATGATAACACACGCCAAATTTTATCCAAAGCAGTGCAGCAGTTTGAAATTGACTTTATTTCACAACAAACACACGCTGACCCGTGTAATTTGTAAAAAAAGAGATGTTAAAATAGGAAAAGTCTACCTAAATTGTAAGTACCTAGATAGCTTTTTATAAGTTTTTATATTGACGTTTGACCGCAAAAAAAAAATCCCATCAATTATAATTATCATCTTGACAATCTATGTATAAATCGGGTAAATAGCATTAAGGATCTGGGAGTGACATTTGATCGTACCCTGAATTTCCATGATCACATCTCTGATCTCGCCAAAGAGGCCTATCGTCGTCTGGGCTTCGTATTACGAAATGCCAAAATTTTTAAAAATCCGTTAGTTATTAGAACATTGTACAACTCGTTAGTCAGAAGCAATCTGGAGTCGAGCGCATGTGTCTGGAACCCGCACCACGTCACCTATGTGCGGATGCTTGAAAAGGTTCAAAAAGCTTTCTTAAGATCGCTGTATAAGAAGCTTCACGGTTATTACCCGTTCATGTACCCAACTAAATTCTTGCTCGGCCAGCTCGGCTACAACTCACTAGAAGTGAGAAGGATGTTGGATCAGCTTGCTACTTGCTGCAAGGTGCTCAAAGGATCGGTTGACTCCTTGCATCTGCACAATTTATTGTGCACTTTGTTTGTGCCAGATAAACCCGGGGTTCCGGCTAATAGGCGTGGAAAAATTGCACGTGGCTCACAGCCGCACCGTGGCCCGCTCCATGTCTCCGCTGATTCGCGCCCGCCGCCACTTCAATGCACTCCTTGCTACCTACACTGATTGTGATATTATTTGTGACAGTCGGAAAAATGTAACGAAAGTTTTTTTGACTTATTATGAAAATTTAACTGATCAATGGGACAGGGGCAAAAAAGCCGTTGACTATAATGACAATTTGTATGACATACTAATTTTATGTTGACATATTTTTACAGCAATTTGTTGTATTTATTATAGTAGTAATTTTATAATATTATTCCTATTTTTACTAGGAAATCTATTTTAGTTTAACAATATGTGAGATAAATGTTAGTGGAATTCGTCCGTTTTTATTCTCAATAAATAATTTGAATATTATTTTCCCTGTTAGTACATCATGTGTCGGACAAATCTTGCAATTGAGTTTTAGTCCCGTTTCAACCGACTGAGCTGAAATTTGATATAAGTACTTAATGTACAAACATTCGTTGACAATCCAATGTTATGGCTTGTACTATTTGCTTGCTTATGTATTCTGTGGTTATGGTACCATTGAGCTGGTCTGATGATGGAGTCAGAAAGAACTCCTAAACGAAACGACGAAACCCCGTCGAGTTTGGGGTTCATTGGATTTGTCTTCCCAAACCCTTTGGTTCTATATGATGAGCGGACACCAAAAAGTTTTTTTTTCCATCAATAATTTATTTTAGTAATTTCGTCAGCTTTGATTGTCCATCATTGATCAGATTCTTTGACCCAGTATGCTGGGTACATTACGAATTGTAATTGACTGGTGCATTTGAATATTATTTTGCCCTTCAACGGCTTATGGGCAAAACAACTGCATAGGCTAAGTAGTAAATAGGTATTTAGTGTAACGTAGCTTGTACTTTGTTTAGTTAATATAAGCAAAACGTAGACAGCTATAAGTACGTACACAAATTCTGATAATAATTGTCCCGAATATTTGTATTAATTTACATTATATTAATTCCTTGGTCACATGATATTTACAGAAATGTTATGAAATTAGTTACAACAGGTAGCGCTAACGATTATCATTGACTTTTTTGACGGCGTGATATATAATAAAATACACGTGATAAAATCTGTAATAAGTGTATGGTTACAATGTTTAATATTGATCGCGAAAATTTAAGTCAATTATTAGGTAAATAGTTAGGTGCATACGTAATTTTAGTATGTATTTATTTTATTTCATAGAACCAGATATTTATTGCAGTAAACACTCCACAAAGTTTGTAGTCCATCGATGTAGTCAACTCATCAATGTCATAGCTAGATAATCACTTCAAATAGCTCAGACTTAAGAGGCAAATCAACAAAGATTGTTCCAAAGTAACCTTGTTTTTGACTCTGTAAGATCTAATTTGCAGTAAATCATAAGGCGACATTACTTTCCCTAGGTAAACAAGTCCCAGTCCAGAAAAGCCTTACACCTACTGAAATTTTACGGTTTTTCTAACATCAAGGTAAAATGTCTGGCTACGGCAGAATGCCTCAGTCCACACTTAAATTCCTTCTTTAAAACGAAGTTTTAAGGTTCATATTGGTATCATTTTTAAGCTGTTAGTATCCTTACAGAATATGGTTCCGTAGGTACGAGTATGTATGGATCGTCGAGAGTACTTAATCGATTGGTCTGTCCATCCATGCGATGGGGAAGTGCTTTGATTACAGCTTCCTCCCGTTTATTTATTTTTAAACTGTCCGGCTAAGTTTTATTTGTTCCTGTGTGAGTAAAGGACTTTTTGGTTATGTCACAGACTATGTTTGGATTTGGAATAGCTGTATTACATACTTATTGGGAATAAGAGCTCATTGATAATGAGATAAACCTATTTTCGTTCGACAGAATGTAATGAGCTCGATCCCCGACCACATTTTCAACATTTTAGAAGAATTTTTTACATTGAAATTTTAACAGCCGATTAGCCATTATGTTGAAATTACGTCGCACATGTATTACAGACAATTTAAATTTACATTTAACATTTGGCGGAGGATATTGAAAATAGCTCTTACTCGATTTTAAATCTTGGCAAAATAAAATATCAACATGAAGACTGCCTTTAAATATGTCCATTCACTCTCAGTGAACTTATCTCTTTTTTTATGTGCTTACAAGATAGCTCTAGCGAGAAGCGACCCGTTCAGGCTTTTTGAGCCTCTTACATTATTTTATGGTTTACGGTACCTACATATATGTAGGTAAGTACATGAAAATCTGGCTAAAAGCGCGCGTCTATCTCAATCGCGCAAAAATGTTAAAAATATAAATGTTAATGATGAATTCTAAAGATAATGTCCAGTCAGTTTTTTTTCTCAGTGATATTTTTTTCTTTAATAACATTGAAAACGTGTGAAATAGCTCTGGCCTATGCTTAGGAGATAGAGTTTTGCACGTATGTTGTTAAGGCACATTATTTTGCTCTTGAAGCCTGACAAACTATTCTTAAAGAAATAGATAGTAAGTAACCCCAGATCAGACAAACAAGGGAGATATGGCCTAGAACAATTATCGTTCGTGTTCCAATATCTCCGTGTTTCATCCACTTGTTTCACTATACGAAACCGCTTAACGCCAAAACTGTTAGTACGGCACACTTACTAATTTTTTACGCACACTGAGAAACTTGCAGCGTCACCATTGATCTAATTAATAGTCTACATGCAACAATTATTAATATAAAAACCGACTTCATAAAAATATCAGAACTGGACCAAATTGAAATGAGACCACACGGGAAGCACCAACTTTCAAATAAAAAAAGAATCATCAAAATCGGTTCACCCAGTCTAAAGTTCTAAGGTAGATACATAAAAACAAACTCCTGTTTGGAAGTCGGTTCTAAAAAGAGCCTCAAGGCCGTCTGCTGGGTGAGTTCGACTAATGATTTAGGCGTGATGCGTTCGCACTCGCCACGCCATCTTACCATATCTCACCTTTTTGTCTGATCTGAGGTACTACCATTGTTTAGATAGGTAGCGTAGATTTATTACTTACCTGAGTACTATAAATAATTCATTGACAGATCTCGCAGACGGATTAAAATAGGCTAAGAGTTACATATATGCATGAGCAGGCGCACCGTTCTGATATGACTTGGGAATCTTAAGCCATCAATAAAAATGTATGTGGAAAAAGGTTTCAATCTCTATGAATTTATACGAGTGAATGAATGAAACGAACAAAAAGATTGAAGAATGTTGTAAGTATACTCAATCAATCATCATAAGCCGTATAATATAATTGAAGGCGATAAGCAGCTTTTACGAAAAGCTTTGGTTCAGTTCTCGTTGTAGATAGGTAAGCAACATTATTTTTTTACTGACTGACTGAAAAAAGGGGATACCTGATTTTTAATTGAAAGGATATACTTTCAGATAAGTCCCATAGAAATTTCGTTAGAATCTGTTTAGTAGATTGGCTTTTAAATCAAAATAACTGAAAAATTAGATTATTTGGATGACAATATTATGACTACTAATTTTGTGAAGACAGTTTTTTTTATATAAATTTATATAGCTACCTACTTCGACATGAAAATTAATATATTTCTTAGTACCTAAGTTGGTACTTGTAATTAATTCTGAACCAAGTTATGTCTTAGAAAAAGCTTTGGATCCCCAGTCTGTCATAAAATCCAACTACTTTGACTAAAATTACCACGGCAATTATCGTTTCTTTGAAATAATAACATTAGATTGTAGAAGAAGTATTTTTGAGAAGCTATAGTATGGAGTTCTACAAAAGGCGAGTTTAAGCAGACTGTAATATACCCGATATAATTCAGCGAAACATTAAAAGTAAAAATGTTTTTATACATTTTTTTTGGGCTCCATACCCAAAGGGTAAAACGGGACCCTATTACTAAGACTCCGCTGTCTGACTGTCTGTCCGTCTGCCACCAGGCAGTATCTCATGAACCGTGACAGTTAGACAGTTGAAATTTTAACAGATCATGTATTTCTGTTGCCGCTATAACAACAAATACAAAAAAATAGAATAAAATGAATTTTTTGCTTGTTTTTGCTCGATATTGATAACGGCAACAGATAGACGCTTGAAATATTCACAGAATATTTAGTTATATATATATATATATATATACTATAAAAATAAATAATTAAATTAAAATAAAACAAATATTTAAGGGGTGCTCCCATACAACAGACATGATTTTTTTACTGTTTTTATAGATAAATGGTACGGAACCCTTCGTGCGCGATTCCGACTCGCACTTGGTCAGTTTTTTTACAATATAATTCCATCTGTCAGAGCAAATAAATGCTTGGACCGAATTTAGTAGTAAATGATGAAGCTACTTAGCGTACACTTACTTGGCATTTTTAGGCGTAGTATCGGGTTGACAGCAAGCCCTGTACCTCAGAATAGCGTCAGTGGGCGATAGGGCTTCGGTCTCCTCCGGCAGGGCGTCACACTCGTCCGTGACGAGCGGCGCCCTTGCCGGAGATGTGTGCGACCCGTACCCGTCGGAATTCAGCTGAAATTTATGTGATATAGGGGTTACTTTTAGAAAGATGAAAATCGAGCTACTTTTGTGAATTTGGCGCATTAAGCTATATCGCCTGGCAAGTTTGGCTAGCGCACTAAGCTATGAGAAAGAGTAAAAATTTCAAGGCATACCTGCCATCTAAAAATCAAATCTAGTATGATTCTAAGATGTCCAATCTTAATTCATAAATAATGTAGGCTAATTCTGTAATAATATTGTAACAAGTCTTGTTTAGAAAAAAATAAATTATTCGCCTACGATTGTCTAAAACTAAAGGAATCATTTCCCGCACTCTGAAGAATGCAATATGTGAGTACGTTTTTTTTTATCCTTGTTTTGAATCATATTAATGAAATAAATATGTGCCTAAATAAAAGATTTTAACGAACTGGAAGTCTCTACCAAACTTAAGAACATACTGGCACGGTAATTTTATTGCTTCTTGGTTACCACGCACTTCACTTGACAGTGCATCAATGAAAATAAAAGGAACTATTTTGAAGCTGTAAGATACAATGTTAATGTTAACATTCTAGGGTGCAATCTAAATCTATTTTCTACGTGGGTAGTTACAGATAACTAAGTTTTCTAAAATGGTTTATGAACACTGCAATGAAATAATTAAATTAAGAACGCGTTCCAGATCACCCCAATAGCGTCAACGACGCCAACAGGACTAATGAGAATTGAGAACCAGCACGGCACAAATACGTTTTCTTCGAGATAAATGTTGGTTCTCATTAGCGCTTTTGGCGTCGTTGGCGCTGTCTGGATGATTTGAAACGCACTATTAGAAGTAAGTAAAACATGTAGAGATTTATAAATCAAAAAGAAACATCAAATAGTGGCGCATGAGGCCTTGTAGATGGAAAAGAGAAAAGATTTTTTGTCCCACAGATTGAACACAATGATTTTATTTCATACTATCTCTAGTACAGATGGCAATAAAAAGCATGACTGCTCCAGGATACAAGATTTATAAAATGAGCAAGCTACCAAGTATTATTTTCTTTATCATCATCAGCTTTTTATTGTCCATTGCTGGATATGGGCTTCTCCTAATGCACGCCACTAAGCATGGTCGACACTTCTCTACATAAGTTTTTACCACCTGGTCGCGTGGTCTCCATTCTATAGAAGTCGTCTACAACATCAATCGGTTTTTTGGGCAATACTTCACCTTACCATTTCTTTGAGCTATGATAGTAACTTTTGTTCTATGTTGGATCACTTCGTTTCGAATTCTGTCGTATATAGAAACTCCGAGCATAGCTCTTTCCAAAGCTCACCGAGTGAAGTTGAACTTGTGGACCAAATACCGTTAATATCCACGTCTCGGCAACGGAAGTCATAACGGCTAAGACAAGACGAGAAGAGAGTATTATTTTGCCTGGTGTGTGTATCAACTCGAGCCAGGGTCCGTTTTTTTCTGCGTTTCCTACACGATCGTGGTGTCTTGCATGGGGAGTTGATAAGCTTTCTTAAGACGTCACGGCCTTCGCTGCTTGGGCCTCCGTAATGGACTTGCTCCAAGAAGCACCGCGCATTGAAGTCTAGATGAATCTAGACCCTGGAGCAGTCTCCATGTAATGGTAATGAAACGACATCTCACTTTGACGATGGTCCCGACCTGGGGGTCCTCGCGCGGCGGCGCCGGCGGGGGCGGTGGGGGTTGCTCTCCGTCCGCGGCGCCCAGCAGTCGCTCCTTCATCTCGTGGATGTAGGGGCAACGCTGCATCGCGATGTAGAACTCGCGCACGCGCACCTGTAATACAACAATACTGGTTTGAACAAGGTATTATATTTAGTCGCAGAAACGATAACCATTGGTGTAGACGTGTAGTGGAGACCACAAATCGGCAAACGTAACGTATGACGCCCTAAGACTCATTAGAGTAACGATATAGCAGTGGCTAGACGAGAAAAGCCGAAGATCGGGTTGAGTGGCATGCCTTGGGGAGCCTATGTCCAGCAGTAGACTAGTATAAGCTGATTATGATGTTAAGAACCAAAAACCCAACTGCATCTATAACAATGAAATGATGTTCAACTCCAGTTAAAGAAGAGTTTTGCATATGATTGGCGCTCGTACTTCCCAGGTCTCTACTTAAGTTGGTGGTTAGTAAACGTTTTTTTTTTTCTATTTTGTATGACATGTACGTATATTTTTACCAAAAAAATGCCTATGACACTGGTATGAAAATAAGTATAACGACACCTCACACTTCATAATCGGTCAAGCTGGCTTTGAGAGGTAATAAAAAAATGCTTCATTAAACGGGGGTTGTGGATATACTTCACTTTTAGTATCTTCAAACAATAATTTTTCGAAATTTAGTATACATATTGCGTTTTTCAATGAGGGCGCCACTCCTTCTCTCTCTCTTCACCTTAATATATAAGGCTAATAAGGCTACGATCAAAGATAATAATATAACCACGTCGTCATTGGATATAATGATAATTTTGTCAGATAATGTGACTTGCCGCCGGATGTCACCAATATTTGAAATTAATATGGAACCATAGAAAATATTATATGACAGTCATATAATATTCACTGAATATCGAAGCCATTAATTTGTCAGCCAGCATCACCAGATTAAATAGCCAATCTATAATAGGCGAACATATTTGAAATTAATTGTAAACCTACCCTAATATAGTATTTACTAAATATCGAAGCCATTTGTCAGCCAGAAGCATAGATTATAATCTATGCTTCTGGCATGCTAGCCAATCTATAATACTCATTATAGGCAAACATATTTGAAATTAATTTGGAACCTACCCTCATTATAGTATTAACTGAATATCGAAGCCATTAGTCAGCCAGTAGCGTAGATTATATAGCCAATCTATAATACTCATTATAGGCGAACATATTTGAAATTCATTGGGAACCTACCCTCATATAGTATTTAATAAATATCGAAGCCATTAGTCAGCCAGCAGCACATATTAAATAGCCAATCTATAATACTCATTATAGCTGAACATCAATACCAAATTCCCTATAAACCGCTACATCATAATATTAATGCAGCTAGCTACAATTAGATTATACTGGTACACCGTTCGATAAACACAGCCACTGGCAACTAATCTCATTCCTGTACTGATCACATCAAATTGATGAAGGAAGTGGAACGTTTGCTTGCGCCAAGTTATCATATAGGTACCTACCTACTTAGAGACTAATCTTAGTCTAGACCTAGCCCCTTATCTTTTATCTACGTACTTTGAAGCTTTCTTTCATAGCATCGTAGCAAACTTTAAGTGACTCCCGTTCTGGCTCATTCCCGGTTCAAAGATTGACCATTGCCATTCAGCGTGAGAATACTGCCAGTATTATGGCCACATTTGCACCAGGAACAGTGCGGGCGAGTCATTTGATTTTACGTGAATTTTTGTGATTTAAATTATTTTGTAATATTAAATATTAATTATCATCATTTGAATATTAAATAAAGAAATATTTTAAAGATAATACCATAAAATTCTTAAGATATAGATTTTTGTAGCAAGTCGATTTTATCCAACTTCTTATTGACGAATCGATTTAAAACTTTGCAAGTACACTAATTCACACCTGAACAGTTGTTTTAAGGTACCTACTGCTCGCACTTTTGGGATGTATCAGCCAAGAATAATAATATAATTATACCAGCTTGAGGCGTTGGAGTCCATTGAGAAACATGCCAAGTTTCATGGTTATTATCACTATACATATAACTTGTCCCTAGAAGAGCACTAGCTATCGCGACACAGGGAATCCTATAGCGATAACTAGCGACTGTAAATTGTATTATTGGCATGTTAATTTTAATCATATAATTGCAATAAGTTTTGTAACCCCAATTTTATTAATTTTAAACTAAATATTGTACGTAATATTAATAGTGGAAAAATACATTTATTTTAATATTTATTTATTATAAGTCTTTTTCTACCGGCGAGAGCGTAGATGTCTCGTGTGATCGCTACTTACATTTATAAAGAGCTCTACTGTGCTGCGGAGGATACATTTACCAGTCAGTAAGGTGTTATATAGACAATCTTCGATGGTATTCTAATCCAAATTGTGGAACTCGTGAATATATATAATTACTTCAAGTCAGGTGATTAGATGGTTGAACACTCGGGCGCCCTAGTCTTTGTCAAGGGTTTCTCTAGATCTAAAACGAGAAAAATAACTGATTCTTATTGCCAAGCAAAGCACGCAGAACTAAGCGATATAAAAAAGGTCCTTGATAGACCACTTGTTGGGTCTACGGAAACGGAGTTCATAAGCAATCCCTCAAGACTCCTCCGCACCATATCTTTGTGATAATCCGTACGTTCAATGAATTGGTTTCTTTTTACGGAAGGAAGGGCGTGGCACGTGATGTACATATTGATGATTAATGCGGTAACTATTAAGTCAACTTTGTTTTTAAGATCTAATTTTAAGTTTTATTTTTTTATAAGTTATTAAGTAGTCTCCTTGCTAGATAAGGTATCCAGTTCCGAAGCTTTTTTATTTCAGATTCAGTTTTTTTTATTTGCCTTTTAACAATGGTTCGTTATAGGTATTAATTAGGTAGGTCAAATACATTTGTTATAGAAAATAAACTCTTAAAACTAACTATCCACAGTTACACATAAGTTAAAAAGTTCACATTAAAATATAGGTACTAATTAAAGCGTCAAAATATAATTAATAAAAAATATATTTAGGTACTATAATTTTTCCCGTACTATGTTATCATTATATGATAAAGCCTTCGAACAAAAAAGATAAAGCATAAGACAAAGCCCCATTATATAATATCTACTATATCCACTACGTATCTACTATGTATATTGTATACCTATCATTCGTGAATAATAAATTTTCTATACGTATTAGACACTAGTGCTGTTGCCCGCGACTTCATACGCGTAGCGTTTCATACAAACTTTCAACCATTTTTTCCTCCCTGGTCCTGGCCCTTGGATAGTGGACAAACAAACAAACCAACAGATACATTTTTTTAAAACTATCTTAACGTGTTCAGCTGCTTATTTTAAGATGCTATCTGTTTTATTTTTTTATATCTCGCAATTACAGTTTTTTTTTACTATATGTTTAGATATAGATGTATAGAAACACTTCTTAGGTAAGTACCTACTACCCACTCTTACAATTTTCGAGTAACCTACATCACAGAGTACAGAGTCAACAGCCGGTTCTACACAAAACGTGGTCGCAAACAAATGATTGTTCATTTGGGAACAATGATCCCCAGGTAGGTAGTTGAAGTTAACTGACGAGCCCGACAAGGGACTTTGTACAATGACATGTGTCGTGCGTCATCAGTCCTGGGAACCCTGGTTTGGGAAAATCAGTTGGCTGTGTATTAAATATCTTTGGTTACTTGTTTTGTTAATTCAGCCAATTTACTAGAATGCAGGAGAATATGATTAAAGAGAATACTTGACTACGTAGAGAACTAAGCAATACAACTATCCATGCCCAGTTGAAGATCCAGAGGATACCCAAAAGCAAGGTGGAAAGATGTGGACATGAGAGAGTATGGTTTCTGAAGACGATGACGGAAACAGAGAAATGTGGAAGAGAAAAGTGAGGAATGCTGACCCACCACCATGTAGAAGCAGGAAGCAAAAGAGAGAGAGAGAGAGAGAGATAGAGAGAGTTACTTAATCAGTACATTGGTCATTAGATTCATGTCAAAATACTTTTGCCAGTTTGGCGAACAACTCGCTTGATGGTAAGCAACAGTGAGGTGATAGTGGCTCAAGTAACCCCAAGTTACAAGTTAATTGCGTAAAATAATACTAATACATACTTCCAAATTTTGCTTCTTGATAAAAATTTACTCTAGTAAAATTAATTACTTAAATTAATTATTTAGTAATTCGAATAATTTGGTAAAACAAGGCAAATTACACTATGGGTGGGGTACGACCTTTCTCTTTTCTATACCTTAGAATCTCAGATATCTAAATCTTAGACAAAAAGAAAACATCCATATAACAGTTAGATGCGAGCACAAACAATCTAAGTTTCACAGGAGAATAAAAAATCTAACGTAAAACACGTTTCAACAAATGCAAAATAATACTGCTCTACAATAACTGAAAACAAAGAGGCTGTGAAACTCTGAATTAAGGTTAACGACACTTAAACGTACCGGTGCGAATTGCATTAGGGAATTAATACAGCTCAGTTGGTGCCTGAAGGCTGGATGTGGAACGTTTTTTGTGCAGTGAAATGTTTCTGTCATAGACACCTTTCGTAGCAGTAAATAAACTTTGTAAAATTGTAAGTAAGACAAAAATTATTTATAGTCCTTTTGCATGTAGATAATCCTTTTTGGAGTGAAAACTACTTACTTTAGGCGCGTTGAGCACTAATTGGGTGAACAAAAATCGTGGTACTCGCGTCATTACCGTGATTTTAAAACACCGCCATCTCTTGTAGAATAAGTGAATTACTACTTAAGTTTTCACTCTTCATGTGCAATCCTATGTGGTTTTTAACGAATGATACCTATACCGAAGCTTTTTGTGTAATTATCTTTTGCAGATAATGCATCATGATGATGATCTCAGCGCATGGACCGTAAATGTTTATTCTACTAGCTATTAACGTATATATACAAATATATCAACCCCCTTTGAACCCCTCAAAATCTTACGGAATCTACGTCCCAAATTTAGCTTTGTGGGTCAAATAGTTTTCGAGATTTCGTGATGAGTCAGTCAGTGTATTTATCTTGTTTATACAGGGTGTTTGGTAGAGGGTCCGACAAATCAAATGAGCGTGTTCGGGGGCCCATTTGGAGAATACAAGTTGGCCAAAAAAAATCCCTGACCCCCCTAATTTTTTTAAAGGTTTTTTTTGTGAATTTTCCCATTTTCACCGAAATTGTACCTATTTACCTCCATAACATTTGTAAAATCTGTTTTAGACCGGATGTTTTTACTTGAATTTGGTCTCTAATACACCTTCAGGCCACTCAAAGCAAAATTGGATACAAAACAGAGCTAAATAACTGATTTAGAGCTCATAGAGTGAAAAAATGTAAATAAAAATTACCTCGTAGTTCAACTTTCACAGTGATCTAAAAAAAAAACACTAGCAATTCTGGAGATAATATGCATTTAAAAACTTCTCTATTTATTACTTATTACAATGACATACTAAATTGGTATAATACTTACCAGCTTATTGAGTTAAAATAGGATTCTAAGTAACAACTCTAGAAATAAAAAAATGTGTCATCTACGTAAAGTAAGGGACCAATTACGACGAGCAGGTATAAAACCATTGTTATTAGTTCTTCTTTCTCCGTCTCTCCAAGAATGCAGAGGCAGCGTGCTAAGGCTTTAAGCTACCAGTTGTCTAACCAATAAAATCAGTGTGACTGATTATCAGTCGAGCTTTGACTGCTATCACTGTTTGACGCGTGTACGAATAACCCAACGGTTTCTGTTTTCTGTTTTGATTTGTTAAATTGTTACCTTGTTGATTGTTACCGTTGTTGTCTGTTACCGTTGTTCTGTTACCGTTGTTGACTGTTACCGTTGTTGACTGTTACCGTTGTTGACTGTTACCGTTGTTGACTGTTACCGTTGTTACTGTTGTTTTTGTTGATGTTGACTGTTGTTGCTGATTCTTTCTGCGCCGACATGACGGAGTTTAGTAACGAAGAATACGCCGACATGGTTTTTGCCTATGGCCGAGCTGATGGGAACTCACGTGCAGCCCAAAGAATGTACAGAGAGTCGTATCCCAACAGACATGTACCACATCACACCACATTCTCAAATACTTTCCGGAGACTGCGGGAAACCGGCACCCTACATTTTAGGGAACCACGACTCAATGCTAGACAGCATCGTGTTGTTGTAGATGAAAGTATTCTACAAGAGTTCGATGTGGATCCCACCACCAGCATTAGAAAAGAGGCCCGTGACTTGGGAGTTTCGACATGGAAAGTTTGGTCAGTAGTCAATGCAGACGGAAGGCATCCTTTTCACTACACTCCGGTGCAAGGTAAATTTAATTTATGACATTAACTCTAAACTGTGTTCTAGATTCTGACGCTTGAGATTATTTTGATCACTCTCACTCTTATGACTTTTGAAACGAGAGAGAGATAATGACCTAGATAATATCTCACGCGTCAGAATATTAGAGCTCCTGATTGCTCATTTAAAATACGAACCTTACATAAATTGTTTACTGGACAATGGGCTTTGCTCAAATTCTCTTGAATAGTGGATTGTAATTTTTTTATTATTATGGCTTCGGTGGTGTATCGAACTCTACAATAATAATAATAATTGCCGTACAAGTTGCCCATCTCATGTTCCCAAACGGTTTTGTTTTGGTTTCAGGTTTAGTAGAAGGGGACCAAGAGCGGCGTTTGCGGTTTTGCCGTTTTCTTTTACATACGGACGTAGATAATGACGAATTCCTGAAGACCATTCTCTGGACGGATGAATCTAAATTCATGAGAGAGGGCATCTTTAACCAACATAATCTCCACAGATGGGAATCGCAAAATCCTCGCGCGACTAGAGAGGCCTCACACCAACATAAGTTTTCGGTCAACGTATGGGCAGGTGTCATTGGGAGAGACCTCATAGGACCCCATTATCTCCCAGATACACTGAATGGGGAAAATTACCTAGAATTTTTAATGAATGACCTACCGGAATTAATGAGTGACCTGCCGATTTTTGAAGATGACCGGGCAGTTGTATTTCAACATGACGGCTGCCCGGCTCACTACCGGAACATAGTACGCGAGTACCTAGACAACGTTTTCCCCAATTCATGGATTGGGAGAGGTGGCCCAATTGAATGGCCCGCACGTTCCCCAGACCTAACACCACTCGATTTTTATGTACTCGATAATTATTTATATATTTTTATGGTTTTATACCTGCGCGTCGTAATTGGTCCCTTACTTTACGTAGATGACACATTTTTTTTATTTCTAGAGTTGTTACTTAGAATCCTATTTTAACTCAATAAGCTGGTAAGTATTATACCAATTTAGTATGTCATTGTAATAAGTAATAAATAGAGAAGTTTTTAAATGCATATTACCTCCCGAATTGCTAGTGTTTTTTTTTTAGATCACTGTGAAAGTTGAACTATAAGGTAATTTTTATTTTCATTTTTTCACTCTATGAGCTCTAAATCAGTTAGTTAGCTTTGTTTTGTACCCAATTTTGCTTTGCGTGGCCTGAAGGTGTATTAGAGACCAAATTCAAGTAAAAACATCCGGTCTAAAACAGATTTTACAAATGTTATGGAGGTAAATAGGTACAATTTTGGTGAAAATGGGAAAATTCACAAAAAAAAAACTTAAAAAAAATTGGAGGGTCAGGGATTTTTTTTGGCCAACTTGTATTTTCCAAATGGGCCCCCGAACACGCTCATTTGATTTGTCGGACCCTCTACCAAACACCCTGTATTTATAGATTCATGGAACATTAGATGTATGTTTATATTTGCAGATAATCAACGCACCTCTTCCTTCTATGTTTACATGTCAGGCGGCAAATTTTCATATTTTAGTGTGTGGTGATACACACAATACACACTTCCACTGTAGGCGATTAGGAACAATTGAAAGAAATTTTTTACATTAAAAAAAACTTCACTGGAATTGGGTGAAATTCAATAAAGTAGACAATGGCATCAATTCTGTCGTACCATTATCTAAACTAAACTAATCTGACAGGACTAAAATTATCGGCGTCTTTTTTCATTTCAGTGCGGCAGAAAAGGATGGCAACCTTTTTAGAGCTGTCAAATTTAGTTTAGTTTAGAAAATGGTACATTAGAATCGACGTCATTATATCTCCTAATTATTTTCTACTCTTAAAGCCGGAATATTTTCATCAAATTTAAATGGGGTTATTTTCGAATTAAAAAGCCTATTTCATAAAAGGGACCAATCAAATCGGATCACAGTCTGAGAAGATAACACGTAACATACACAATCAGGCGAATTGAGAACCACCTTTTATTTATATAATAGGTCGGGGAAAAAGTCTTTTCGTATTTTGTATGTATAAAGTTGTAGTAAAATCTCATCGGTTGTACTGTTTGTATCTGGCTGGTTCTGATACCATTAAAAATATGACATTTTAAAAAAGGAATACAAAATGTAAAAAGCAATTTCCCGCCATTTTTCATTTGTTTTCTTGTTCGATAAAATGAGTGAATCTAACGAAGAAATTCGATATATTGTGAAATTTTATTACAAAAAAGGGAAAAATGCGACACAAGCCGTGAATAAAATTTGTGACGTTTATGAACCTAATGCAGTGTCATCAAGAGTAGCACAATGTTGGTTCAAGCGTTTTCAGTCCAGGAATTTTGATGTCAAAGATGCAGCTCGCTCTGGTCGCCCTGTTAAGGATAAAGTCGATGCCATTTCTGAAAAAGTGGACCAAGATCGGCATATTAGTAGTTACGACGTAGCTGAAGAACTGGGGATTGACCACAAAACAGTTTTGACCCATTTGAAAAAAACTGGGTATACAAAAAAACTCGATATTTGGGTGCCACACGAGCTCACTGAAAGAAACCAAATGAATCGTGTACTCATTTGCGATTCTCTATTGAAACGTAACGAAACCGAACCGTTTTTGAAAAGATTGATCACTGGTGATGAAAAACGGATCACCTACGACAAGAATGTGCGCAAACGATCATGGTCAAAGGGCCGTGAAGCACCACAGACTGTAGCGAAACCCGGATTAACACGTAATAAGGTGATGCTGTGTGTATGGTGAGATTGGCAGGGCATCATTCATTATGAGCTTTTACCGCCGGGCAAAACCATCGATTTGGATCTCTACTGCCAACAGCAGATGAGACTCAAACAAGAAATTTAGAAAAAACGGCCGGAATTGATCAATAGAAAGAGTGTGGTCTTTCATCATGATAACGCCAGACCGCACACATCTTTGGCCACTCAGCAAAAATTTTGAGAGCTTGGTTGGGAAGTGTTAATGCATCCACCATATAGCCCTGACCTTGCACCCTCAGATTTCCACCTGTTTCGATATCTTCAGAATTCTTTGGGTAGTGTTAGATTAACATCAAGAGAGGACTGTCAAAACTACTTGTTGCATTTTTTTGATCAGAAGTCCCAAAATTTCTACAGCAACGGGATCATGTCACTACAAGATGGCAACAAGTTATCGAACAAAATGGCACATATATGTATAATTAAATGTAATTAAACTTGAAAAAAATATGTCTTGAATTTGTTTATAAAATACGAAGAAACTTTTTCCCCGACCTTATATATTACCACCTGAGAAGTCAGTTGGAAAAAAAAACATTTCTGAAATTGACCTATTTATAATTGGTAGTCTCAATTTTAATCACTGCCTTCATTCTTTCATCGAAAAGCACCGAAAAATATCAACACAACAAGAAAAACCTTATACTGACACATATAAAGGATATATTGCAATAAAAGCTCCAAGAGTTTTACTCTGGCAATGTGGGTGGCATTCTAGACCAGTTTGACCGTAACTGGATAAATCACGGGGACAGACGAGACTAAAAATAAAAGAAAGCTCTCTTGATGAACGAAATAGATAATGTCCGGAAAAGGAACAAGAAACTAAAAGAAGTATGAGACTTGTTGAGGAGAAATTGATGTTGAGCAGACTGATGATTATTAGGAGGTTGTGTACATCGGTTTTTCCGGCCACAAAACTGACAGATAAATGAGGCCAGTTACAAACTAAAAAGTTTTTATCATCTCGGAAAGAGTATTTTTGCTCTTCGATATCTGAGTGCAAAAGCCGTTTTTATCCGCTAGAGGATTAAGTAAAAAAGTAAATTGAATTTAAAACATTGTGTGCACTAATTTTGTGAATTCAAATCATCATTAAACCTATTTACTTCTACCTCCATGGTGCCGAATTTATCATACAACCTTTTTTAATTTGTTAAAAACTCAGACTCAGAACCTTCTTGGTGTACTTTTTTTTAGTTTGCTTTGCGCGTGCCATTTTCTTTTCACGTTATATTATTAAAACCTTAGGTCATTTCCTCGCTGAGGTGGGATGAAAAGTTACGTGTTGCCCTCGAGTGCAAAGATTTTTCACCTCGTGCTCTTTTGATTTCCTCGCTAACGCTCGGGATATCTAATTTTTGAATCCTTCGCTTGTTCGGTCATCAAAATTGAGCACGTGGGTATAAAGCAACTTTGCACTCTTGTACAACAAATAACTACTTTTTATTTGAATTTTCGTTCCATTGTTTATAATTTACTATTTCAATGTTATAGACAACTCAAGAATTTTACAACCGGCAAGATCCTGACCTGGCAAGATTCGGAACCTGAGTCATCGGGTATACGCCCCGTACGCTCTTTCTGCTAAGCTACGGTCGATTTCCACGGCACGAGAATGTTTTTCCGTTTGAGAAAATAATCTGTACAGTTAGACACTTTTCCGTAATTCACCAAGTGCTATTTTTCTACACAAACGCTATTTACCCATACAAAGGACACTGGAATCGATTGAAAACTAGGCCAATGGGTCACTGCACTCAGCGCGAAATACGATAGTTATATTACTCAGTTTCATACTAACTGGGTGTTAGTGTAAATCTTCTACTACACAAAAACAATTGTACTTATTACATATAGATCGTTAATGGTGTAAAGATGATCCAAATGCTCATGCCCACTACCAGGTGGCAACATATTCAGCATGCTCGCGGTATTACCACGCTAAATGACAATGCATGCAATTTATATATTTATTTTATTTTATTTGGAAAACATACAGTAATAAATAACTAGATTACTTATACATTAAATAATTAAACACCTTTTAGCAGTTTCCGGATATTGAAACAATTGAAATGAAATGAATGAAATGAAAATAAAACAATGAAACAAACAATGAAAATAAAAATATAACAAATAGAGATATACTTTTACATTATGGGATACAAGACAGTTGAGAGACACCATGACCAAACCACCTGTTACTAATATTTTGTCTGATTGAATTCGAGGATGTATTAAACAAGTCAAAGTCAGGAAAGTCTCCCAGTGTGTTTATGGAGTTGGATGCTCTTAAGAAGAAGGAGTTTTGTCTGTAATCAGTCGCACTATATGGGATATGTAGACATTTAGGATGCTATATATACCTACGTTGAGTTATAAAAATACCAGCATTTTTTCCAAAAGAATAATTTAAAGAAACCTTCTTTCAACTAAATACCATTTACCTAACTACATAATATTTAAAACTAGCTCTTGCTCGAGGATTCAAATTAAGCGTAGTCTTACGTGTAGATACACTACTAGGTAATCTATGCCACTGTATATCTACACTACTACTAGCAATACTAATAATATGTATTCTGGTGTATAGGTCACTCAGAATAGTGGAGCTCTCTATCAGTAAAATAATTTTAAGAATCGGTTAAAGTTATTTCGGAGTTTACCTCCTATACAAACACACAAAGTTACAAGCTTATAAACTTTAGTGTAGATAATTATGTTCTCATAAAAAGTTTCAACCCAGAGTTTATCTCATTCTGCACGCTACAATAATTGTTTCGCACTGACAACTCTGAAACTAATCATAGATCAAAATTGATTCCGTCAAGGCTTTACGAAACTTGATATTGTCCCGTTAAGTATTGGCCTGAATTAGGATGTGTCTACAGCTGAAATGTAAATTCGTTCGTGACCTAATTGAAGAGGGGAATTCAATAACTGGTGCAAGGCAAGTTTAGTGTACGGCATGTTTATTTCATTAGTTTGTAAGGAAACATCCATAACACTGAGTTATTTCTAGTAAGTAGGTATTTTTCGTATCTTCTTATCTGGTAATCAAATATAGAAAGAAGCACGTTAGCCTAGCTGTTACTTTTATATAAACTTTAAACGCCCATTTGCCCCCCTTAATTCAGCACTTTCACAAAGTCTTTTCGTAGCGAACCTTTGCACTACATAAATAATCTAGGTGCCAAATTTCAGCTTCGTAGGTTAAGTAGCCAGATTTGCGACGGTTAGGAAGGAAATGAAATAAGGAAAGACGGCCTATTTCCATAAGTGGAATGATGATTAAGAAATTAAGAGCATAAAAAAAATTACGTATCGAAGAACAAGTCCATCGGGTAGAGCCTCTATTTTTCTAGGTAGACGATGAGCATTTGTTTCCTTTCGTTTCTTCTACCAAAACCTATTAACTTCTGTCGTGTGGTTTTACTAGATACCGACTAGCTGCTGGTCTGTATTGTTTTGCAGGGCTAGTCACTGCTGTGGTGATGGCAGGTGGAATAAGTCCCTGACATAATAATGACCACATTACCACTTCGTAATAAAGACCGTAGAAGACCGATTCATAGACGGGTTTGATGATATTGAAAACTTTTGGGAAAGACTTTTGGGGCAGCTGATCTCAGACTACTATAGACTGGGCGTTACAATCCAGGCTTCGACCAGGGGAGGACTGGCGTAAGAAATAGCAGGTTTATTAGGAATATGTCTTGCAGTGTACCTACGGAAAAAAACTGACGACGATTTATGGCTATTTTAACTTTAATTAATTACATAGATACTCATATAATAAAAAAAATAATCACTGAGTAGGAATAATAACAATCGATTGCACGTTATTTTTGGAATAATATTGCAAGTGGTTTAAAGCAAGGCAGGCAAGCGTGCTTAATCTTAGACCGCATCATCGCTTAACTACAAGCAAGGTGACGGTCAAACGTTAGATAGAATACCTAGTTGGACCATGTTACAATGACCGTGGTCACAAGTTGACCAACCAAAAACTTTTTTTCTATCTACGCTAAACTTAACCAGCTCAGATGATAGCTCCGGCCAGTAAGCGAGCTCTTAATTATTTTGTGCGTAGTACTTATTTTAGATAGTACATATACATCTCTCTGTTAAGATTACACTGAACACAGAACCATCTCGAGTCAAGCGGCCAACGCCTGGCACTCCAAGCAAAAGCTTTACCAGTGTCTTTTTGTAAGTCGAGCGTCTCAACAGTTTGAGCCTTTCTTACACTCAGCTCGATTGTTTGCGGTCGCGATGACATAACTTTCCTCACCATTTTCACGAGGCTATTTAGTTTGTAATTCTGTCTAGATTTTTAGCATAAGATAAAAAACAAACATGACAATTGATATGACTTAAATTGCACGCCCCGGACGCGCATCGGACGGATCGGATCGCGTCTAATTCATACGTATACCTACTTACTAATATAATAACATTTATTAAAGCTTAGTTAGTAGGTAGAGTGAATTCGGATTCCAATCCATGCGATGTACCTATAAGATGCAGATAAATGGCAGTAGCTATAAGCGCGGCCTTAAAGTAAACACCCGCCTTAAGGCCGCGCTCACCGGCTGATCTATCTCTTTTGCACATTTTCAACAATTACAAGTAAACATATTTTTTTTAACTCCTACATAACAGCTGATGATTTTTTTAAAGGCTGAACAGATTTTCTTCAGTCATAGCTAAAACACACTCCTTCAAGTCGCATTTTTTATATGAAAGTATATAGGATATAGTATTTTCAGATTGGTCCCATAGAAATTTGATCAAAATCAGTAGTTTGGCTGAAAAAATATTTCATCCAAAAATGGTGAAAATGTACAAAAGAAATAGCGCAGCCTTATACAATAGAGTAAAGAATTAGTAGTAACATGGTAGGTACGTAAATGCAATAAAGGAGGATAATTTTTTACGTAACATATACAAAGATTAAAAATAAGTTGTTGGGAAAACATTTCAGCAACCAAACAGGTGAAACCATAAACCATAAAACTGCTTTGAAAATTATTTTAAAACGCGATCCGAGCGAACAAAGCTCCCAATAAAGAAGGTGTTCTATTAAAAATATGCGTTAAAAGTGGGTCAACCGTGGAAAACAGTGTTTAATGAACCTTTACACTGACCACCTCGTAAACGTTAAGGCACGCATGAACCTGTACTGAATGGCTATCGGCGAAGTTATAAATAATTTTGTAAATATATAGTTAGGTGGTACCTTTCCTTATCGCTCTACTTGACTAATAAAAAAATCACAGAATAATAAGGAGCACTTTATTTCCGTACCCAATAAGGGTCATTATGTGATACCTACCTCAAACATGCTACCTAAGATTTCCATGTTTTCCATGGAACAGTGAGCGAAGTACGAGTATTCGATGCGTATAATATCGAAATTCATACAAATTTTGAACTTGAAATTTGTATGGAGTTCGACGCGTATTTTACGTATCGAATACTCCTCACCCATAGCTGATATTTTTTCATGATTTCAGGGTTGGTCCCGTAGTAAAAGTGATATACAATTATGGATTCCTTTTATTTTATTACAACCTTTCCGCGTAACCCTGTAGATAGAGCAAAACAAAAGCCAAATAAACAGAAAAATGAGTGCTCTAAACTCTGAGCCCTGTAGATTACATACAATGTTGTTACTTCTTCAACGAAGAGGGGTTGAACAAATTATTTTATCTCTCTTCATCGCATGATAATAGCACAAACGGAAAACAAATGTGGGTTGAACTGGATATAAGTTCCAATCGTGAATGTCGGCTGTATTTCCTCTCATGAGAAAACTAATTTCATTTCAGATGTTACAGAAGCTTTCAATGTTGCTCCCGTTCTTAAATGCGTTATGGGTACGAATGGCACAATTGAGTTATTATATTCAATATATAGGGTATGTTACAGTTACCTGTCTGCTATGATTTTGGTCTCAGATTGAATTTTGCATGCTAGGTTTTAGCAGAAACAGTAGATTATTTACCAAGGGACGAAAACAATAAATATGTATTTCAAATTCGAGGAAACTAGAAAATAAACAGTTGAGTTTACACTGGCGAAAAATATACACCAATCGTGTAGACTCTTCACGATTAGTGTATATTACAGGGCTACTGGCTACTGTTAATCTGTTAGCACTTAACATCCCTCTTAAAGGTGGTCTTAGTACATCAAATAAATTTTGTTCTACGAGTTTTCGAAATTCGCCAACAAACAGACGTTCCATACACAAAAAAAACACTACCCACAAAATTTTGGTATGAGACAGTAGATATATTTTGTCGCGAGTTTTGATAAGCAGTAGAACAAAATAAAGTTGTTTATTTTGACTTACAGAAGCCCTTAAAAGGATGCTAACTCATTACCAATAACCCTCTGTAGCTGAGAGTCGGACAGAAGTAGAAATATTTGGACGCATTGTTCGGATCCTCTCTTAATATTTAGTATTTCCTTTCTTTTTCTCTATATCTAATATAGACAATAATGATGTAATGCTATCAAAGAAGTGCTATGATTAACAGCTCAACTTGGCAACGAAACATCATTTGGCACGGCTGTGGGTCGCAACTCGCAAATAAAATAATGAATGTCAAAGTGTAGGTAACCAAACGACCGGTAGGTACATTAAATGAATTGTTATTGAAGTTACATACATATTATTAAGTTGCAAATAACAATAAATTTTAATTTATTATTGTTGCTATTATTTAAGGAATTGATATATGCATATATTGATATATTGGCATCCAGTTATATCTCAAGACTTTTGTCGGCGAAGTCGACCATTTTCCATAATCAAAACCAATGTACCGATCGTAAATAATGCACCTGTGACGTTACGAGGAATGCCTCGTATAAATAAACAGAAATTAAGTCAAAATGTTGACTCGATTTCTGTTTATTTTATCACTACTACACAAACACCAATAAACATCTCAAGCCAGATTCTTCGAGCTAGTTGTTCCGCTCAGTTCGCCTCATATCATAAAGAAATTAAAAATAAAACCGGAAACATGTCGTCCTACATTTCCAGCGCATTTCCAGGCCTGTTCCATTAGACTGTTTGTTTATGATCCATTATCGGTTTCCTGGCCGTTAATTTTGTTTTTACCGAATGGTAACCCATGAAATATTAAGTCTATTTAATTTCTTGCTGGACAACGATTGTTTTACTAGTTTAGTTTAATACAAACTTAGAATAAGTACCTAGGTACTAGGTAAGAATAAAAGGAAATAAAGTTATGGACTCCACGTTTTTCTCCGAAATTTCTTCGTCCATATCTCCAGGATCAAATACTCAATGGAAAGACTAGATGTTCAAGGTCAGTTAGCAGGAAAGAAAGGTCGAGGTAGATCTACACGCTAGATGGAGTCCTCACAGAGAAAAAAAAAAGCATTGCAAGATCAGCTAGTAGTCCATGGTCAGTTGGCAGGAAAGAGAGATCGAGGCAGATCTACGCGCTGGACGGAGTCATCATTAAGACGGAAACTAAGTGTACTCGTAATGCGGTAAACAGAGTAAAATGAGAAGCATTGCAAGATCAGCCAGTAGTCCAAGATCAGTTAGCAGAAAAGAGAGGTCGAGGCAGATTTATACGCTGGACGGAGTCTTCATTAAGACGGAAACTAAGTGTTCTCTTAATGTGACAAAACAGAGTAAAATGAGAAACATTGCAAGATTAGCTAATAGTATAAGGTCAGGTAACAGAAAATAGAGATCGAGGCAGATTTAAACTCTGGACGGAGGTACTCATTAAGATTGTATCTAAGTGTTCTCGTAATGCGATGAACCGAGTAACATATACTTTTTTTTTTACAGTTTGATAATTTTAATACACAGGAAACCATAAAGCTAAACTGTCTAATATCAATTAAACTAAACTTCATTCAACTGTTAATTGAGTTTTTCCGTAATCCAATGTTTCAGGCGTGCAAAGGTATCAAAGGGAATTTTATAGGCTTTTAAAAAAGCTGTAAGAAATGCAATAGGGCGACTATTACCTACTTAACACATGCTTTTTTACAGCAAAATTACTTCAAAGAAAGTTTATGTGCAGTGTAAACAATTTAATTTTCATGAAGCTACATGCATCGTAAAGAAATATAAAGAGTTAGAATAATAAAGCTTTGCACTTTGCTGATATAACCTTTGATCATTCAACCACGGGAGTGGCCATACCAAGGTATACTCTTCTGCTCTATAAGTGGCCATAATATGACTATGCATACAACATTTTATAGTTACGCTGTATTTTATAAGTAAGTGCGTGTTTAAAGTTGATGTTTCGAGTTTATTATACAGATTTAACATATTTATATTTTGCATAATATGTGTGCGTTTATCCGTAAATGAGTTTTTCATTACTCATACTCGGAAAGTAGGTCTGAATCTGAAGTTGCCTGAGGAGCGGGTTGAAAGTAATACATTTCAGCCCTAGGGAGAATCACTTTCAACTGACTTGACAGACACTCAAATTATAAAAAAAAACTAGTTTTAATTTCACATTTGTATTGAACCATGTTTCAACTTTTTTTTTTCTCAGAGGATTAAGATCCCGCAATCCGCGTGAATTTGCCAGTGTCAGTTCATGTTTTTATTTTTAGTTTCCTTGTATTCGTAATGAAGCACAGTGTTTATTTACCTCGGGGTTAAAGACTTATTTAGTCCCGAGACGGGGTTTGGCGTCCGAGCGTAGCGAGGGCGCTAATAGTTCGAGGGACTTCACCCCTGTTACTTTCACCCCTAGTATAACAATGTACTATTAAAGCTTTCGAAGTTTAAAGCTCGTAATAAGACCACCATGTGGGCATTGTCTACCTAAGTACCTACCTATAGCTACGGTGTATGAAATCGCAAGATATTATTATGTTATGTGGTACAACTGTGTTTAGCTAGTCAATGTCTCTGACCCTTGTCGTCGGAGTAAAAGACGAAATTATAAAAAGAAAATGGTACTTAGTATAATGCGTGTATTTTTTTTGAAAGGTAGAAGAAACTTTCAGCGGATTATTGCGTTGGCGTCTCACATGCTTAATGCTCGAAGAATGGTACAGATTTCCCACCTACATTTATCCTTTGCCTGTTGCTCTTTTCATGATGCTTCTAAATTTTAAACACAATCAATTTTAAACCTTACTAATAAGTCTTACGGTTCAAAATAAAACTAATGTCAAAGCAATCTATAGTTTGCAGACACAGAGTTGGTTTTAATTATGAAATTCTGAATACGCAGCGAGCCTTTTGTTGGGGCTGAATCCATTTCATGGCTCGCAGTTCCTATTTTATTCACTTTTCATTTATATTTTACGCTTTTTAGGGTTCCGTACCCAAAATGTAAACTGGACCCAAGCCTTAAGACTAGCCTTACGCATACAAAGTCACGGGAATTTAGCTAGTATAAAGATAAATGACTCATCGGTATAGGAATAATACAAGAATCTAGCAAGCCTAGAGTAGGTAAACAAGAATGGAATGATAATTTACTTGACATATTATTGCATTGCAAAATACAAGCGTCTCAGTGTTTTCCTTTGGTTGAAATATTTTAATTGTTTAGAAACTTGCGCTGGGAACGACTTTCATTCAATTATTACATTGTTTTTGATGTTATTACGAAATACCGAGTACTTGATTCTAAATAGAGTACCGGTTGGCATACAGAGTATGAGGGTTTATTATGCAGACTGCATAAAGCGATGAATTGTATCAGTTTTGTGTATAAGAACAACCAAGGGAGATAGATATACCTTAAATTATTCAAATGTTTTCATTTTTCATCGCTAAACCGCTGAACGCAAAAACTGTAAGACGGCTCTCTTACCTATTATTTTTTACTGACTTCAAAAAAGGAGGTCGGTTCTATGTTTCACTGTATTTTTTTTTTTAATATATGTTCACCGATTTCTTCGCCACCTGTTGACCGATTTCAATTTTCAACCGACTTCCAAAAAGGAAGAGGTTCTATGTTCGTTTGTATGTATTTTTTTTACTACTACTGTTTTTGTAATGCACGAAACATTAAAAACTTAAGCAGTAATTAACCTATTATACAAGAGATGGCGCTGTTTTAAAATATACGGCACTGTGTATTTTGTATTCTGTGACAGCGTGACGATGGGCGTGTTCCATAATTTTTGTTCACCCAAAATTTGCTAAAGGCGCCTATAAAGTTTTCACTTAAAAAAAAGTTCGGGAGCGATATTGTTATTCTTATTCTAAAATCATCGATTGCAGATCAAGAAAGTTGATGTCATTGCAAGTGACATCATGACTGGTACCTACTCTCCTAGTTCTGAACGCGTATTTCTGGGCATGACATATCCCTTGGCATAATTTGGTCCGTAGGTAGTTTATATTCGTATTCACAGTCCACATTACACCAATCTAATTTCAGTTTTAAGACGGTGGAAATGGGTCAGAGATTTCTTGATTACTATTTTAATTTTTACTGCAAATAAATCCGCATTTGACCACCAACTCGCCAGCTGTTGGTAAGCGACTATGCAGTCGAAGATGAAGCCCGCAGACTCAGAAGATACCTACCTATTCACTCTGGCCTTGAAAAAGCCCAGAAAAATACGTGTTTTACTATAGGTATAACTAATATAGGTAGTAATTAACTTTTTTTTATAAATTTTGAGGATGAAAGTAAACGATTTTGACAATGTTTGAACATGGACATAACTTTTTACCTTGATTAAAAATTCAAAACTAATCACACATGGATGGATGTTTGTTACTCAATCACGAAGAAACGGCTTCATGGATTTGGATGAAATTTGGAATATACATTGCTTAAGTCCTACATTAACATATAGGCTACTTTTCATCATCATCATCATTCTCATCACCACGCGGGTGAAACCGCCGGGCGCAGCTAGTAATATATAAAAACTTTACATTTGTACGTAAAGTTGATCATTGATCCTCACCATGATTTGATTATTTTTGGTTTGAGTATAAAATATTGCAGAGGCCAGTAACATAAACCTTTATGGACGACCGTGAAAATTCGGGCCAAGACGTAGCCTAGGCCAACAAACGTGAGTCCATAAATGTTCAGTTGCCATCAAGGCTTGTATAGTATTTTTCTCAAATCATTGCGTGGATTTTCACGTAAAAATATACAAATAATAATATATTTATTTCTCAACTTAAAAAAAATACAGAAAATTTACGAAAACTTAAAATAACTAAATAAGAACTTAAACTAAATGACCAATAGCGGAGGGAAAGGTCCCCAGAATTCTGGCGGCAAAAATATACCTACATGAATATTTTAGGGTATTCTCCAGGGAAATAGTTATTCATAGATCAGAGTATATATATATATCACATCTCATCATTAGCCAATTAACGTCCACTGTTGGACAGAGGCCTCCCTCATAGAGAGGGGTGTTGCCATAATCCCCACGCTTGGCAGGCGGCTTGGGGATCGCAGTACGTTCACCGTGTACTATTGGGACGCTGCTGCCCATCCTTCGGTGGTTCAGGTCGCAGTTTTAGGACATACCCGGGTTCAGGAGTATATATCGGGTAGTTATTATTTACGCATTTAATTAAAACGTAGCCTAGCAACCAATGTTAAAAAAACATATCAGTCATAGGACTGCACGTCAGAAGTGAACCCTTAAGTAGCAATTCACCTATTCTACAAGAGGTGGCGCTGATTTAAAATACATGGTACAGCGTGATGATGACGCGAGTTCCATGATTTTTGTTCGCCCAAAAAGTTCTCAACGCGCCTAAAGAAGTTTTCACTATAAATACAAGCTTTATCTTATTCTTCTCAGCAAATCCTTTCATTTGCTATAACATGGGGGTGCATAAAAATAATTATGGGTTTAGCTTCTGTCTGTAAATTCTAACATTATCTTTGTGCGTTCACTTCTTTAAATTGGAAAATTATAATCAAACCTCTTTGCTCGTAGAAATATTTTGCGCATGTACCTACAAGACAATCGGACGAGACCAAAATCTACCACCATTTACTTTAGGAACAGTCGGGGCCTAAATTACTGATATGTGGCTTTAAAGTTCAATTTTGGCAGAAGCGTTTTCTCAATGTAAGTATAAATTTAATGACAAAAAAAAACAAAATTATAATGTATCTACCTATTTCTAAATTATGGATTGCCTCATCGCTGCACACTTCAAAAAATGGCGGAGTCATCCAAAATTGGTCACTGTCTTGTTTATTATTTGTCATAATCTATTTTTAACGGACTTAAAAAAATGGTGGTACTCAATTCGTTTTTAGGGTTCCGTACCCAAAGGGTAAAACGGGACCCTATAAATTCCGCTGTCCATCTGTCTGTGTGTCTGTCTGTCCGTCTGTCACCAGGCTGTATCTCATGAACCGTGATAGTGAGACAGTTAAAAATTTCACAGATGATGTATTTCTGGTGCCGCTATCACAGTAAATACTAAAAAACAGAAAAAAAAAAATAAACAAAAAAATATACGTTTGTTGTATAGCCCCCTTAAATATTTACTAAAGTAAATATTTAAGTATATTTTATATATAGTATTATTTTTAAGTATATTTTTTTGCTCACGATATTGATAACGGCATCTGGTAGACGCTTGAAAAATTCACATAATATTTAGTTATATATTCACATTAAAAATAAATAATTAAATTAAAATAAAAAAATATTTAAGGGGGGGGGGCAATAATACAACAAACGTGATTCTTTGCCGTTTTTTATATATATTGGTACGTTCGAGCGCGAGTCTGCTCGCACTTGGCCGGTTTTTTGTGTGGATATTAAGCTATCCTCTCGCCAATATGAACCAATTTTAATTAAAAATATATTGATTAGGCTATATACATCCATAAAATCCATCAAAAAGACATTCCCATTATTAATCTACCTATAAGGCTGGAACATGTTTTTATAGAGTTCCGTACCCATAGGGTAAAAACGGGACCATATTACTGAGCCTACGCTGTCTGTCCGTCCGTCCTACCTTTAAACGGCTGTATCTTTGGAACCGTAATAGATAGCTAGTTGAAACTTCAACAGAATATATAATGTTACGACGGATTAACTAAGAAATAACAAAAAGTAATAACAAAAGGGGGTACAACAAACGTATTTTTGTATTTTGCTCTAATGTAAAAACGGTGATACGTACACAATCGTATGTACATCAATGGTAAATCATCGTTCGTTATCGTCGTTGGTATTTAAACAAACAAACAAACAAAGTAATTTCTTTTGACAAATTTAGTTTTACATAATGTGTTGTTCCATAGGCTCCCGAACTAGCCTGGGACTGTGTGTCGGGTGCCAGTGGCTTTTCTTACACTTGGCATGATTATAGTACACACTCTAAAGTATAACAACAAATAATGTCCAAGTGGTGGCAATTTCTGTTAATTACCAAGTTATAACTGGCAATTTCGTTACTCAAACGACGTCATCATTTCTTTCACCGAATCCAAATGACACATTTTACTAATTCTGACGTCGGTTTTTTAAATTGATAATTATTGTATTTTGTGGTGGTACGGAACTACGGAACCCACAGTGTGCGAGCCCGATTCGCACTTGGCCGTTTTTTATTTGTTACTTGCCGTGAAGTCAGTTGCTATTTAAGTAAAAATTTACTATAATACATATAATAAGAAGGTTTGTTGCGACAAAGAATGAATAAGGTAAATGTTTTTTTTTGTTTGTTAAATAGGTAACTTACCACTTTGTCCAAATTTTTCCTTTTAGTTTTGCGAAACCTCATTTTAGATAGACTATTATTTATTTTATGATATAGTAATTAGAAATTCGTGCCAATTCAAGGTCAGTATAATTAATAAATAAGTAAATAGAAGTAGGTAAAGGAATATTACAAAGGTTATTTACATATTTATACTAGTACCTAAATATTTTTGAAAAAAAAAGTCTAGTTCAAGTAACCAAGGAGAAGGTACCCTTGAGTACCTTTGAGATACAGAGTTTGCGAAAGCCTTGACCTATTTGGAACATCCTCGCAGAGAGAAAAGAGGCTGTGTCAGACTGACCTTCCCGAGAGATTTTTTCGCGTGTACAAGCTGAATAATAAAATTATGCTAATATTCAGAGAAATTGTGGGAATAGGAAACCTTATAGAAACCTGTTGAAGTATCAGAAGTATTATTGTTCCCTATAGCCGTAAATTGATTTACGGATAAGTCCCTAAATTATGGCTCTCCAGCTATTGGTCGTTTAATTACTTCCGTTTACATTAACGATCTGTTTCCAAACTAACCTGGAAATAGTACACGGAACTTAGTAATGGGGCAATCGTTCCAATAACCAATAACTACGTTCTGCTAATCGAGTACGTTTGACATTTGCGGCGCACGAGGAAATCACACACGTTTCCCGGCGGAAGTCTCCAGATGATGGGGTGCCGAAAACGATCGTAAGGGTTTCACAGTTGGGTGGGTTTTCGGTTGCACTACGGACGGGTCACCAACCTTTTGACACTGAACCTCTGTCACGGCGGCTGTGTCCGCGGTCGATTCGGAGAAGGTAACGCCGCGGCGAGCGCGGCGAGTGTCGACGAGCGCCAGGGCGCAGGCGTCGCGGGCCGGCTTCGACGCGCCGCGCGCGGCTGATCGCGCTCGCGGGCCGAGACTGAAACCGGCTTCGGGCTTCGCGAGTTCGCGCGTTTTCCCTCGATTTCCCAGCGCCGGCGTGCGCACATCAAGCCTGCATTGTTCTGCAAATAGCGGGCGCTCGACGCGAGGGCTGGGCCGCTATTCAAGCGCGCGCCTTTCAACGGACACTGGACCGTCGCGTCGCTTTACCCACTACCTACTACTAATGCATGCGGACTACTTCGCTTCGTGAAAATTAGTGCCGCTTGTTATACAATTCTAGATTACGCAAATGTAGTTCCCGTGATCGCTACGGAATACGTTTGTTTTGGAACTAGTAATTTGCAGTCAAGTTTGCTTGCTTGTGATTGTTAAACTTTATCGAACAAATGCCGACATTAATTCTCGTTTCAATTTTCATGCTGTCAAGCCGCTAGTTTTACAAGCTATTTGAAGAACGTAAAAGGGCACTGTGGCGTCAGCAAGTCGACACGAATAAACAATCAACATGTTGGTAGAGCCGATCACAAACGTCAATCTGACACACAATGGGATTCTAAGAACGTACCTACGTGGCCCCAATGCACGCTAATGCGTTTACTTACTCCAGGGAAACTTATTTCCCATGTACAGGACAAAGTTACGTGGACAAACAGGTGGGTATCTATTACAGACATGCACACGGGTGTGTGGGCTCGTCCACTGACACAGTTATAGTTCATCGAATGAATTAGCTGTGTTCAGCATAGCAATTATTGTTAGCTGACTTCCAAAAAGGAGGAAGTTCTCAATTCGACAGTTTTTTTTTTTGTGTTTGTTACCTCAGTACTTTCGACTAGGTGAAGCGATTTTGATGATTCTTTTTTTAATGGAATGTTGGTGGTTCCTGTGTGGTCCCATTTCAGTTTGGTCCAGTTCTGAAATTTTTATGAAGTCGGTTTTTATATTGATAATTGCTTATAATTTATTTTTTGGTTGGTAATTTGGGTATTAATCTATAGGTAGGTTATCTATACCTAGAAAAAAAAGAAGCTCAATTTTCTTCTCTATTTTCTATGTAAGTATACATAGAAAATAGAGAAGAAAATTGAGGTTCTTTATTTTAATTTTATTAACTGTTAAAAATAAGTAACTGTGCGGTGAACGAACCAACATAAATATACAAAAATAAATTAACTAAATGTTCGGGTAAATTGGCAATAAAATAATTAACAAACAAGTTATGTGGTGGTACGGTACCCTCAGTGCGTAAGCCCGACTCGCATTGGCCATCAGGTTGTATTGGTCAAGTGTGAAAGCCGTAATAGACGTACGTAGGTACCACGAACCACGGTGCGTGGTTCGTAGTCCGTATGTCTGTTACGGCTATTAGCATGGCTTGGAAAAGTCATAGACCCAAGGCTGGGTGTACCTAAGTCATAATACTAGAACTATCTAATCCACTGGGGTTGTAGAACAGCTCGAAACTTTAGTGAAGTTGCGAATTGCACTTACGTGCAGAAAATAGTATGTGTACGAATATTTTCTAACACTTGTAACAAGGCTGTACGACTAACTAGGTTTATTTATCAGTTAGGTGTTGTAGAGTTTTTAATTTATTCACTTTTTATTATTACAATACTCACGACCATTATTATTAAGACCGCGTTCAATAAAATAAAAACAGACCATATTAAGAATTTCCCTACAGAAGTCATTTAAAAATTATACTTTTTTTGTATCATTTGTATTGATAGCCTCGTCGGCCCAGTTGAAAGTGAACCTGCCTTTTACTTTTGGGGCGTGGGTTCGATTCCCACCTAGAGCAAACATTCTTGTGATGAACATTAATTTGTGTTTGTTCAATAATATCTGAATGTTATCTAATATATATTTAAAATAACAATATATAATTATGTACCCATGTCTCTGCATGGCAGCTTTGCTTAGTTTGGGTCAGATGACCGTGTGTGCAAAAATGTCGTGAGTATTTATTTATTTAGTACGCTTACATAGAATAACATCTCAACTCATCCCATAATAGACAATATGATGACCAGTGGCTTAGCTATCGGAGAGCTAGGCGGTGCCGTGCACCGGGGCCCTCGGACCCTGATCAGCAACCCTCAAACTGAGAATTGTTTTCCCTTTGTACACATGCATGTTGTAAGTAGCTTTAAGCACAATAAAGAGCTGATGATAAAATAGCTTTGTACCTTTAAAGTATTTTTATTTTTATTTGATAAGACCTAACCCAGTTTAGATAGGGCCCCAGTTTTTTTGCACCAGCTACGCCACTGATGATGACACGGTGTCCAAATTAGGGTTGTTAACGGATCTGTTGCCAACCCATGCCAAGCTATGTGCCGAATCTATTTGCATTATCAAGTGGTTTTTCGTTCGCTTCTGAACAAAATGCCACCAACTTTGATGTCCTATTGAAGGGCTTTACACACCGAAGCCGTCGAAAGCTGACACGCGTCGCCTTCAGTCTCAACCTCACTAACTCAAGTCAAGTAATTTTTTTGCTTATAACTGTGTCATTGAGATATAATGGGAGGTATTCTGACAGCTTTAGTAACTTAGTTCTGCAACCATCAACAGACGGCGCTGGCGCGACATGGTTTTATTTTTTTCGCATTTGTTCAATGAAACTTACAAGGCTTTTTATAACACGGCTACGCAAGGCATACTTATGTACCTACTAATTTATGTTGTGTTGGGGAAGTACTCTGTTAGCAAACAATAACTACACATCACTACACTATTACGAATTAAAATAACACAAAAACAGGCACGACAGATATTGTCAGATAGACAGATAGATTATTGTCTATCTTTGAGAATAAGCAAGTTTATTTATTGACGTTTCCTCGTCTGTGATTTTGCAAAATCTTCATATCGTCTCGTCAATGCTATCTAAGAGTAGTTTTTTTTACCATTAATTATAATAAAATCTTTAGAGACGCCTCATCGAACATTCATTCTCACCAAGGATCCATATATACCTCTCACAAAACCAAATCCATAAAATAATAGCGACATCTGTCGAAATCCTACCGAACTACGTCGCAACCTTAGATCAGTCAAACGAGGGAGATATGGTAAGGTGACTAGGTGGAGTGGTGGGTGTGATTGCATCTATCCGCTAGCGTAAATCAAGCTTGATGCCTTTAGTAGTTAAACTCACTGCAGATGACCTTGCCGCTCTTTTTTTGCATGTGGACTATTATAGTTCATCATTTTTCTTAGTGTGCGTGAAATACGGCAACTTTAGAGTATTTTCTACGGCTGTTCTGTGTGCTCGCGCGCAACGCTCAGCTAACCGAATATGTTTTTAACGTTGTTTAGACTATTTAAATTTGTAAACGGCAAGAACTAGTTGTCAAACCTTAATTAGGTTTTAAGATAACTTATGATGTTGAAATATATTTTATTTATATTACACGGGAATTACTCAAGTAAGATTAGGCCGGATACTCCGACTATAGTTTCAACCGCATACGGCGGTCTTTATAAAGTGAATGCGCGCGCGCGGCTACGTCTCGTTTTGCACTACGTGTGAAAACCACGTCAGTTTCCATAATAAAATGTTGAAATATTGTACATTTTTGGTATAATATAAAAAAATATTATAAGTCAGCTGTACTTTAGCTGTATAGTGATTTTTATTAATGAAAAATTGAGACATTTGGACAAGAACGATAATTGTAGTAAAGCATTTAGGTAGGTAGGTATATCCTAATTTTGTTCATCGGAAGCGCCCCCTTTAAATATATTGTGGAAAATAATTAAATTAAGAATAACTATAGAATTAGTCGTATAATCTCTAGACGCTACTTCGAGTTAATTAGTTCCGCTTTAACTCGGTAATTCTATTACGGTAATTTTAGTAGTTAGTTAGTCGGTCTCTACGGACTCATAAACTACATTTGAATAGAGAGAATTGGTATTCTAGAAATTTTCTTATAGTTTCTTTAGTTTCTCTAATTCAAATTATTTTATTTCGTTTTATAACTAGGTAATACGCTTTATATATATATATTCCTCATCTGAATGTTTGTTTGTAAAATTTCACGTATAAAATATCTTGCTTACATCCGTGTTACTTCTTACTACATAGCAGTTAAGCTTATAATGCATTTATGCTGACAGACTTCGACAAATATAATATTTGTCGAAGCTGACAGATATACCAGAATATAGTCAAAATATAATTAAGTTCCTCAATTTCTATGATACTTAATGATATGATACGAATCTATACATGTATCAAGTATAGAGTACCTTACAGGAACACTCGTACGATACTTACGCCCGTTTCTAATAATTACAAAGCTCTAAGAACTAAAACACCATAAATTCTTGATACTCACATCTTGATAACTCCGGCCTCCAAACACCAGGCTATTTTTACCACTTATGTTAATATTACAACGCACACGCACCAAAAATGTTAAATTTGTATCAACAATGCTTTAAAATACACAAATATATCGCAACATTGTCGGTAAGTAAAAACATAAACAAATAGGAAATAATCTCGCGTACAGCACGCTTGGAAATGAACAAGGCTATGGGCAGACAACAGGCAGGGAGGGATGTTATGGGAGTGAAAGAGAGGGGGAAAAAAACACCATAAACTTTCGGCTGACTTCGGCAAGTTCCGTAAGGCGCTTGTTGAGTCGGAACGAAAGTTTACTATGGATAGGATTACTCTTACTTATCTATCTTGTATGCTGTTGTTATGGAATTTAATGGCGTGGAACGTGGCAGAAAATATGTCAATGTGCATAAAAATGTTACAGACAAATTTAAAATTTGTCGACCAGGAAGATTCGATCCTGTACCATTGGGCTGGGCGTAGGCCCCGAGCGCTCTTTCCGCTAAGCTATGGTCACTTTCCTGTCGGCCTCCTGATTCCTGAGCTATATTTGCTACCAATCTAAGCATTTGTAACGCCATCTATAATTCTTGATATCTGCATGTAACCACTCAGCAAAAAGCTCAGCTCAGTAAGCTGGCTCAGTGATGACACCTTTTTACTAATTCGAAAATATTTATTTAGTTATTGAAGTGTTGTTTCACAACATAATGTTGTTTCACTTTTCAGATATTACTTTTCATAAAAAAAAAGTTATAATGCTGTTCATAAACGTATCGCGTGTCTTTACGGTAGATACTATGTGCTTTTGAACTTTTCTTTTCGTTTACATCAAGAATCTGTTGAAAACACTAAATAATTGTGCAGTAAAAATTTGTTATGGCTCATTGAACTTAAATCTCTAAAATTACTGATTTTTGTAACCAAAAGTAAAATTTTGCTAACGGCGCATGCCCACATAAATGCACTAAACATTGCAATTTCACTAACATCATGCCACAGAGAATAATAAATTACCAAACATGGAACATTTTATCCTCCTCCATTTAACAATACATTGATGTGTTTAATGCATGTCACGTAGCATCCGATCTAAGGACTCTGTTAAATAGGTCCTTTGTTATAATAGAGACACGTTATGAAAATTTGAACTAAAAAAAGGATCAAATCGAAAATGTTCGATGAAGGAATATAACAAAAAAAAATATTTATAGCAATGAAATGATAGGCAAACATAAAAATATAAAATAACCTAGCAACTAATAGAAGACTGAAGTGGTAAAAGATTTCTAGACACTTAACGTCCATGCCTAAGACATGTATTAGTGCGAACTGCGATCTCAAGAAAAAGCAAACAGGACGTACTTACATAAGTTGTATTGTACTTTAACTAGGTAATTTCATTATGTGACGTAGGTACTTATACTTACCTGTATGTAAGTTTATAACATATAATTTAATATACTTACACACAATTTTGTACTGCCCTGACACTGTCTAGATATTATTATTGTTCCTTTCATAGTATGGCCCGCACGTCATAAAATCAATCCATAACTAAACTATTAGCCGCACAAATCTGCCATTATCAGACGATTTATTGCCATTGTGTGTAAATCTCTATTCATCAATCCCCGCCCATATCCATGCTATTCTTGCACTGACACAAGACTTTGAATGGCTGGCCACAGATAACATAACAGTACAAAAAACAAAATGGGGGTCGCATTATTGTAGTGCGCCCAATTTTTTGGTATAATTATCCAAATAAAGGAACTAAAATGTTATAATGAACTTTGTCCAGGAAATGCGATGGTGACTCCCCCACTCAACACTAAACATATAAGTTGGTTATGGTTATATTGTATGGGGTTCGACTACCCAAATATCTCATACGTTTGTGGCATTTCACACCATACCAATATAAATAAAAATAGATGACTCATGTCTTCGCTTTGCGCCTCCATTCATGGTGTTGTTTTTACGACGCTCGTAAAAAGCTGTTGGCCTACTTTTTTGTTTTTTATTTATTCTGTTTCGCCATGTGCTTTGAATTTTAGTGACGTAATTAGAATCACAGAAAGGAAAGACGTAATACCAATAATGCGTGAGCGTCTCTAGAACTATATTTAACTCTAGAATTAATTGTGGAACTGGTTTTCACACATTTTGCATCCTACCCTCGCATTTGTTTTAGTTTCATCTGGTAAGTTGCACCGTATGTAAGAAACATTAGGGTTCCATTTTAAACCACCCCATTTTTCTCCGACGTGTTTGAACTATTGGAATTGTAGGACAACTGGGAGTCATAGTTCCATTTTTTGCATGCTGTGATCGCTCGATGTGTCGCTTAGTGGACAAAGCTTTTATTCTGAGAAAAATCACGCGTAGAGTCATATACGCACGTACTTTCTACTTTTCTATTTTAGTTACGCTAGAGCGAAAAAAAAAAAATTTACCGTTAATGGCATGTCATTAATTTCTAAAGAACTTTTTTTACTGCCACCTTGCCGGATACAGTCTATCGTGATGGAGTACACTACCAGAAGAAAACGATTCACTTGTGATTTGAAGACACCCAGATTGTAACTATTGGGGAACGCTCATTCAGGCAGCGCTTTCCACAGAGTAGCAAGAACTGGTAAGTATCAAAATAAAATATAAAAATAAGTAAGGTAACTTAATGATTTTGTCCTAAGGTATAATCTACATTATTAAGCTTATCAAGTTTTAGATAGTTAAGTTGTCCCAACCTTAGGTATAACCTACTTATGCTTATCAAGTTTAAGATAGTTTAAGTTATGTGAAAAATAAGACGATTAGTTAAGTCATTGATATGTGTATTATTATATGACTTATCGTGCTTCGATCTATTTATTTCTAGTCTCTAGATTCCACACAGGTTTCTTTGCCCCATAACCACCCACATTCTCTGAGAACCGCAGTACAACCCGTTGTCGGCAGATACAAACAAACGAATCTCTGAACAAACATCATGCGCGTGCGCACGGATTTGTTTACGTGACGGCCAGCTGTCATAACAGCTACCTGTTGTGTGATTTGAAATTTAGCTTTACCATGTTATTCTCCAGAAGCTATTCTTACATTATTGTATATTAAACTCTACTTTTTTAGTTGACTTTTTGTAGTGGAAGGACTCTTTTGCAGGGGTCCGCCTGGGGAAGTACGACACCTTTGCCAGTTATTCAACCGCCAAGCAGTACCTAGTGTACATAAACTACCGTGTTCCGGATTGAAGGGCAATATTTCCAGCGAAATTACAGAGCAGACAGATATTTGACATCTTATATCTCGGGGTGACGAGCGCAGTGCATTGCCATCCAGGGTTTTGAACTGTTGAAGTTCAAAATTCTGAGTGGCGTTGAGCTGTTATGGGCAAGCGTGAAGAGCCATCAGGCAAGCGACTTCGCTGGTCTCGTCACCCAGTATCATTAAAAAAAAAGTAGGGGTGTCCTACACTACGATTGCCGATACGTTGTCTCCAGAACATGTCTACCCCAACGGTTTGTATAGTAGGTATTTAATCTTTTAAAATAGTCTACAAGAAAGGTACTACAATTACCACTAGCCATAAGTGCCATAAAGGTACTTAATACATTAACGCGGAGCAGATGTTCGTAGAGGAAAATCTATTAGCATAACTTACTAGGCAGAGAAAGTGTTTTAGCCTCTTAATAAACATTGAACTTGACACTACAATTAAAATACCTAGGCGCGTTTCAGTCACGCCAACAATGGTAATGAGTTAAGTGTCAACCTTTGATCATTATATAGCTTGGATTTGCCCTAAACTCGAACTGAACAGAAACGAGAGACGAGAGTGCAAACGAGATGATCAAATGGACGATTAGGGGGAAACTGTAGTTAAAACACTTCCATTTATTTTTTCTGAGGTGTCAACACAACGCAAAGAAGTTTTCTTTGCTATTCGCGTGACTTGGATCGCGCCTCTAAGTAGTTAAGACATGTAACCATACTATTAACAATTATTTATTCTGTGATATAATTATATAGGTTACATAAGTACGTAAAAAATAATATATGTAGTTTAAAAAACAAAAACACGCTAAGCGACCCGTTAAAACTAACCATAGAATTACAAACTCAAGGGGTTTATTAATAGCCATTACAGTTATATGATTATTTACGGAATATTTACCGTGGTAAGGTTGTGGAAGGAGCTCCCAAAGGAAAAGAGCCATCAAAGAGTTCCACTATCTGCCTATTCGCTTCATCATCAGTTCAGTTCGATGGTAATGAGTATATTGTCATCCCAATTATGACAAAAACAGGTTAAATTCTACTTCCAAGGTTTTTTTTTTCGAAATTAGTAAGAAGTGAAGCCATTAACAGTTATTTGTTATACAAGACTGCAATGTTGCTTTTTAACCCCATGCACAATTTTGATGACCGAGCAAGCGAAGGATTCTAACATTTATTAAGAATTAGAATCCTGAGCGTTAGCGAGGGAATCAAAAGAGCACGAGGTGAAAAATCTTTGCACTCGAGTGCAACACGTAACTTTTCATCCCACCTCAGCGAGGAAATGACTAAATGTAAAAAAGAAAATGGCGCGCGCAAAGCAAATAAAATAAAAAGTACACCAAGAAGGTTCTAAATCTGAGTTTTTAACAAATTAAAAAAGGTTGTAGATAAATCGGCACCATGGAGGTAGAAGGTTTAATGATGTTTTGAATTCACACACTTAGTGCACACGATGTTCATCAAATCATCATCAAATCAAATTTACTTTATCCTGGAGCGGATAAAAACGCTTTTTGCACTCAGATATCGAAGAGCAAAAATACTTTTTTCGTTTTCCGAGATGGGGGATGAAAAAATTTTTTTTACACAATTTACGAAGTCTAGTTGTAATCCACATAAAAAAATTTTTTTTTTACTTCTCTTTTCTGTGTGTTAATCAAACCCGAGTATTCTCAAGCAGTTTGAATATAAATCCAAATAGTGTTGTAAGTTCACGCGATGTGCCGGAAACGGGTTCACTGCACGTTTAATGTAATCATTATTCAGTTTATGGAGAGCTGATAAATTCGTCTATCTCTTTAATGAATTATGTATTCTTCGTAATTATACAACCCGCATATCGTTTTTAAGAGCTGTAGGTATATTACAAAACGCAATACCTATGTATCTGTATTATCGGACATAAAACGAAATAATTATCAAAATAAAACCGACTTCATAATAATGTCAGAACTAGACCAAATTGAAATGGGACCACGTCCATGTTTGTCCTAGGTGGGATTCGAACTCACGCCCCCAAGCGCAGAAGGCAGTTACACTACCAACTGAGCTCACGGGGCTGTCTTTAATTTAGTTTGATTAAAAGTGATGTTTCCTACATCACTTCATCATCAGCCAGAAGACGTCCACTGCTGAACATATGCCTCCCCCTTTAACCTCCACACTGAACGACATCCTGCCATCTGCATCCACTGGATGCCCGCGACTCTCACAATGTCGTCGGTCCATCTAGTGGGAGGCCTACCTACGCTGCGCTACATCACTTAATAAAACTAAATTCGAGTTATCCAAAACTAGATATTAATATGCACAATGGTTGAAATAGCGCTCACGTTCACTGGTCAATGTCAGACCATAAAATCAAGTTCCGTTGGATATATCCGATCGATTCGTCATCAACAGAATAATTATATTAGTATTCTAATTCTTAGCAAGAGCACAAAATAAGCGTTTGTACTGATTACAATGTTGCAAGTTCTTACAAAATTTAACAATCAGAATTAGCTAAGTACTCAGTTATTACTGGTTATAAAGTATGTACCTAAATTGGTAGTGCCTTCGTTGTTAAGTTCACCACAACATTGTAAGATAAAAACCCCGGGCATATTTCTACAAACTAGCTACAGTTAAGAATTTTAAATTTTTCATGGAAACAGCTGTTTTCATTATTCTTCGTTATTTATACCATAATATAGGACTGGTTATTCACAAAGACGGGGTTGAAGAGGTAGTCTAGACGTTACCGTGACGTGCCATAATTTTTCTCAAGTGAATATCATGTTTATAGGATTTTGTAGCTAGTAATATACATTTCTTCCCACCAGCTTGGAAAGGCTTTCTTTATCGTTTAAAATGTGCGCGATAAAAGTAGTTTTTATCAGCTAGCGCGGAAATTAAATTCGAAATTTAAATGTGACGAGTTGAACTTTAAAAAACCGTTTTTTAAACTTTCCAACCTCGTTGAATAGGACCTCAAAAAGTTTGATTCAACAAGGTCCCTATGTTAACTTAGAATAAATAGAAGAGTTTCTTCGCTAAAGTGAGATGAAAAGTTGTGTTTCCCTCGGCAAAGTTATTCTGCGTCTCATACCTTTGAAACCCTCGCTATGTTCAGGTTTCAAATACAAGTACTCGCGGCAAAAAACAACTTTGCAGCCTTGCTTAGCAAATAACTATTTTATCATACCCGCTCGGAGGTTAATTAAATCTTCGAAATGTGAGGAGAAAGCATTATCCAACACAATACATGAAGAGAGGGAAGAAAAATTGCGATTTGAAATAGTTTCGAGTTTTTCAAATTTGTTTTACAAACTACCATACTTTATCGAAATGAAAGAGTTAGATCTAAGAAGGTTATTTATGGTTTTTTTGCCATTATTTCTTCAATGACAACTCATATTTTTATAGGATTATAACTATTTTGACTAGCAATCATCGTACATTTATTTTTTTATAAAACATTAACATTCTCTTTCGCTTTAATTGCCTACGTAACCAGTTACGACCGATATCTTTTTTGATTATTGATTATCTTTATTAACCAGCAGTATCAAATTGTGCAAAATGATTCTGGTAAAAGTCCTGCATGCCTCTGATTTATATCAGTGACACGTAATTCCATTAAACGGCAGCCGGTGAGTCATACAGCTTTATGCTGACCATCACAGTCAGCGGTCAGCCGACTGGAAACAATCTGCATTCACCTGTCCAGTTATTTCAAGTACTACAGTGAATGTACTGTACATTTTAGTACTTAAAAACATATGTATGTCTACAAACCACAAACGTAGGTATGTATAAAGCCGGGTCCGCTGTGGCATGTTTCCGTGTTAGCTAACACACTAACATGTTACTGAGACGAAAAGTGGGTGTGGATTTGGTGTTAGCTAACAGTTAATGTGTTAGCTAACACGAAAACATGCCGCAGCGGACCCGGCTTAACTCATACAAAATAATATAAGAAGAAAAATTTCTTCGGAATCAAAGATTAAATTAATCAAAATATACCATTGCGAGGCTCTTTCTCCATTCTATTTCCATCATCAAACCAGCTCTATGGTACCAAAATATTGCATTGTTACCGAACATACATAAATATGCCAAATTTCAGCACAATCGGTTGAGGATAACTGGTCTAAAATTAAATTGCAAGATTTGTCCCATACACACATACATACGTACATAACTAAACAACTAACTAACAGGGCATGTTAAATAAAAGCTTATAATAAGCGCCAAGTAGTAAAGTTTACCGGAAAAGGCCCTGAAAAGCTTTTAAATGAGTTAGAATCTTCTCCTAAAAATATGCGCGTTGAGGTCCGATAGACATTTATATAACAACTAGTCGCCTGCCCCGGCTTCGCACGGGTGTAAGCTCGGCCTTCGGCCTCGCTAAAAAATATAATATAGCCTATGTCATCCGGGGATACTGTAGCTTCCCAACAGTGAAATAATTTTTCAAATCGGTTCAGTAGTTTCGGAGCCTATTCAATGCAAACAACCAAACAAACAATCAAATGTTTCCTCTTAATATATTGGTATAGATATGTAGAATTATCTACATTAAAAACCATGTTTTACTTAGTATTAAATCCTTACTTTAATACCTGTATAGATCATTTTCTATTCTCTATACATACAGTGAGTAACAAATTACCATGTGGCGCCTTAGTAATAGCCAAACCCAAATTAACTACTGTAACTACGCTGGCATTCCATTGTATCCGCTTTTAAATTAGATATCGCTCGAGGCTATGATCAAATTAAAGTATACGTTGTGGTGTGAGAAACAGTAGCCTAATGATTAAAGGCTAGTCGGTAGCAGGTTGTGAACTGGTTCTGAAGTCAAAAAATGTTTAGTTTTTTTTTTAATGATAAAGTAGGCGAAAACAACGCAATTTAATTTTTTCGGTTGGGATTTGTTCAGTACTGTATAGTTTTTGGTTTATATATAATTTACTCAAAGATAATATTACATCGTCATTGATTTGACCCACGATGGAACGGAGAACGATGCGTTTGGGATATAAGGTTGTATGTTTGTATGTCTGTTACCATTTTTGTCCAAAATAGCTGGACCTACATTAATTTATTTATTTATTTGAAAGCAGGTTTCATTGCGGACGATCAAAACTTGTCTATCAATTAGCTATTCTCCACATTAGTCGTGTTAAAAAAAAGATTATACTGGGTTACACGGAAAGGTTACACATCATTATGAAAAACTTTTACTAAGGGAGGAACTCTGAAATCGAGAAAAAATATCAGCTGTTTCATAGAAAACGGTCATTCACACTCGACACAAGGTATGGAACAACTGATGTCTTTTCGCGTTTTCGGGGTTGGTCTTAATAATGGGTACTAATCGGCTTCACCCTTTCCGCGTACCCTGTACACTTGTGTTCAAATTGTGTTTGAAGTAGTCAAATGCAGTCAGTTTCAGCGATTAAAACAATCTACAATGAAACACACATGACCAGAGGTGGGTTTCAATGCTTGAGATCAAAGTATTATGTTTTAATCACCCTTACAATCCCCTGAGGACGAAATTAAATTCCGTAAATAAAATTTTACTTGATTATTTTCTACATTCAAAATAATGTACATATACTAGGACTGTAAGTGTAAAGCAATGCACATTAATATTCAAATGTTATCTTAGCTTGCATGAGGGTGCGCCAGACTGCCTGCCGCCTATGCAAGGGGTGGTAGAGTTCAACGAACGCACCAAAACAAAAGCCCACGCACCACCTGTGGCCCGCCACTGGCCTCGATCGATACCCATCACTAACGAGCTTCTTGGTACCATCAAAACCTTCAAAACATACAACCGATAATCAACTGTAACACGGAGTCATAGAGGTGACAGACAAGGAGCACTTATTCCCCTAGCTGGACGTTCTAACAGCAGGGACACAAGCCTTCTTTAAGTGAACTGACGCCACTGCATTTAAACTACTCGAAGGCTGGAAGGGACAAAAAAAATTGTCATTGTATGTAAGTATTTAATATATCCAACTTACCTTCAGAAGTAACTCAAACCTATTTTTTATGTATGGTTTGCATCTGAGCACGTTCAGCTTGATATGCGCTCTAGGATATGAGCAAAATAATGGGTTTAATATTTGAATACTTAGATGGCAACTGACCAATGTAGTAATAGCAACAACGTTACCTAAGAAGAGAGATTTTACTCTAATGTACAACGCATAAAAACGCAGGTTATCATTCAAGCAAGCTAACCACAACATAAATTACTGCTTATTGGCGCAGTGCCAACGATAATGAACTTCCACGTTTAAAAATACCCTTGAACCTCTCAGGAGCAAAAACGTACAACGTAAACTGTGCTAAGCCAGCGTTCTACCGAACTTGTCGTTCCAAAACTTCAGCGACTGAAATTTCGAGAGACTCTATCGGCAGAAAATTCGACAACTTTACTGTATAATTGATTGCACCTACGTCTTTTTAATTCCTACGGAATGTTCAAGGATTTCTCATACTATGTGTCTGTGGATTTTGTTTTGGGAAGGAAGCCTTACGGTAAGTGGATAAGCAAAGTGATGATTAGTAATCCGATATCTATAATTTTCCATGAATTACCTTGAGGGGTAATCGATAATGAATCACATCATTCCTGATTACACGAATGATCCTTCAAAATCATGTAGCAATTTCACTTACTTCACTTAAATAGGAGTTGAAAGGAACGTAAGATTTTGTATTGTTCTAAAAATTTAAACACATCAAAAAGCTAAAACAGGATTGTTAAATTAACAAAATAACAAAAAAAGTTGCAACTCACATGATACAAAAACAAACCATCACAAGGAGTGATTCTCTTGAGAACGGAACCCCACTCGCATGCGTGAGCCAGATTAATTAGCTGACTCACGATAGTCATGGTGCACTTTAGATTGATGGGAAAGGGGAGAATCGCTTTGTTTTTGTTTGATACGATACCTACTCCGTACGCGTGTTTTTGATTTGAATCTATCTATCTATATCTATCTATACATATAATAAAAACGTAGAGATAAAAAATCTGTAATTGCGAGATAACAAAAAAAAACACACAGGGCGTCTTAACACGATAGGACAGTTTTTAGAATTTTTGTCTGTTTGTTTGTTTGTCCGCGCACATCTCCTAAACCACTGGACGGATTTCAATGTGGTTTTCACGAATATGCTTAGAAATTACCAGATTAAAACATAGGCTATGTTATATCATTTATTTTAATTCTTTATTATTACATAAAATACATTAAAAATCAATGAATATTTTCTTCGTTACCCGAAACGTAATATGAGGATCGACACATAGCCTCAAGCAAGGAGGTCCAAAGTAAAGAGAATGTTATTGACATAGCCATTATAAAAATTTGAAACTGTCAACTGTCATTCAGATAATCAGTTTAAATTTAAAGACTTAGATGAATGAACGTGTAGATCATCAAGGATGTTATAAAAACATAGGCCTTACAACCTCTTTGGTGATCCAATCCAATGCATTTTGCAAGACGAGCATAATTATGTCAGGGTTCCGTGGGCCAAAGCCATACTTGTGGTCGTATTCATATAGTTCAGAAATTGCATGGTCATAAAAAAATTCGAACGAGCGAAGCTGGACAGTCAAATTTCAGAGATGTATCATCCCGACATGACATGATATACTTTTTATGGTTTAGACAAAAAGAAAACTTCAAAACATGCTCTGCACTGTGGTCACATTATCTTTTTGATTTGAAAACTGTTGACGGTGTTTTTACTGTTATGCTTCTATCAATACTTCACACAGGGCGACTTAAAATAAGCAGCTGAACATGTTAAGGCAGTTTTTAGAATTTTTGTTTGTTTGTTCACGCACATCGCCTAAACCCCTGGAAGAAAATGCGGACGGATTTAAATGCGGTTTTCACGAATATGCTTAGCTATGACCAGATTGAAGTATAGGCTATGTTATTTTACGCAAGGGCCGGATTAAGGGAAGAAAAAAGGATTGAAAGTTTACATGAAAATATACGCGTACGAAGTCGCGGGCAAAAACACTAGTTTAAAATTAAACAAAAGCGTAATCAGAAACTATGCAATTAGCTACCTAGATACATACAAGCAGGACTGCCGTCAAGTAGAAATGCTCAATAGTATATTTTAAAGTATTTTTGCTAATACCGTGTAACGTCCTAACAAACGCGAGCGAACGAGTTTGTGCATGTGGTGTGGACAAACAGATACCACCTTTTTTATTACCTAATAGTTGATTTTTAGAACTCTCTCTGCTCACTCTTAGGCGGACATAAGGAGATGAAGAGCTATCGACCGCATGAGTCCACGCTATTAATTGTAGGATGTGTATTTGTACATACATACATGCGCCAAGTTGTTTTTTACAACCCTTGAAGTTTTCCGGCAGGGTTAGGGTTACGATATTTTGTTTTCTTCTTTATATAGCTTGTTCTACAGTTTGTCAATGCTAACATTATATTTTGTAGTTCCGAAAACCCATAAACTATGTAAATATCAAAATGAAAGCATCGTGACTGTCTTTATATTCCTTTAACAAAAACAAAAACTTGTTACAATATAGGTACTAAGCTATGTTCTTCATTTAAGTTGCCACTTTAACTTTACAAAACAAATCACCATTACTAGCGAACAAGCAATCTCCTCAAGGCAATTGCAAATGGTAAACTTGAATAGCAGACGAACCCAAGATTACGCTGACCGCCACATTAATATGGATGCAGTCATACGTAAGTCTCAAGTCATTATGACATCCACAAACCTTGAACCTGGCTGCGAATAAACTGGATTTTAAATTAGCAATAAATATTCCGGTAGCAATGGTCGAGCAGTTGTAAACTGCAGTCGAAATTTAATGTGAGCTTTTATGATTTACCTCATCGTAAAAGCTAGAATGATAGTTTGCAGATTTTTCTTCAACTAAAACCTAGTAATGCTAAAAGCAAGACCCCACAAAACTTTCACAAGTAAACGGCATCTCTTTTAAACCTGATCGAATAAATATTTATCAGTAACGCTACTCAGATGCCGAGATGAGCGTTCCACAAGAAGCGCGTTTAACGGTACCAAGTAGGCATTGACTGTGGGAACAGATGTTGACAATCGTGATTGCTGCGTTGCAATGTACGAAGTATAAAATGTAGTACATAGTTTATCTCCAACAAAAACAAAACGCGTCGCTTTCTGGCTCATCAGAACCGCTACAGTAAATTAATACCACAGATAAAATTGCAATACAGCAGTACATTTTCTAGAATTTCGCGGTATTTTAGATTGGTGTCTTTGAAAGGAAAACTCTTACGTCTGGGCTCATACTCAGCTTACAAGAAAAGTAAAACAAAGTAAATAAAAAAGTACTCCGTATTTAAAAATAACCATCCCTCTATTTTTTTATCTTTATACATGCCAGTCAAATAATTGGCAACTGTTATGACATTACAGTAGAGTATATATGTACTTTAGTAAAGTTAATTCACTGCGTCTGAATATATACTGTGAACAAATTCAGCACAGACCTTGACAAGCAGACTAATAATTGAAGGTCTGACACCGTTCAAAGATGATAAGTACCAGCTACGTATCCGAATAAAATCGATTACAGCGTGGAATTGCTTATTAAAAATAAATTATTCTTTGCCTAACTTTGAAGTTTGGAGTAACAGAATATTGATTTATAATCAACGTCATCGGCCAGAAGGCATCCACTGCTGAACATCGTAGCCATCTTAGTCCTCCACACTGAACGACAGCCAACTGCATCCACTGGATACCCGCGACTCTCACGATTTCGTCGGCCCTTTGTGGGACACTGCGTCTTCCGGTTTGTGGTCTCCACTCAATAACTTTTCTTCCCCATTGGTTATTGATTCTTAGAGCGATGTGGCCTGCCTCTTTCCACTTCCACTTGCAAATTTTAATATAGCTATGTCGGTGACTCTGGTTCTTCGACGAATATACACGTTCCGGATTCTATCGCGCAAGGAAACTCTTAGCATAGCTCTCTCCATTGCTTGCTGTGACTAAGTTTTTCCAAAAGACCAGCAGCAGTTAAGAACCCCTTGTCAGTACTATATATCAACACTGGCAATACACACTAGTTAAAGACCCTGGTCTTTAGATACTATGATATTTTGGACGAGAAGATGTCACGTAATTTCCCGTACAATGTGTCGAGATAGGTAGGTATACCGGTCAACAACTTCTAGAGTATCGTTCCCTACGACACAGCATACATGTAATTAATAATAATACATACAAATATATAATATTAAAAATTTATAATTTTATTTAGTAAGGACTGAATATAAACAAGCAAACTACCAGAATTACTGATGAAAATAGCATTGACATTTTAGAGAATGCTCACTCCAATAACTGACCAATCATAGCCTTTCGAGTAGATAGTGCGTCCTTTTACTGCCATACAATTGTGCAACAGAGAGCCCTTTATTAGTCTTTCTCCGCAAACAGACTATTCCTTCATCTTAACCCTAAATATAAGTCATATCATAAAGTTCCATGTCTGACTGCAGCGTCCAGCAGCCATTCTAGGTCAGGTCATAAATAATCATACACAACGCCACCATCCAAGACAACCCATTACAACATTTATTACGCAACCTGTCAGATAAAATGTAGTCATAACTCATTAGGCGGACAATTAAAAGCCTATTGCGGCCATTAGCCAAAATGGAGTCAACATACAATGGATAAATATGTGAAAGGCAAATGGCTCTATCTACTTCAAATATTTATGAATGTATGTCAATTTAATAACATGACAGTAATCATTGATAGTGGTCTCATGCTTAACACTAAGTAAATATTATTTTTAAATACAAATGTGGATGTGTTTTGTTTAAATAAATGTGAGAGCATTACGACTCTATCTGTCTTTTGTTACTTTTTCACAAATAAAACGCTTGACTGATCTTGATAAAAAAAAAAACAAGAATGAAATGTGCATCACAAGGATATAGGATACTTCTTTATATGGTAAGTATGTGAAAACAGATAAATCGCGGATGATGCGGTGGGATGTAGGTATATAATCGTTTATAAGCAGGATTCCAAAGACTTCAGTAAAAAATATTTGTAGTATGTAAAATAGTTTAGTGCGCAAAAGCTAGCTTCAGGCGGTCCCTTAGCAGAAGATTCCACAGGTCTGGAAGAAGTGGCGGAACCAAGAATCACTTTGGGTCAATGTGTCACCATAGTGAATCCTCTGCATCCTAAGATTGTCTAATAGAGATCGGTCTTAGCGATAAATCCACCGATTGTTCCTCTAGTTATAAAGCTGTTTTATCATGTGTGTGCAATTTGTGTTGTTTGATTTTTCTATCATAGTAGTTAAGAATGTTTAATGTAAAACAAATTAAAAACCACTTAGTATTATTACTATAAAAACTCACCTTTTTCAATTACGAGTAAGTAGACATGAATTGAGTCAAAAATCGAAAAACTACAAAAATATATATTTATTTTTCATTACTAACACGTGCTCTGCTGTGTAGCTCTAAGCGACTAAACACTTACTTACATAAAAACAAAATATGATCACACTGTATTTATCTCCATGAGTACCTAGACAAAACAAACAACGCCTGATGAGCGGGGCGCCTTGTCAGTCGTTTGATCAAATTGACTGTCAATAGAAATGGACACAAAAAGAATAGCAACTTAATTGACTTTAACCAAGACGCGATAAGTCGCCCGTCTGACATGTCCGTTTGTGTCATAGACATTAAGTTTTTTATGTAAGTAACCCACATCAATTAGGTACTATTCCTCGCAGCTTTACTCGTGACTCCAGTTTTACTGCGTTTTCGTGGAAAAAAGAAAATTCAGAAAGACTGGGACCGAAAACCTTCTTCATAATGTACACTATTCCCTGCAAGTTGTAACGGGATAGGACGAAATCGTAACAGGCAGAAAAACATATGATAGACATATATTATTATGGCACTTTCGAGTGTAATATTTTAGTAGCAGCAGCGCCCTGTGGTTCTACTTGTTGTCCTACGGGAACCATTAATTTTAGTGGGGTAAAAAGGTATACTGGGTTACGCGGAAAGGGTGTACTGAGCCGAAAGGGGTCCAAAGTACCCATCATTATGAAACCATTAAAAAAACTGTTCCATAGACAACGATCATTGACAGTCGACAAAATTTATGGAACAGCATATTTTTTCGCGATTTCAGGGTAGGTTCCATTGTTAAAGTTGTTCTTAATGATGAGTACAATGACCTCCTGTCGGCTTAGGACAGGGTATTTGCGTAACCCTGTGTACAATTTTATCTAGCTTGTGTCCCTAGATGTTAATTCATGGTACAAGCTACCCTACCACCACACTAAATATTTTTCCCAAACCATAAAGCCATTACGGAGTACAGAGGCCTTCCGCCTACCTTTTATAAGCGATTCAGTTTAGGTGATTGCGAATAGTTGCGCCACCGCAAACCGTATCTCGGCGCGTTAAGGTTCGCGTTCGCGTCATTTTGCAAACTGCTCGTATTCGAGCCCGCGGTTAGAGTTAAGCGTAAGACCCTTGTGGGATCAAATATGAACACACACACACATACTTATAAACTATCGCATGTATAATATTAGTGTGCTGAAGGCAATTAACTTTTTTTACTGACAACTTTTTGTCGATTTCTGCACTACGACTTTTTTTATATTCTAAACGAAATAGAATTTTGATGAGTGGAAAAACCAGCTTTATTATTTTTTATTACAAATACCTGGTTAATATATGCAATGCTTTACCTCAATGTTTTATTATTGCCCATTTGACTTTAGCTAAAATTCAACTACACGTCTAAAAGTACCTATCTACGAGCACGTGTTCTTAACAAAATAACAGTAACTAGGACCGAATTTTCTCACAATTAATGCTTATTAATTTGTGAATGTTACAATGTCAGCCTGTAATGTCTTAACCCCCCCCCCGTCTTAACTTCAACTTGCAGATTTTAATAGCTATGTCGTATAGCTCTGGTTCTTTGGCGAATATCCACGTTCCGAATTTTATCGCGCAATGAAACTCCGAGCATAGCTCCCATTGCCCGTTGTGTGACTCTGAGTTTTTCCAAAAGGCCAACCTTTTGGAAAAACTCAGAGTCACTAAAGGCCAACCTTTTGGAAAAACTCAGAGTCACACAACGGGCAATGGGAGCTATGCTCGGAGTTTCATTGCGCGATAAAATTCGGAACGTGGATATTCGCCAAAGAACCAGAGCTATACGACATAGCTATTAAAATCTGCAAGTTGAAGTGGCAATGGGTAGGCCACATCGCTCGAAGAACTGATAACTGATGGGGAAGAAAGGTTCTTGAGTGGAGACTGCGAACCGGAAAACGCAGCGTAGGTAGGCTAGATGGACCGACGACATTGTGAGAGTCGCGGGCATCCAGTGGATGCAGATGGCAGGATGTCGTTCAGTGTGGAGGTTAAAGGGGGAGGCCTATGTTCAGCAGTGGACGACTTCTGGCTGATGATGATGATGATGATAATGTCAGATTTATGGCTTTTTTTAAGTAGAGCTGTGTCCAAAACTGCATAGAAAAAAAACCAGGTGCCAAGACGTGTTATATCATATGACATGTTTAAATAATCGATTAAAGATTACCGTGAAAATCTAAGCAATTTTTATCTTACTGATAGTGACAAAGGTACAAAATTACAGTTGTTCCTACGCAAACCACGCCACGCAAGAACGCAACATGAGCCTTGAACGCGCCATTCAATATCTTGACAGACATATACACATACATACAATAATTGTATGCATTAGCTGCTGGACAGAATAGACCCGTAATTGCTTGGTTTATCATTACATGCAGAGATTAGTATCTTTAGGTAGATAAACTACCTACCCAATAAAATTGCATAGAATTGCTACCTAAGATGTATATAGGTACCTAGACCTACGTAACCAAATAAGATTTTTAACATTTTAAGAATTTAGTTTGTATGTTTATTGTTTAAGGTGATACGTTTCACGTTTGGCGGGAAATTCAAATTACACACACACACACATCACATCATCAGCCAATTTACGTCCACTGTTGGACAAGGCCTCCCTCATAGAGAGGGGTGTTGCCATAATCCCCACGCTTGGCAGGCTTGGGGATCGCAGTACGTTCACCGTATAATTACAAATTACAATTACACAAATTACAAAGTTTTTTTTTGTTTTTGTAGCTAGGCCGGGTAATTATTGTAAACGATCATGATGTTTGCAAAAATTGATTATATTTCTTTACAAACTCACGTAAAGTTATTTATCTCTAATGCACATTATTACATACATTTGTCAATAAACAGATTTTTGCTGTTTCAAACGGTTTCTTGACAAATGTAATTAATATGATGAGTGACTTTAATAACTGTACATGATAATGTAAAGAACAACCAACAATTTTCGCAAACACTGTGTCATTTCACAATAATTACCTGGCCCAGCTATAAGGACAAAAAACTATTTGAAATTTGAATTTCCCGCCAAACATGAAACGTATCACCTTAATGTCAATGTGTTCTAATCGAGAAAACCTACGAAATCATTAGGATTTTTAAGCTTCATACTTAATCATAATATAGCCAAGAGTTAATATTATATATCCTACCTACCTAGCTAAAAATAATAGGTATAGGTACACTACGAAATAAAAACTCAAGCGTGGTCATTAGGGTATACTGAAATGTCCCTACTGGTATTGTGTAGAGCCACGCGAAGTTTATTTGGACCTGTATGCAATTGGACCTCATAAAGGTACCTACTTACTAGGCATTACGCCTGCGCAGTGCAACGGCTATTGCTTGCCTTAGTGCCTTTTGTATTACGAGCACCAAGCTACCTATTAAAGTAATAGGCACCTACCATTTTCCAAATGCTTTTTGAAGTAGTCAAACTGTGTTTTTTTTTATTTTATCATTTTGCAGACTTACAGTGAAGTTATAAGAATGTAATTTCACTGTCACATGAGTAGCGTCCGAACTCCGAAGTGCTGTCACCGTATCCTAAAGAAAAGAAAGTAAAACATGCAATGCTTACGCTTTCATTTTCTCGCGTCGAGAATTACACGCTGAGATGTTCCATTGTGTCCATTCAGCATCTGTTGTAAGTGCACTGACTTGGCCACTTCCAAAAAAACCCACAGTTTTTGTTAAAACACTTTCAAATTCGTTCGTTAAAAAAAAAGAAGTCGAATCGCGCGCCAAAATCGAAGTTCTAATTGTCACCAGATAGATATTCTTTTGTTTTAAGAGAAAAAAATATATTTGACAGCGTTCGAAATTCAAATGCGAACGCGCGATCAAGTCCGAAGCTCGACGGCAACTCGTTGCGAATGGCGCGCCGTCCGACGATCTGCCATAGCTAGAACCACGGGAATTATTATACCCACGCCACGGGTCTATTGTACCCATGCCATGGTAGCCAGACAGAGAACCCTCCTGTTAGCTATTTGAACTTATAGGTACGTATTTGCCACCCTCTCCCCGCCTCGCCGAGCCAAACGGAGGAAGTTTGTTCAAGTCTCTATAGTTCGCGCCGACTGCAAGTTGCAAGTTCGATCCATTTTGTCATTTTCTTCACTAGTGGGATGCATGTGGGTTGCATTTTAAGATGGAAGTAGGTGAACAAGCGTAGGTTTTCTAATGGAAAGGAATTCAAAAACTATTTAGAAGGCGGTAATGATGTATTGCTTTATTTTAACACCATGAGAAAAAATATTCACAAATGTACCAACACATTTTAATGCATTATAATGTAATAAGTATTACATACCTAAGTAATGTAGAAAATAACAGAATTACCTAAGATTAACATAACTCACATTAAATAGCAACAAACAAGTTTATGTACTAATTAAAAATAAGCTAATAGAATATGCCATGTATTATTGGCAGATCATACTTATTTTGGCAAACGGTGCCCAAAAAATAATCAATATTTTTTTCAATTTTTAAACTTTCGCGATTCGAACACATGTTTTCATATTTATCGGGACTTATCGCGCACTATTAAATATAGGTAAAAATAGATACCTTTCGCTCGACGTTTCGACCATGTTACAATGGCCGTGGTCACGAGCTGACGTTTTTACCTATATTTAATAGTGCGCGATAAGTCCCGATAAATATGAAAACAATCTTTTTTTCATCTCCATTTACACCATCTTATACTCGTATAATATTTATGATCACATCACCTACCCAGTTACCATCCCAGAGTGCCTAATGCGAGTTATTCCAATTGCATTTTCCTAATCGATCGCAATAACCTTAACTTTAATTTGTATGATAAAGTGATTGTATAAGGACATCGCCATCTAGCGAGGCACTCTGAACTTACACGAATCTATCAACGGTTGGGCCGTCTCTAGGCTCTCGATGGAGTCGGAACATACCTACACTGAACTCAATACCTTCATTTTGGCTTTGTGTCTTAAATAGTTAGAGTTAAAAAAAAACATCATTATCAGCTTTTTACTATCCACTGCTGAACAGGTCTCTTCTATTGCACGCCACTGACTGCCACTGCCACTGCATATTTCTATTTTTGACTAGCTCTATTATTGTCCTCTTACAAAATATTAGAGAGAAAGGCAAGGAATTCGTTATAGACACGGCTACCTAATTAGAACGCGACCTGATCGATGTAGTGGCGAAAGTGCTCATGACAATGAATGCTTATTATTAGATTTCCTGATCACTAACACCGGGGCGCTTATCATTTTATACAGGGTTCCGCGGAAAGGGTGTACTAAGCCGTAAAGAGTCAATTATACTTCCAATAGTTGGTCCAATAGCCCTTTTTTCTATCGGACTGCTAGAGTGGGCACGAAAAATCGACACCGCTTTATGGTTGGCATTCCGAAAATCCGTACAAAGAGCTTTGATTGCACTTTTACTGTGCGAACTGCTAGTCTGTGGAATGCGCTGCCTGAATGGGTGTTCCCCGATAGTTACAATCAGGGTGTCTTCTAGTCAAGAGTGAATCGGTTTCTTCTAGGTAAGCGTGATCCATCGTAGGCTGCATCATCGCTTAACATCAGGCGAGTTGGCGGTCAAGCGCAAGCCTATATTATAATTTATAAAAAAATGCATTTTTGAATCTCACATTACTTTAAAGGTACATGGTAAGTATTTCATGTTTGAGAAAAGGCTATATACTCGGTGGCTGCATAAACAAGCCGACAACAAATATTTCATGAAACACGTTCCCATCGGAACTCTATGCTGGGTCAGTCGATCTAGTTTGTTTTGATCGAATACTGCCAGTCATCCAGCATAGAAAGTCGTCAATCATGATCCGAGTGAAAGCTTTCGAACCAGTGGATTACATGAGTAAACTGTCATTAAATGCACGCCAAACAAGGGGCATAAATATCTACATTGGAAGAATACCATGCACTCTATTTTGAAATCTAGTTAGAATATTTTTTTTGTATTTCGGAATTTAATAGGCATCTTACAATACATCATCTTGCAAGCGACGTTGCCAACTCTATGTCTTTTTTGGTAGATCTACGACGTTTAGCCTAATTTTAATCATTTTCTACGACCCTATGTTTATTTTTTAAATGATGAATTCGTTTTTAATGGGTTTTTTACAAGAGTTTAAATAAAAACTGTCTTTTTTTATGATACTGGGTGACGAGACGAGCGAAGTCGCGGGACTTCACGGGACGTGGATCAATTTACTAAAAACGGGTGTAGGGTCGGGGATCGAACCGGGTGCCGTCACCCGCATAGCGCATATATGCTACAGCTCGACCACCATCACTCCTCGCTCCTCACTTTCTCACATTTCTCACATTTGAGCCTAGCCTCGAGAGTTTTCTCTACATTATAAAAAGGATCACGTAAATTGGTTCACAAATGTTGCAGGGATCGATGTACATTTCTGATTTAAGAACTTCCCTGCTGAAGTCGATTAAATGTCGAGTATTTGTCGTCTTTTCTTAACTTCCACTAGGTTAAATCGCCACAGTTTTTGTGCCAGATTCCATCTCGCTTTACGTGTCTACAAGTAATCTAAAAATCATCATCATCAGCCAGAAGAAGTCCACTGCTGAACTCCACACTGATAGACAACCTGCAATCTGCATCCACTAGATGCCCGCGACTCATACGATGTCGTCGGTCTATCCAGTGGGAGGCATACCTACGCTGCGTTTTCCGGTTCGTGGTCTCCGCTCAAGAACCTTTCATCCCCATCGATTATTGGTTCTTCGAGCAAAATGACCTGCTCTTCAACTTGCAAATTTAATAGCTATGTCGGTTCTTCGGCGAATAACTTTAATCCAGATTCTATCGCGCAAAGAAACTCCGAACATAGCAATGCCCACTGTATGACTCTGAGTTTTTCCAAAAGGCCAGCAGTTAAGGACCACGTCACAGTAACATAAATGTAATTTAATTTAATTTTTATTTTATTTGGAAAACATACAGTGATAAATAACTAGATTACTTATAGGTATATTAAATAATTAAATACCATTTAGCAGTTTCCTCACAATCACAAATCAAAAGGTAGTCGGTCTAAAATAAAAATAAACCAAGTAAAAGTTAGGAGCCAGTAGATAGTTAAGCACAGTCATTATAGATACAATGCATACGGTGCAGTGCGAGGGTGTCTGAAACCCAAATTTGGGTTTACATAGTAACAATTCCTTAATCTATGGTGGGGTGTAACGAAATAGTTATATCTAGGAAGGAGGGGTAAGAAATAATTTATGAGCAGGGGCGGCACTGAAATGCACATAATTATTATACGTAGTATAGGTAGGCATACTTATGTGACCGCATTTGTACCTCTTGTAGCTACCCCTTAGATCCCCCCCCCCCCCAACCTATCACCAGACTATCTTGTATATACTGGGCTTCAGGGTTTTTAAAAAACGCTACTATAGTAGCTTCCTCATCGAAATAGATTCAAGATCAGAGATAGAGAAACAAAGATGATCATACCTAGCTAATTATAGTCATTGCTTAGGAGTTTAAGATTGCTTATGTGAATTTGATAAATAATATAAATAAATAACATCAGTTGGCGCGTTGCTTGTTTGACAACTATTACAGTTTTTTAAATTCCTTCTCCAATTATATCTCCTCATAAATACCACGTACTTGCGCTGCAAACTGTCGCTGCACTCCGTTCACCGAGTGACTATCGATCCAGTTCACATCGAGGGGTGTTTATTGCACCCCTAGAAGACACGAACGAGTACGTAATAGGCACTTTAACTGCATTTACAGTTCTTTTATCCCATATTATACTTCTAAAAAATGTCACTGTCAAGTTGTTTTTCTGTTTTGTTGTTGTCTAGCAACATTTTTGCATGAAAAGAATTGCTCGAATGATGGGAATAAACAAACTATTTTCCAAATCGGTTAATAAATGACGGAGTTCTGAGGTAATAAGTGTAATAGGTAAACATACGTAAAAAAATACAGTGGAACATAGAACCGTCCTTTTTTGAAGTCGGTTAGTTATATATACAAACCGACTTGAACTGTACTATATTGAAATGGGACCACAGGAGAAGCACCAGCTTTCGAATAAAAAAAGAATCATCAAAATCGGTTCACCCAGTCGAAAGTTCTGAGGTGAAAAACATAAAAAACAGTTTAATTGACAACCTCCTCCTTTTTGGAAGTCGGTTAAAAATACAATTGAATTGAGAATCCTTGTTTGAAGTCGGTTCATAATATAAAATAACTTAAAATTAATACGAAAACCAGGGCCCCGATTCTACTAGGTAAACCAATCGTTTTTCAATAGTTAATGAATTGCCTCAATTTTTTTACTTTTTACACTTTATCTATACAAAAAGTGTAAAAAAATTACATTTTGAGGCAATTCATTAACAATTTAAAAACAATTTTGTTTTTCACTTTTGACACTTTATCTATGCCAAAACTGTCAAAAAGGCACTTTTTTATAAAATTCATTAACAATTCAAAAACAATAATTTAGTAGAATCGGGCTCCTGCAGTATATATTCGGAAGGACATTACAGAAAGAGGAGTAAGTTTTTTAATCATTTATTGCCCAGTAAACATTAGATCAATGCATCCAACATACACTGGGCCAACATGGTGGATTAGGACCCTTCCTCTCTCTCTCTCTCTTTCTCTCTCTCTCTGAGAGGGCCTGAGTCCCAGCAGTGGGTAAATGATGGACTGAAATGATGAATTATTAGATCAATATGTATATTGCCTACAAGTTATTATCGTTCTATTTGACACTGACATAGTTGTCTGAGCATTTCATTTGCTGCGTTTTGCTCCGGTTCAATTGACCTAGATATCAATTACGAATGCTTGACAAATATATCTTTGACGGCATTTCACAGGCCAATCTACTCGCACCATACCACAGAAAAGAGAAGGGTAAAAATTCTCACTTTAGTGCACCATACCTACTAATATCTTACCAAGGTGTACTTATAGCTTGGGCTCACAAATTTTTAGACAATGAAGAAAGAACCAAAATACAAATGATTTGGATATGAATTCTCGAAGAAAACCTACACCCAACCGTGAGAAAATCTGGAAATTCTAACCCGTCCAGTATTCCATTTCTTTATTCCACGGACCTGCAAGGCCTGGGGCCTTACCCCTAGCTCGAAAAGTTGACCCGCATAGGTGTTATTTGTCTAAACGGTACCATCAACTACGATAAGCGGTAGTTATTTGATATCCGCCAAGCTTTGTTATTTTCACGCACACACGCATAGTAAAACGGATTTTCGTTCATTCAAGTTAGACGCTTTTAAACGATGCAGTTTAAATGAGTTGGTTAATTATAGGTACCTCCGAGTATCAGCCTAGGTACCTACTAAAAGTTGGCTTGCAAAAGTGAAGCTAGGGGTAAGGCCTCTGGACTGGAATATCCTCCTTAGGAAGTCTTTCGGCGAGGTTAATATTGTTTCAAAGAGTCTACAGCCATATCTATTTAAGTATGTATTTAAAAATATATATGTATGTATATCAGTCTCTGGCTGCCATATTACAAGCTTTGCTTAGTTTGGGGTCAGATTACCATGTGTGCAATAATGTCCCAGATATTTATTTATTTATTTTTACCTCTCCTGAAACACAGACAACGGTGTTAATTTTGTAGGTGTCCATCGGTGGCGGTTTCCGGTTACCATCAGGCGGACAGCATGATGGTTGCCACTCTTTTATAAAAAAAAGCTATTTACATAATAAATACTTATCTTAAAAACGTCTAAAACAAAAATAGTATCCATACTCATACTCTTTATTCGTAACACACGTTACATATCATCAAATTGTTAGCTAATTGCAATAACAATAATACAAAAAAATAATGAGCATATACTGTCAACAGTAAACAATTCGAAAACATACAATTATTAATAATTACCAACAACGTAATTATTACTAATTACGGTTAACAAAAAGTTCAAAAAATATTCAATAATATTAAAGCTTAACATAATAATAAAAGGTATCACTAATTAATTGTTACAATACATAACAGTTTTTTTTTTTTTTTTTACTAGATCCAATATTCATGCGTGTTTGAATCAATTAAAGTAGATAATATACCTACATTCCAGGTAATTTCCACGAAAAGAAAACCTTGAGTCAATGTCAATTATAACCACATTATCTTTGCCTTGAGTCCTTCAAAATACCACATTATTTCACTGATTCTTCTGCAGAAGCCACAAGCCACAATTTTCGAAAAGTTAGCATCTAATCTAACACATTTGGAACAACTTTTTCATCTCCATAAGCCTTCCTAAGCCTATGGGTATACCCACAGGGTATAACCCATATACCTACAGCGCGCTTATAAATAATCAACTTCCCCGGTAACCTGTATTAAGAAATAAAATAAAAACTTGGAACAGCCGTGTAAGGTCCATCTTCCGAGAGCAAGCACTGGATACTACTCAATGGTGAGAGACGTCTATCTCTAGAAGGTAAAGTAGCACTTTTCTGTCACGTATAAGGCAAACTGACAAATTATTGTCATATAGACGGTTTTCACTCACATACATGGTAAGGAATGTGGAAGCATTACTTACCCACTGCCCAGTATTAATTAAAGACGAGTACGTATTTGACTAATACGTACATAAAAAAAAGGTAGGTGGAAAGCGGTCAAACAAACATAGAAAACAAATTAGGTACATGTAATTCAAATTATTTATTTCGCGGAGACACGGGGAACATGCAGATGTTAATGTACTTAGTACTTACATAATATAGACCACCATGCTCTAGAAACATGGCATGCAAAATTTATAAAAATCTTAATTATTATACTTAATTAACATAAAATAACTCTATTTCTCACTCACACAACTCTATTTCTTACTCGACTCGACTCGACTTCTTCTCACAACTCTATTTCTTACTCGAGCATTCATGCTCACCATCGAAGGCACCTTCTTGCGGCGGCGTCGTGTGTCGGGTCGCTCTCTTCCCTCAAATATGGTTGAGGAGGGCGATGGCTGGCACATGAGTCATACTCGTGATCGGGTGCTGCTTGCGGGTCGCTGGTCTGCTCGCGGTATACACATAAACTAGTAATAACATGACTAAATTGTTTTAACCTTAGATTAAGAATAACTAACTTCCTCTCCCTGTATTGTGTAATGTAAATTCGTTAAAGTTAACAAAATAGTAGTAAATTATAACAAAAGTCACGGACCCCGGTGTCTGTGGAGTGATATTTTAATTATAAAAAAAAAAAAAAAACTATTTCATAATTTGTCATCTAAAAACTCCGTAATAGTATAGTAAGTATGCTCAATTAGGAACTTCTTAAGTCTAAATTTGAAAATGTCAATATTGCTTAAATCTTTTAAATAATGCGGTAGTTTATTATAAACACTCGGTCTCATCACAAACGTGCTGTTACTAAATAGCTTGGTTCTGCGGTATGGCTCACGTAGCCTACTCTCATGACGCTTACTAATTAGAGTTTCATACTTGTTTACATTTTTCTTTACAAGTAGGGCCGATTCGTAGATGTATATCGAAGGTAAAGTTAAAAGTTTTTTTTTTTTTTTAATAGGGTTTGCATAAATCTCTTCGCTTCAACCCATACATTGATCGAATGCACTTTTTTGAGCTATAAGAGCGGATTGTTTTTCGGCTGAATTCGCCCAGGCGAGCACCCCATTATTTAGCGTGGAGCCGACAAAAGCGTGATAAGCACTTAATAGTGTCCTTTCATTAGCGACTTTATGTAACATGTATACATAGGATAACTGGTTAAGTTTTGTGCATACATGCGCAACATGTGTTTTTCATGACAAATTTGAGTCAATGTGAATGCCTAAAAATTTAGTAGTCTGGATTTCGTCAATATGCTTACCATGATAATTAATATTCAAAATGTCAAAATTGGTATTAATATTTTTAAATGTCATAATATGAGTTTTGTCAAGGTTTATTTTCAAATTATTTTTGTGAAGCCAGTCAATTATAGATTCTAAGGAATTATTAATATCGGTTTCATGGTCACCTTTCTTGTTGTCTGTAAATATAGCAGTGCTGTCATCAGCAAACATAACTATCGGATGGTTTATGGCCCCATGGAGATCATTAATATAAATTAGAAATATTAGAAGCCCTAGTACACTGCCTTGAGGCACGCCATATTTTACCTCTCTAGAATCTGACAAAAATTTCATTTCTATTTTCGTTTCAATGTTTAACCTAGTTATTTCGGTATATTGTAACCTATTTGTCAAATACGATGCTATCAAATTTAGTACATTATTCTTTATTCTTTCTTTTTTTTAATTCTTTTATTACGAATCACCTGGGGCGTAGGGCTGAGTCTCAACAGACGACGCTGCTCTACCGAGCACAACACCCCGCCAGGAACGTAAGTCGTCTACAGACTATTCCGAGCCCCGACATCGAACTGAGGTAAATTCGGACCTTCGGAGCCGTGATGCATGCGTTAAACCGAACGCACCGATCTCCGCGATTCAAATGGGCTTCGAAGTCGCACCTCACGGAGTGAAGCGCGACTAGTAAAGTCACATTGTTTAGAGCCTCCCGACTCTCGGGGCTCCACAGTGAGCATATCCTTGCCGGATTCGGCTAGGCTGGCTTCGGCCTTAGAGGCGTTCTGGCATAATCCCGCGGATGGTAGCTTCGCACCACCGGCCGCTCGGCCGAGTGCATGAACCAAATGTCTGAAACTGCAGTTCCTCTCGTACTGAGCAGTATTACTATCGCAACGGCAAGCCATCAGTAGGGTAAAACTAACCTGTCTCACGACGGTCTAACATTACCTCTTATACCATATAGCTCAAGCTTTCTAGTTAATATGCAAAGTCAAAGTTATTTATTTATAAACATATGTTTACAGGTCATGGTATGCTATGGTCTACGTGGTCAAAAGCTTTTGTCATATCCATGTACAGTGCCGTGACCCTTTTTTTGTTATCAAGTCCGGTATAAACCTTTTCAAGGAAATTTAAAGTTGCCATCTCAATAGATTTTTCTTTGCGAAAACCTGTACACTAGTTTGCTCATACTAATCGAATCAATTCGAATCAGGCATTCCAGTTTTCAATGTCATCCCATCGTGGTCACTATGCAATTCTTTATGGTGCCAATGTAAGTATGGTTTGTAGTCGAATTGGACACTTACCAATAGAGATATTTAGTTGTAGGATAGTATCTACAATACACACATAAATACCATTTTAGATACATATTCCTCAGATAGATAATAAGCATTAGGTACCTATATACTTACATACAATTATATTAAACTGGTTTGTGTTTCGTACCTAATCAAAAATCCTAATCATGTTTCTTAAATCCTAATTGATTTCGGAAATGTTAGCAAGGTAGGTGTATGTTTTTTCAAAGTAATTTCCATAACAAAATGAATATTATTATTTTTTTATCGCGGATAAGTCCGCGTTTGACCACCAACTCGCCTGTTTGTAAGCGACGATGTGGTCGAAGATGAAGCACGCAGACTTAGAAGATACCTATTCACTCTTGCCTTGAAAAGGACCAGATTATATCTCTCAGGAAACAAGGAAGCCGGCAGGTTGTTCCAATCCTTGGCCTTACGGATTAGAAACGTAGAATCGAAACGTTTGGTACGTATCCAAGGAAAGTGCACAATGTATGGGTGGCAATGGGCCGTTTTCCTACTTGTTCTGTAGTAGAAAGGGGATGGTAGGATAAGGTCGTTTAGCTCCGATGCACATTCTCCGAAATGAATCCTATAGAAAATTGACAGACTCGCTACTTTACGGCGGTGTTCAAGACTGAGAAGTTTCTTAGCCACTAACTTCTCATCGCCTATAAGTCGAGCAGCACGCCGGTCTACCGATTGAAGAGCTTCGAGCTGGTATTTGGCTGAACTGTCCCATGGATGATTATCATTGTAATTTCCTTTCCACTAAGAATAGGTGTAAAGTCAATGAAAAGAATATCATACCTATTACAAATCAAATCATCAAGATTAAATATTTTCACTTATGGCGAGAAATTTAAATTTCTAACAGTTTTTTTGTTTGAAATTTAAGTTGAGTTTCCCGCAATACGTGAAATGTTTCACCAAGCGCGCGTCTGTAGCGTGAAGTACCTAATGTTTTTATTTGTGATTTCTTTATTAATTTTCAGCTAACGGCGTGTCCTTGATTATGTGAAGCTATATGATAACAAAATAAAATAAAAGAGATAGATATATACTTACCAAAGTGTTCGCAGGTCAAAGTTGTATGAATATAAGCGCTAAGTAAATCCTATTCAAATTAAAATTGATCACCAAGTCAATAGTGGAATCCATCTTCGATGTAAGCCAAGGTCCGGACTGGCACAGATAAAGCGGTGCTCTGAATGACAAATAGAAAAGAATAAGAGACCATTCAAACGCACACGCACGCTTTTATGCTCAAAGAGTAAAAGAATCCGTACACTCTTCTAATTGATTCTATACATTATTCATGTGAGAGCCTATTACAGACTACGAGTGTGGCCCTACTAACAAAACAGCGGACTTTAACGATATAGGTAGTCCAGTTGAAATTATTTGAAGAAACTGGTTTTAATTTAGACCTCTAAAGTAATCCACTGGGAATAAACACAAAAGTGCAAATAAACCTGCGATGAACATTTTATTATGGAAACTGACGTGGTTTTCACACATTTTATTTATTCCCGTGTAATATAAATAAAATGTGAACATTGACAATTAATGAAGTTTTTAACAACAAGTAAGTAGGAGGTACCTAGATACATTTTTTCATACCTAATTAATGAATGTCATGCAGCTAATCATCACGAAGCTTCTCGTATTATAGCAGTCATTAAAACGACGTATGAGATTCAGATACTTATAAAACTTAACGGTCCGTAACGACGGACTTTGAGAACGTTGCAATAAAAGCATTCTTCAGTCGTCCATGCAACACCCCGCTTAGGCGCTAGCCCCACAATAAGTTCTGCAGTCTTTGTAATATATGAGATGCCTTGGCACCGTACATAGAATAATGGTCAGACCGTAATGGCCTCTGAAGGAATTAGCAAAAACTCTAAATTCAGAACACTAGACCATTCCCTGTGTTCCCGTTACTCAAGCAAGACCAACTCGTTTGCTCGCGTTCGGTAATATTCGTTGTAATTCATTTGCTAGGTCTGTACAGGGCGTTAGTTAGCTGTAGATAAAAAAAAACACATAATTTCATACGATTCCAAGAAAAGTTTATTTTGCATGTTAACATTAAACATCCAGGAGACAATCTTAGTGCTATTCTATTCACAGTCGTCTCCTAATCAAATAAATAGTTCACAAATATATAGTTAAAAACATTAATCTAATATCACTATAAATTTACAAAATGCATTATCAAAAATGTAGGGATTCAAAACTTACAGCGTGAAATGGTATAATAAATAATCAACAGAAATATTTGGTGTAAGAAATATTATTATTTCTAAATTAATACGCAATTATTATAAATAATATTCTTCTAAATAGAAGCACAACGTTCCAACACCGTTGGCGCAACGAGCCAACGTAAATAATACTTCACTTACATTGCAGAGAAAAAAATATATAACGTAGAAGTAATAAAACATATATACGTATATATTGGTACATACAGACAAATATCTTCACCATCAAAATACCCAATAGATGGATACAAATATCTCGAAATTCTCACTTGTCACGTTTGAGTGTTTTTTAAATTAATTTAATACAACACATAATCTAAAATGAAATAAGTAAATTAAAAAGACAATTCTGTGACATTTTTTTTTTATTGATTATTATTTTAAAAAAACACGCTTTAATGGGACAAACTTTGTTATTTAAATTATTGTATTGTCCTTGATAGGTGCGCAAACTTTCAATTTAATTCGATGTTTTGAAGTAGTTGAAAATTAAGTTCAAAGATTCCGTTACGTACATACCAAGCTAATAAAAGCGTGTTAAACATGTTCGTTTCAAGAAAACTGGACCAAATAAATTAAAACAGCAACATTGATGAAGATAATAATGATTCATTGTTTATAATAAACGTTTAAAGAAACAATGAAAACATTCATTTAAATATACATTAACGTCTTATTTAGAAACGTTAGTTAAGGTAATCTATATTTAGGATTACTCTGTCAACTTTTCGCAAACGGAAACTGTCATGGCCGAAAATGAGACTAAACTAATTTTAGTTAACATTGGCTCAAATAACGCTTCTAAGTAGAGCTTAAGACGTGCTTAAGTATATAATATCCATAAATTCAATAATAGTTTCAAAATTTTCGTCACAGATTCAGGAGATTATACGATATAAACTTATCTACACTCCATCTGTGATAGTTATACAATAATATTGTAATTTAAAAATCTAGAGGATAAAACTAAAATAACAACAAAACTTGAGTTGAAAGGCTGGACTTAGGTGAGGTTGGTTGGCAATAATTTTTTCCGGGATAAAACTTTTTATCCCGGAAAAAATCCAATGGTCATTGATGTACTGAAAAAGTTACTCAGTCATTAACCCTCATTCATGGATTCATTTATTTTGTGCATTATACTTCAGGTTTGCTCGTAATAATTTGAAAAATAATGTTTTAATATACAAACTCGAGAATTTTTATATAATATTATTATTGTTTGTAAACATACATTTTATAAAAACTTTTAATATTATGTTATCTACTATTGCAAAAAGAAATTGGTGTGAAATCACCGTGTCAAAATATTGAGCAAGATTTGTATATGTACTACAGCTAGACGTATTGTTAAATCACAAAACACATAAATGGTTTCACTTAGAAACGTCAGTTAATTAATATATGCTTAAAATTGCTAGGTCTCGTTTTCGCGCATGACAATTTCTATCATTTTAACATTGACAGAGCCATTAAAAGCATAGATTACCTTTATTGACGTTTCACTTTCTAGGGCTGTTTAGGTTTTAAGTTAAAAGAAAATTTTTAAGCATACAATAATTATACCATAGACCCACAAAAAAAACTTAAGCCGGTACAAAATTTTCGCGAAAGATTGTTTTATATAGATTTTTATGATTACATGTATCATCAAAAATAGCAGCCACACTTACCTACATACTAATTTTACCATCATAAAATTAGGTATTTTACAAAATTTAGATAAATATAATTGTTATTATGTACAAAAATCATAACCACAAAATGTTGAAAACAATCTATTATAAATCTAGGAATCTGTTAAAATCTGCAATAAAAAGTAATATGCATTTTTATAATGTACCTACATGGACGAAATAGCTAAGTCTATCGACAATCATAAGTTTTTGGTGTCTAGTTATTCCAAATCATCAATATATCGTTCTATTCTTTACAACCGTACTTTTACAAATCTCTATAACATAATAAGCTCCCAAAAACTTCCTACTTCATATAAAACTTTGGTGTTACTTTTACCTAACTACTGGGTCCTCGGTACTCGAATAACCTACAATCAAAAATGTTTCCAAAATACTGATGCTACATTCTCATCGCAAAAATATCGCTACAAAATTCTAATATTTTATGTTCAGACTATGTATTACACTCTAGATAATAGAAAATTATTCCTCCAAAATCATAAGGATTTTATAAGAGTTGTTTATCGATGATCAATATTCGTTCAAAAAAATACGATCTAAGTCGATTTTATTGTTCCCAGTGTCAACTATGGAAATATTTTCATCATTATCGCTGAAAAATGTTGTAAAAAAAGTGTATAACATAACCTAATGGAAGACATTTTGTTTGAATTCGAGTGCGCAAATATGTGATGCGTTGCTGATGAAAGATTATCATGAAAAGTGGAATGTGGATCATGTTGTCATTGTTTTCTACAATAATGTTTCCTTACTTATAACTAGAACTAGAAAAGTAAATATGAACACAATTTACATCTATAGGGCCACATACATCAACAATACAATCATTAATACTACTCGTACTTCGAAGAAAATAACGTCAAAAATAATAAAGCGCTAGGGAAATTAATATCTGACCCGTCTTTCAAAATACTGTATTAAACATAACTAACGTCTTGATTTCTATGATACTTAAAGCGATCCATAAAGCTACAAATAAATAACACATTAAAATATTTGAAATACAATAACTTAACATAGCAGTCAACTTTCAAACCGATAGCACACCAGAGAAAATAATATCACGATTATGCCGTCATGCCTAATTTAGAAAATATTTACTATAACTAATGTTATATAATCAAGTTTCATAAAATATGTTTCCGATGAGGATGATTCTGAATCTATGGCACTAACATCCAACTACGGCACAATCTACAAGAGTACCATATTCATTCACGGTTAATACCTCCGAATACGTCGCTACATATAGGCCGGCTTCATCTTGTATGCACGTTTCCAGATTTCACACAAACATACTGTCGAGTGGAACCTGTAGAATATCGCCAGGGGCATCGACACGTGTGTTATTATAGTCCATGCCCATAATCCATAGAAATGCAATTGCACCGGGTGTGACTCTGCTCTTGACTTTTCCAATGTATTTATCGCCCACATTGCCAGGTTTGTCACTAGTAGGAATGTTACAATCTCCCTTCCAGGCTTCTTCCGCAACTGCTCTGGGGTCTTTGCAGACCTTCGACTGGCGTCTAATATAAACATCGTCTGACACGTCGTCTGGATCAATGATGATAGAGCTGTGATCAAAATCAGGATTGTGTTCTTTTCTATTGTAAAATGACCGCCAATGATTGTAAAGGTTCCATAGATGAACATGCCAGTTTGAGCTCCGACTAGAAGAATATTATCCAATTCTAAATTCCTGTGACCATCATATTTCAAATTTCTCACACAGAACATCCCAGCTAAGCTAGCGAATGTTGTCATCGCATACAGTCCCAATTCGCAAATGTTAACTTCCACAACAGCTAATGTCGCGTAATCTTTTTTCGAAACGAGGACGAAGAATAGTATCAGAGAAATGATTGTGAGCACGAGAACGAAGATTCCGAAGAACAGTCCTTTGTGAGCTCGCGCGCAGTCTACGCTGTACAAATGTGGCGATTTTTTGTACGCTAGGCCTTCAAGAAGACGGGCTTTCGCAATAGCTGCTGCTACGTCTTTTGATGGATACTTCGAGATATTTTTCCACATTACATAGAGAATAGCAGCGCATATCAAGGAGTATTCAATCGTGCATGGAAAGAGGAATGGAGAAGCATCTTGAACCAATGATCCCATGATGTTGGTTCTTCGACACTCAAAGATGTGATGAGGTCCTTTCAATCCTCGAGGAACTCTCAAATGTGCTGCAGCAGGATGTGATGGAGGCACTTCTGTGGCAAGCGACGCGAAAGCTTTCTGGAACGCTGAAACGTAACATGTTATTAATTAATTTCTAAAAATACTCGAAGCTAAGTAAATTGAATGCCGTTTGATATTCGATCGGTTGGCGGCATGCCACTCCGGAATTTAGGTCAGAATGCTTTCCGGGGTCGAGCGCTAGATCGGAAAGCCATTGACATAACTAAGCGATGTCTGCAGCTGGAATGAGGCCTCTCCTTATTTTAATTGGAAATCTGTTGGGGATTCATGTAACTACATCGTAAATGAAGGACTTCTTTTTGGAATCTAAAACTCAGAATTTTTGTAGATTCTATGAAAACAATTGACATGCATTAAATATCCGTTAGTGACTAGTTAGTGACTCTACTGTCTAAAGAAACTGGCATAATTAAAACACATTTCATCAACAAACAACCAACAACCTAACAACGTGAGTTATTCACGAACAATAAAAATGTGACTCTACTGTTATTTAAACTTAGAATATGTTCACGTTTTCACGATAACTTGAAAACTGCGTATGAAACCGAGTTATAAGAATATACAATAGCAAAAGTTCGCTATAAACACGTGTTAAATGAATGAAAGGGGTAAAATAAGGATAAATGACCACGGGGCAGGGGCGCTCACTGCGCAACAAATTATGCGAGCCGGGGAGTACAAAACGAGTGCGAAGCTCCTTAGAGGGCCATTTAAAAAATGCCCGTTTTTGTTTATATTGGTAAGTAATGTCGTGTCCTTATGATTTTATTAATGGTTTTATGATGGTGTTATTTTTAGTCAAAATCATCTGTGTTTTGACATTAAAGAGGAATCCTAAATCTTTAAATGGGTACTGCAAGTGCCTTTTACTAATGGTATTACTGACACATTAAAATTGTCGTCCTAATTGTTTCTCCTACAACAATAATCTTGAAGCTATATCGGAGGCCTTTTTGCAGTCAGAAAACTCTGTGTTTACAAACTTCTCGCCAACATTCAAAAATGATTTCTTACTTTAAAACTTTAAAAATTACTTACCTACATGATATAAAAAATAGCAGTGTTATGTATATTTCAATATAAATTCTTTTTCGACTCGATCCTCAATTCAAATTTTAGAAAGACAGAAATAAATAAAGAACAAAGAGCACCTTTAACCAGTTCTTATAATTATACCTTTCAATCTGTCGTCGATAAATTGTTTGCCCCAATTTGATTTAGGTCGGAGATATTAGGCATAATTTACTCGTAGAGGGAATACTACCTAAATAAAAAATTATAATGAAAAGATAATTTATGAATCCAAATGTGTATTAACAATCAGAAACAACAATTAGAAAAAAAGTTATATGATTATTTACGAGATATTTATTTGCACCAAAAAATTCAACAGCAAAGATTTTGAATACTTAATCGAAAATAAGAATTAAACCTAAAACTTTTTACTAGCAAAAAAACAATACCATCTGCAAAACTGAACAGAACAAGATGTATATACATAAACTTTCATTAGCAATAACTTATATGAAATGTTTTTTTATTATTACTTTATAATATGCTTGCGTTTAACGACCACCACCAGAAATTGACTTGTCGAATATGTATCTTGAATCTCCGACCAAGATTAGCCCATTTATAAATTTTATGCATTTACTAGGAGCTTGGTTCGATCGCACTGCACTGGGCTGGATACTCGCCCCTTCACTTTCTATGAGGGCAGAGCCTCCTCGGCAAAGAGCAGAATGCTTCAGGCCGATGTCCTTACCTCCCTGGGAGAGAAGAACCCAGGAATGATTGCATTAACTCATAAAAAATAAATAAAGCAAAAAAAGCAATTGACATTTACCTAACTTACCAAGCCTATGAGACAGTCCAATTGTTTTGTTTTCAGGGTCGTAGAAAGTAAGGATCTCGTGTTTGGTTTCCTGAACTAGCACGTTCAGCCACACACTGAGATTCGTTCCCACCATATGCATCAGACCAAAACGGGCCACTATTTTGTGCTTGTAAACTTTCATCTGAAAAAAAATCTCTTTTTTAAAACCTAATTAAAATTATGGAGACTTAATAATAAAATACAGGGATACGAAAAAAAAAAATATAAGTATCAAACAAAGTAAAAACTTTTAAAAGAAATATTCTTTTTAAAATATAATTAAGTTTTTTTTTTCAGAAGGGACCCGGGTATGTCCTAAAACTGCGACCAGAACTACCGGAGGATGGGCAGCAGCGTCCTAATAGTACACGGTAAACCTACTGCGATCCCCAAGCCGCCTGCCAAGCGTGGGGATTATGGCAACACCCCTCTCTATGAGGGAGGCCTTGTCCAACAGTGGACGTTAATTGGCTGATGATGTAATAAAAATTAGTAAGGTAAGTATGTACCCTACCTACCTCGTTATTTAGAAAGATGAAGTACATCTGTATGAATATGAAAGCCATCCTCGTCGCAGGAGTAAGCGCCAGGAGCACGTTGTGGCAGTTGGTGTTCCGCTCTAGCTCCCAGTACTGGCCAAACTCCAGCCCGGAGTAGATCATGGAGCCGATGCCAAACGCTGGAACATTGTAGATGAAGAAATTAAGTTACATGGTAAAATAATATAATAGGTCGGGGAAAAAGTCTTTTCGTATTTTGTATGTATAAGGTTGTAGTAAAAATCTCATCCGTTGTACTGTTTGTATCTGGCTGGTTTTGATACCATTAAAAATATGACATTTTAAAAAAGGAATACAAAAAGTAAAAAGCAATTTCCCGCCATTTTTCAATTGTTTTTTTGTTTGATAAAATGAGTGAATCTAACGAAGAAATTCGATATATTGTGAAATTTTATTACAAAAAAGGGAAAACTGCGACACAAGCCGCGAAAAAAATTTGTGACGTTTATGGACCTAATGCAGTGTCATCAAGAGTAGCACAATGTTGGTTCAAGCGTTTTCAGTCCGGGAATTTTGATGTCAAAGATGCAGCTCGCTCTGGTCGCCCTGTTACGGATAAAGTAGATGCCATTTCTGAAAAAGTGGACCAAGATCGGCATATTAATAGTTACGACGTAGCTGAAGAACTGGGGATTGACCACAAAACAGTTTTGACCCATTTGAAAAAAACTGGGTATACAAAAAAACTCGATATTTGGGTGCCACACAAGCTCACTGAAAGAAACCAAATGAATAGTGTACTCATTTGCGACTCTCTATTGAAACGTAAAGAAACCGAACCGTTTTTGAAAAGATTGATCACTGGTGATGAAAAATGGATCATCTACGACAAGAATGTGCGCAAACGATCATGGTTAAAGGGCAGTGAAGCACCACAGACTGTAGCGAAACCCGGATTAACACGTAATAAGGTGATGCTGTGTGTATGGTGGGATTGGCAGGGCATCGTTCATTATGAGCTTTTACCGCCGGGCAAAACCATCGATTCGGATCTCTACTGCCAACAGCAGATGAGACTCAAACAAGAAATTGAGAAAAAACGGCCGGAATTGATCAACAGAAAGAGTGTGGTCTTTCATCATGATAACGCCAGACCGCACACATCTTTGGCCACTCAGCAAAAATTTAGAGAGCTTGGTTGGGAAGTGTTTGTGCATCCACCATATAGCCCTGACCTTGCACCCTCAGATTTCCACCTGTTTCGATCTCTTCAGAATTCTTTGGGTAGTGTTAGATTAACATCAAGAGAGGACTGTCAAAACTACTTGTTGCATTTTTTTGATCAGAAGTCCCAAAAATTCTACAGCAACGGGATCATGTCACTACCTACAAGATGGCAACAAGTTATCGAACAAAATGGCACATATATATTATAATTAAATGTAATTAAACTTGAAAAAAATATGTCTTGAATTTGTTTAAAAAATACGATGAAACTTTTTCCCCGACCTTATAGATATGCCTAAAAACTCCATTATATCCACCATCCATCCATTTATAGAAGCATGGCAAATTTTCAATTACCACTTGCGTTTTCGTGCTTATTGTCTTACGGGAAATGGATGATGGCTGCGATTACACGTATGAGCGATAAGGCGCGCGCGACTTGCGGGTGCATCGATCGGTCGGTTCTCGCGGATGACAATGACGCAAGACGCGTGCTCACGGCGAACTAGACGGCGGCGCTTTGACAGCGGAGTAGCAAGTGTAAAATTGCGAGAAAGGTAGCAGAAGTACAAAGTTAGGGTGCATGTTGGTAGTGTGCATGGGCGCCGGCAGCAGGGTGCAACTTACTGGTGCGACTTATGGTTTAGTGATCTGGCGGGAATTTGGAGGCCCCGTCGATGGCGGGGCCTTAGGCAAGTAAGTGCCCAGAGTGCCCAGTGGAAAAGAGGGGCCTGATTACGGGTAGGATCATAACAAACAAAACACTTAAGGCGTAGTTACTCTGGCAACAAAAATGGTTATCTATCCAATAGACTTGATTGAAAACATAGATTAGAAGGGTTCCACTAAACCGCTGATCCAAACTCCGAAAATGTTCCGCATGATCAGCTCAAACTACTATCTACCCGCTTAATCTTCCACACTACAAATTAACCCTGATTCTCGTCAACTTCGATGACGTTATATCAAAGTGAACAAGTAAGTACGGCGAAACCAACTTAGTTTTAGAAGGTGTGGGGGAGCCACCTTCGTATTATATAAGCAAAACCGATAACCTCCCATTGAAAATTTTAGTTCCTCTATTAACTATTCAGACAGATAAGTTGGTAGCTCCGTAACTGGAAGTAAACTAAATTACTGACAGTGCCTGCAAAAGTTTGTTTCGAACTCCTTGACACCGCCTACGAGGGATTCGAAAAGTGGTAAAAGGAGTTATCGAAGCTTATACGGGTCACAGACACCTTAAAGTTGAAGATAAGCTTTACGACTTTTTCAAAGGTGACTGAAAATCTGCGACAAAACAAGTGGACTAGTGATTTGGCTGTATGCATGGTAGGTAGAAAGAATACAGAGCGGGATGTCATAATTTTTTTTGTGGATTTGACAGCTGTCAATTACGAATATTTCGCCATTTCCTTCACAGAAATTGTGGTGATTAGAAATACGCGCGAGGGTAGTGAAAGGCACGGCAGGTGAAACATTTTTGGACATCACTGACAGGCGCCTATATTTAGCGGGAAAATGTTTACTCCGAATTATAAATAGGTTTTTCATCTCCGTAGTCTTCCTACCTACTATGAGCCGTATGCGACAAAATGTGACACATTTATGTAGACCAGTAAAATAAATCACAATAATAATTCCAAAATAGAAATTGTTCCCTAGTGAGTGTCATTGTGTAGTAACTTTCGCACTTATATAGGAATAATTCATTGCCCTACGCTAATGGGTAAACCATGTCATGCTATGAAGATTGCGTTCATACCTGAAACAAAAGCATTTCCCAACTTTCTCCTAACTTTCCTTAATTTTTATTTATGTTTTCTTTCTTGGCTGTTACTAACTTTTCAAAAGTATTACTCACTTGTTATTATAAGTTTTAATCAACTTCAAATAAGGTGGGGTTCACAATTCGGTTTTTTTTTGTTTGTTACCTCAGGACTTCGTCATTTATATATTTTTTTATTTGGAAAAATTCATATATTTTATTTAAAAAAACATACTTTCAGATTAGTTCCATAGAAATTTCATCAAAATCAAAATAACGGGGAATAAATATGACATCCAAGTAACTGGAATTGTTGTTCTGAAGTCAGTTTTTTGATAGATAATTATTTTGATGCAGAGCAATCTGCTAAATGTTCTTGTCAGCTTCATCATCATTATCAGCCTATGTCTTTCTCAGCCCACTGCTGGTACACAGGCCTTCTCTCAGAGAGAGAGAGAGAGAGAGAGAGAGAGAGAGAGAGAGAGGGAGAGGATAGGCAGTAATCCACCATGCTGGCTCATTGCACGTGCTACCGCTCTTGTCGGCTTGCTGTACAGGTATTGAAGTATATAGTTAGGAAAAAGCTTACCCACTGCCCCCATTCTTAGATAGAAGCTTCCGTAATGATGAGTCCGCGTAGCTAGTGCAAAGCCTAGCGAGAGTCGCTTGGCTGCCAGCTGTGGGGGAATGTGAGACGTGGTCGTGGTGCTGCGATCTGAGCGCGATGAACAAGAATCCGACTCCGGTGGGGATGAACTCGAATCTGATTCTAGAACAAAAAAAAACAATGTTTTTTACAGCATTAACTTACTGCAAAACTTTTTGTACTGCTAATAAAACGTAAATTCGGTTAACATATTATTCATTTGACTTTTTTTTTTTATTTGACTGCCTCGGTGGCTCAGTTGGTAGTGATCCTACTTTCTGTGCTTGGGGGCGTGGGTTCGATTCCCATCTAGGACAAACATTTGTGTGATGAACATTTGTGTTTGTTCTATGTCTGGGTGTTAATATCTATTTAAGTATGTATTTAAAAATATATATGTATGTATATCAGTCTCTGGCAGCCATATTACAAGCTTTGCTTAGTTTGGGGTCAGATGACCATGTGTGCAATAATGTCCCAGATATTTATTATTATTTTATTATTATTATTTTTATTTAAGGCTTACACAGATCAAAAGCAACAGTAGCACAGCTTGAATGCGGGTCCGCGCGTTCTGTAAAAGAACTGTATGAACATACGAGTACCAGCAGAACCTGAGCAGCCGGGCCACGAAGCAATTCTTGTGTAGTGATTTAGAGTAATTTAGACAGTTCTTTTAATTACATTAAAAAATAGCCTCCATTCGAGCTGTGCTGCCACTAACACGCGTTTAGTTTGTCAAGTCTTAAAGGTGTACAAAGAAGGCTACTTGCGTTTAAGACTGCACTTAACGGCTACAGCTCTTATTCGCACGTTTTCAACATTTTGAAAAAAAAAAGATTGGACATTATCTTTAGAATTACATTGCAAATAGTATATAGACATTTTCGTATTAATATTTTATAGGATGGCGGAGAAGATAGAAAAATATTTACTCCTGGGGCCTTACCCCTAGCTCGAAAAGTTGACCCGCATAGGTGTTATTTGTGTAAACGGTACCATCAACTACGATAAGCGGTAGTTATTTGATAGCCGCTAAGCTTTGCTATTTTCACGCACACACGCATAGTAAAACGGATTTTCGTTCATTCAAGTTAGACGCTTTTAAACGATGCGGCTTAAATGAGTTGGTTAATTTTAGGTACCTATCAGGTACCTACTAAAAGTTGGCTCGCAAAAGTGAAGCTAGGGTAAGCAACCTGGAATAACTACCTAATTCTAAGTACTCACTCATTTTTATTTATTTCTATCTATCGCAATCATATTTAAATTACCAACGTTTTATACTATTTGCAATGTTATTTTATGTTTTTTTTGTTCCACTTAGTGATTCTTTATCTTCAAAAACGTTGAATTACGTGAGTGAGAAAGTTTAGCCGTCTTTAGCTGCTTAGCCCTGATTGTCATCACGCAAAAACTAAACGTAACGCAAGCAATTTGTGCAACATAAAGTCAGAATTCGATTACTTGTTTCACCTACTACTATTTGGACGTTCCAAAAACTTTTAAAGTTCTAATGTGAATAAATGTATCCATGTTCAATACTCAAAACAGACAGTTATTTTACATCGTTGAAAGCGAAAACATTATTATAAAACTTATACGCTATTGGGTTTGTTTGCCCTCCGGGTTTTCCGCGTCATTTAAATAACAAATGTGCATTTGCGCGGCTGGAAAAGAAAAATCGCAGCCACTATTTCCACGGTGATTTTAGCATTTTCACCATTAAAGACTGTTCACACTTTTTCATGTAAATGATACAGAAAACGTGTTCGAACGTGTGGCCGTTTTCGGTGCTCAACGATGAATTTAGACCGCTCTTATTACCCATTAGCCAAGTTTAAGATTGGGCTATGGACCAGATAAATATACAGCCCTTTGATATGTTTTCTGTCCCATATTTGTTTCGTCTAAAAGTGGTATTTAAAAGACCCTATCTTATCTTTAAAGTTAATATCATATTAGACGACCGCCTCCATACAGCGTGATGCAATTTTTATTAATGTTTAGTTTGTAGATTATGGGTCAAACAAGTGCCTGAAATAAACGATATTTATGTGTAATCCCGCACAAAGTCAATAAATAGCTCCATACTATATAGTCACATAATCATAAAACCCTCAAATTTTTATCGCCTGGCATCGGACTCAGTGAAAACACGCTTTAGGAGGTTTTAGTCAAAACGAAACGTATGCGATAAAAACAGCAAGAAAATACTGTGACGTCACATGTCAAACCTTTACTTTCAGGATAAGGGATAAGGCTGCCCTGAAATCGGCTTATAATGTCTCGTAGTTGCTCGGAGCCCGGAGAATGTTTATTTGTGGAAGAGATTACTTGTTTTGTGTATTCTTGTGTAAGTAGTCAGTAAAGTTAATAAATAAATAATAGGTAAAAATAATAATTAATTAGTAAATGTTTAGCATTAAGGCCTCCATCCCACCCCTCTCTATGAGGGAGGCCTTGTCCAACAGTGAACGTTAATTGGCTGTTGATGTGATTAAGGCCTCCATTTGTGCATTTGTATTTAATTTGTAAGTGTGCAATAAAGTACTAAATAAATAAATAAAGTTAGCATAAAACAGGTTTTATTTTAACCTAAAATTGGTATGAAACTATAGTTTATGTTGTCACTTACGAGTATGTTGCGATTCTGAATATTTTTTATGGTTTTACCAGCTATTATAAAGTTATACGTAATAGTCACAGGTGTTACGACTCTCTACCTAATAGTAATTACAACACAATTATAGTTTTATAAAGACGCACTTAGGACATATTTTGTAAATAAAATAACGCCAAAATCAAAACAACATATTTTTGCGACAGGTATTTAATTAAACTACGAGTACAAAAGAGCTACAAAACCAGACGAAGAAAAACTTTTAATCAAACGAGTTTCCGGACTCTGTAAAGTCCGTCTTTTCAATAATAATGGCGCGAAAAGAAAATTAAAGTTTCGAGTATTGTTAGTTTCAACTTTACTGCCACGGCTAACTGAAATTCGCAATTTCGCACAAACGTTCAAAACAGTAACCATTTTGAAGGGCAATGAGCTGTCGGCAATTTGGATTGGATTTACTATACAAACTTTTAACGCTGTACATATAGGTGCGTAAATATACATATATTTACCTACTATTGATTGTCAGAGAAAATTATAAAGTCGTCAGATGACTCCTGGTCAAGACGCCTAGCCTATTAAGGCGTGATTATGGCGTGATGATTTTTTCATTAGAAATTCTGAGCAAATAGGTATCTTGTGTACTACGTATATCTAGAGATATAACTACGTTTTTTTTTAACCTTGTGCAGTACAATGCCTGTAATAGTGTCATATCGAATGTACGTTATCTCAAGGGTGTCTCTAAAGGTGGATGAAAATAAAAGGAATTTGCTCTGCCTTTTTAACAACGAAACTCTGGAATGTGAGGGAATGGCTTATAGGCGGTACGTTGTTTCAATTTGAGATGGAATTTGTCCTCGTCTTTTACCTGTCTACTTAAGCTTTTACCCGAAAAATATGGTGAAAATAATTTTTTGGCGACATCAGTACGTTTAATTTGGTTTCCATTTAGCCGCGTCTTGTAATGAATTTTAATGACAAAGTGGAATTTTTGCGCGCAAGATAAATGAAGTGTTGTTTTTATAATATATTTTGTTTACAAGAATGTTTCATCGTAATAGAAAATTACGAGGAAACGCGAGAACAAACAACATTTTTCTTGTCCCATAAATTAATTTTTGGAGAGCAAAAGACAACGTGTTTTCCTTGGCTGGAACTTTTGAATTCGTAATTCTGAAAAGCTTATATTATTTTCGTTTTGGAATTTGACATCATAATATTGTTATTATTTCAATCTTTGTGACTCAAACTGCGTTAATTACATCACACTAATTATTATTATAAATGCGAAAGTTTGTATGTAAGTGTGTAATTTTATCCGCATTCAACTCTGTAACATTTAAAGGATTAGAATGAAATTCTGTATGGAGGTAGTTTCTACCCTAAATTAACAAATTTGTGTTAAGGCACACAGGCACTTTTTTAATACCGAAAACATATAAAGACCCTGTAAAATAGCGGGTGAAGCTGAAAGGCACTGCAAATCTAACAAAAAACTTTGAGGACTCCATTCACCCTTGGTTTGAAGCATTTCAAATTATAATTCGGAGGAAAAACCGAAGGTGATGAGCCATTCCACAACTTACAGGTATATGGCAGAAACAATCTGTTAAATCGAACAAAAACAACACAAAAAAAACTAAACTAACTACTTACTAACTTATTTTTTTTTACTAACTTTCTACTCTATAAAAATGCTAGACTACTAAAGTTGTCTAAACAAGGCATTAAATACATATCCAATCTTATTATCCTCCCCTGCACGATAAGTAAGTAATATAAATATATCAATCTTTTGGGCAATTCAAAAAATTTATGATCGGCAGGGTTTGAAAAACTACTTTCGCATATAAAAATATATATATTGTGTTAAAGTTTGGTAAGCTTTGTATGTTATTGTTGGAGTAATCTCCGAAACTACTGATATGATTTAAAAAAATCTTTAACTAATGGAAAGAGTCCGGATGTATAAGATAGGCTATGAATATGAAGCCTTTTCTTGTTTATTATTTTCAGAGTGACCAACTATAATCTAGATTCACGTGGCGCCACCACCGAATTTTCTAAACTAAACTCATTTAGACTGGATGCGTTCGCACCCGTCACGCCACCTTACCATTCTCCCTTGTTTGAATGATCTCGTCATGAGCCTCAGACATGAGCACGACGAGAGACACAGAGTCATGCTAGTCGCACTGTATGGACTACTTACTAGTAACAACAGCAGTGTCTTTGGCCGATCTCGACCTGTCCCGCACGAGAGCTGCATACATGTACAGTAGAAACATCATACTGCCAATGTACAGGTACAGGTAGAAACCCTGCGAACACAAGTTACATTATCTATCTATTTGCAATATTTTCTTCAAAATGAGCGCATTACCTATGCAAAAAAGGGGCAGAGCATCCCTTTCCAATCATTTGACTAAAAACTTTATATGCTGAAATATCTTTATTAGCCGATAAATAATTTCTTAAGTACACGTTTTTTACTGAGCCTGTTATTTTTAACAAATCCAACACCTTGTACGGTAGTCTATTGTACAATTTAGCTTTATCTACGTCTGCTTCTATGCTCGTAGAAAAAAGAGTTCACTAATCATTTTAATGTGCTTACCTCATAAAGTTAGGCTCTTTAAAGTGATATATTGAGCATTACCTATATGTATTTATTATAGTGCGCATTACGAGAGGTATGCAGGCAATTATTTTAGTTTGGGAGACTAGATAGTCTCTACCAAGCCTTTACGTATGTATACTTGATATACTGATATCTCCTGTTCTTATTCCACTAAAAGTAGGTCTACTCAGAAAGAATTTCCAAAAAAACAAAAAATCGGCAAAATCGAAATCAACCGAGCTATCTTAATTTCAAATTATGATTTCAAACAGCAATCGGTTTCCTACAGATCCAGTGACTCAATTTATTATTATTGTGACTCAGTTTGTTAATATCGTTGGATTTAGCGTTTAATGTTTCTATTTGAAAAAAAAAGACTATGAAAAGATGGCCATCTAGTTTTTTTATGATTTGGGGCTAAACTTTTAAATCGCTCGAATAATTTTGATGAAATGAAAGATTTTCTATTGATAGAAGAAAAGTCGAATGGTTCAAACTACTCGTTGCGATAAGGATTAACTTGATTATTTTTCAAATGCTACTTATTTTGGGATTTCGTTTGAAAGTCAGTCATTTCGCTTGATATTTTCATGCTATATATCAGACGAGTGATTCAAAAATCGAGCCCCTAGATGAATTTAATGTAGAGATCAAAGATTTGTGAAAATTTGGCGCTATATTAAGGCCATTAAGTTTTATTCATTTGAAATGGTATACTTCTAGGTAGTACTTTTGATATAATTATAGGCACCTACATGAGATACATTCACAGCAAGAACATTCTGGGTTGTACTGCAGCTATACAAGGTAAGGCGCTTACTATTGAGCGAATTGGCCATCTCAATACAAAATTGTAGAAAATATTGAGAATACTGTAGAAAACAATTGTGTTAAATAGGGAACCATATAGATTACCTATATAATTCTCACATTTTATCGTAACTGCTAAGTGTGATAAGGTATTTTACCTCCCACGCCCTACATGGAGCAGATGGGAAGTGTTTTGCCATCAGCCCTTCATTTGGGCCAATCGGGAATAAGCACAAGCGTATTCAACTGGACCCATTTGATTATCGATAAAAATGTATGCTAAGCTTACCTCATAGAAGGAGGGTGGAATGTAGGTAGAGATGACCTCAGCCATGGGGAAAGCGATACCCATGACCACCAGCAGCTTCCCATATAACGCCGAAAGCGTCGTCGCTAATGCGTCACCCCTGATTAAATAAAAAAACCATTATTTGTTTATTCAAAGAAAAAATAAATAAATGGAAGCATTATACCCACGGTTTCCCCTTTAGCACTTACACCCCCCTCGGTCGTCCAATCAGATACATTTTGAGCACATCGTTTGCAGTTGTGTCCGCTCAATATTGAAGTGTGCGTTTATAAAACTAGTAAGAATATGTCAGTGTGCAATACGTGTTTACCTTTTAACTTTTTTACCGGTACTAACTCGAGTTTAAAGGCAGAACCAAACTATATATTATCAAAGTATTTATTACATTATGGCTTAACACTAAATTACATTAATAAATATATATTATATTTAAGGAAAAAAGGATTCAATTTAAAAATTAAATTAAAGGAAAATAATACTGTATTTTTTTTATAAAATATCAATTTAATTTATAAATCAAGTTTAATAGCGTCAATCAATCATGCCCTCTCTCTCTCTCTCTCTCTCTCTAGGAGAAGGACACACTCAGTAGTGGAAACATGACGAATCTAACCTATCAGGTTGAAATAATGAATCTTGCGTTCGTCTCATAAAACTTCAAGCATTCAGACAATAACCTAAGTTTCCATTCATTACAACTCTGCTATGATTAAAAGGGCTTATATTTCGACTAAAAACTGTACGAGAGTGACAGGCATGAAGAAAAACTAAAAATACGTCGTCTGTGGCAGAACCAAGGACGTTTTAAAACCTAATAAAACAAAACGTTTTAAAACGTCCTTGGGTAGAACTGAATCAATGGACACTTTCTACTTATTATCAGTGAGATGAAATAAAAATACCTTAGCTTATAATAATAAAGATATTTAAAACTATGGATATCGGATCAGCGTTCAAAATCTAAATTTGTAAACGTAAAGTCAGGAAAGTTTATTGGTGAATGTTGTATTAGGTCCACAAACCATTTATTTGAATACCAATAGTATAAACTATATCAAAGTTTTTGGCAAATGTGTACTCAATCAACGCTGATTTTCAACTAGGTGTAGAAGTATATAATTACGTGTAAAATCAAATAGATGTAACCGAATACAAAGTAAAAGTTCAAATCTAGAGTTCCCGGAGAACGATAAATAACCTAAGAACATTACCTGCGGAACCCAGGAGACATTTCTTATTTGTTTTACGAGTGGCCAACGGCCGAGGGAACCTTCGGGAATAAATACTACCGGAGTAGAATTCACGATTTTTACAACACTTGTAGCTTACTTCAGAGAAGCTATTGTAAGAATTGCAATCCAACTCAGCAATGCAAGATACATTTTCGGGACGGTTCAAGCTGATAGCGCGGTTTTTGGACTAAGTAAGAGAGTTTAGTTTCTAAGATTTTGTTGCATTGTTTCTTATGGTTCAAATGGTAAGACAAGAAAAACTAATTTTAAGAGGTTTTTTTTGAATGATGATATTACTGATTTAAGAAAAATTTATTAGAGTCCATAGTCTCCATAGGTAGACAGGAATATTTATTCCTTGAAGATATACAAAGTTTTTAACAAGTTCTTTTCGCCATTTAGCTGAATTATGGATAAAGCATTGTTTCATTTCAAACAGTTATGGATGAAATCCATAGCTTACAATTTTACAGTGACTAAAATTAGAACTATGCGCTTTAGTTAATAAAAGTAACAATCTAATACGTCTTGCACACGACGCATTTATGTTGCTCAATTAGATTATTATATATGTGCATCCTGCTCTCGCAGCGCGCCCTTTTTCGAAGTTGCGCAGGCTACTTGCACCGTAGACGCGTAGATGTCAATCATACTTCACTAGCGACACTCAGTTATGAATTGCCAGCGTTGCAAGTAGCTTGAAACCACTTTCCACAAGTCTTTGTAAAGTTGTGAAGAATAGTTACGTAGCACAACCGTAAAAGGAATAAACTGCCATCCTATAAAATAGTAGAGGCGGCAGGCAGCCTGGTCTCGATGGGGCATAAATATTGGAGTACCATTTATTGGTGGACTTGGCCCATAGGAAAAAGAAAATGTCTTTGGAGTCCAGTATAGTGCTGAGAGCTTATGCAATAGTATTTGTTACGACTTACGAAATAACGTTTAAGCTCGGTTCAAGCATTTCTTAGCTTTGTCAGTTGCAATAAAATTGTGAAAAAAGAAATAAAACTTTTATAAAATATTCCACCGAAGTACACCGGGTACCTGCTAGTCTTACGTTAAATATTTTTAGACGGATGGACAGACGGACGGACAGACAGACAAACGGACGGACGGATAGAACGAATTTATAAGGGTTCCTTGTCGGGCTACGGAACCCTCAAAACCTGACGAAAATGATAAGTGATGATTCCTGGTTTAGGTTCAGATTTTTACAATGTATTGCAACTGTCAGAGTAAATAAATGCTTTGTCCAAGTTTAGTCCGAATGTTTTGCTTGTTCGCAAATTACATAGTAAAACGCAGATTTGTGCATCTTTTATACCAATATATTTGTACCCAGTAAAATGGGGAGAAATAAAATTTATAAATCGAGGTAAAACAGCGAAACTCGGCTACTATAGTTATCATAGTTATCTACACGAATATTAGGAATAGGTAATGTTTGTGACTTTGTACTTTTGTAGGAGGTTTGTACTCTGGAAGTACAGACCCGATTCTCTAAATTCTTCCACTGATAGAAAGGTACACTATTCTTGAGTGACATCAGATTTTTATTTAAAACGCAGGCGAAGCTGCAAGCAAAACCTTGAAAGGGTTACGCAAAATGAGGCACTAAGCCGAAAGGGGTCCGTTATAGTCATTATTATAATCAACTCTGCAAAAATTCAACTGTTCCGTACATTTTGTCGAGTTTATATGATCGTTTTCTATGTAACAGTGAGTATTCTTTTCACGATTTCATAGTTGGTCTCATGGTAAAAGTTCGTTCATAATGATGGGTATTATGAACCCCTTTCAGCGTGGTGGTACACCCTTTGAGTACACCCGTGGAGAGATATTTGTAGATATACCCTTCAAAGCGCTTCAAGTGAAGGTCGACAGGAAGACCTACGCAGGAAGGACATTCCACATCTTACCGGCCCCCTTTCCACGAACCCTTTATAAAATGGATAGATGTAACCATTTTAGTCTCCTACTTACTTTGCCTGCTTATTACGATAAATCCCTTAGTTAGCTAAAGGGTCAAACACTACCTCTAGGTGAATATAGCTCAGAATCCGGGTAAATCCTATTAAATACTGGAGCACAGCATAAATATGGATGACGGCTCGACTGCCGGAGACGGTGTCAGTCGGGTCGCGTTAATCCCTGGGGATGCTCCGCTTAGGGCTGCCACGTTGTATAGACAAGGTCATTATCATCATCAGAAGAGCTGCTATACGAATTAAGACTCTTAAGAAATTTAGATGCAAATTATGGTGTGCTGTAATAATAATCGCAGTTTAAAAACGAAAAAAACACGCTTTAAAATCGCTAATCCTAAAGATCATGGTAAGGATAAAGGGACAAACTATTTAAATTATTGCATTGTCATCAGTCCTTGATAATAGTGCAAATTTAATTTAATTCTACTTATTGAAGCAGTTGAAAATCACTTTAAATATTCATTTAAAAATTCTGTTAAATACATACATACATGCCAAGCTAATAAAAGCGCGTTAAAAAGAAATCGATTGGTTTTTTTAAATAATTTATTTATCTGCTCCTCAGCCAGCAAATAATCTTACAGCAGGCACTATAATGACATGTAATTATATCTCATGTGTGATTTCGAAATTGCAATTTCGAAAGAAACAAGTTTTAAAAACTGTCTTATCCATGGATTTTTGAGACATTTAATTGAGCATATTTATTTATATATTTAGATATTATCAAATTGTTTGCAATTGTTTAGTACCATAGTTAAATAAAACATATATTTTCTCACCCGAGTTATTTTTTGACTAAAATAAATCTTAAGCCATAAAACAGTCCTAGAAACCATGGATTTTTGTGACAGTTTGATTGTCATTTAAATATTATGAAATAATTGTACCTAGTTATCGAGAAAAAATAGTTTCTTTTTCAATGCCGTTCGATTATGATTAGCTTTTGCCAGAAACTCCATTTTACTCTATAACTATAGTTTTTTTTTTGGACTGTAAACGTCAATCGAAATGTCTGTATTGTCCCTTTTTACTTTCCACCCTTCATTTTTATGTTTCCATTTTTACTTTATTTTACCTGTCTCGATTAATTTGCAGACCCTGTAGTCAATCAAAGCCAATAATTGGAATGGCTGACATGGCTCTTCTCGGGATCTCAAAACTTTTTACGACGAAAGTGATCCAAGAATTGTTTTTTTTTTTTTAAATATATTTTACAGTAATGATTTAATGGGTTTTTGAGAACAACCAAAATCATTTGGATTGTTACCTTCATTGAATTTTCACTACATTATTATGTAATGTGGTGTACGACCTTTTTTTTTTCTGTGACGCAAATTGATTTTAGGTGCGTGAGCACCCTAAAAGATAGCACTGTTTTTGAACCGTCCTTTGTCACAATCGGTGGCAGTCATTTGTTTTTATTACCCCGCCTCGGTGCGGGATCGTTCTTTGTTATTTACTCATAGTAAAAATTGTTATAAGAAGGCTTGTGGTGTTTGGACAGGACGATAAGAAGTGTTAACTTGCTTATTAAAAAAAATTATTGTATGCTTATAAATTAAGACATATAACGATTTTTATTGCGTGTATTTTACATTATTTTAATTCCTCACGCTTTGAAGACTTTGTTGGGTCCGTGTTCACAGGTAGGCTAAATCAATTATTTAATTTCCATCTGTAATAATCGCAATAACCTAAGAAATCTAGTGTTTGCCTGCTGATTACGCATTTTTTTTAATATTATACGGGAATTACTCACGCTATGGTTAATTACTATAACAATATATTTTATCACGCACGTACGTATATAATATATGGTTAAATGTTTAATTCTATTCGTTTATTCATGTAAGTAATTACATAAACATAAGCTTGTTTGCTTGTTTATAGTCGGATCAATACCTTTGCTAAGTTGATTCATTCGAACGTATAAAACTGTCCTAAAAACCCTAAAAAATTCAATCCAAGCATACATTTTTTTGAGGACATATGGTACTGAAATGTGGTCCTTAACTGGTGGGCTTTTGTAAAAACTAGAGTCACATAACGGGCAATGGAGAAAACTATGCTAGGAGCTTCTTTGCGCGATTGAATCCGGAACGTGGATATTCGCCAAAGAACCAGAGTCACCGACATAGCTATTTAAATTTGCAAGTTGAAGTGGCAATGGGCAGGCCTCATCGCTCGAATAACCGATAACTGATGAGGAAGAAAGCTTTTTTGTGTGGAGACCACAAGCCAGAAGAACCCAGCGTAGGTAGGCCTCCCACTAGATGGACCGACGACATCGTGAGAGTCGCGGGCATCCAGTGGATGCAGATGGCAGGGTGTCGTTCAGTGTGAAGGTTAAAGGGGAAGGGATATGTTCAGCAGTGGACGTCTTCTGGCTGATAATGAACGATGATGAACTATTTATTTGCTCTGACAGCTGCAAATAATATTGGAAAAGGCCGAATGAAAACTACAAATTCTGATCACTTTCGCTGGGTTTATAAACGTAAGTCTGTAAGCAGGTACCCGCCGATATACTTCAGTGCAATATAAAATTATATTTTCTTATTCAGCCTTTTACAATGTTATTGCAACTATCAGAGCAAATAAATGCGTGGACCAAGCATAGATATTTTAAGACTTATACAAGGTTACTCTAAGCGTTACTTAATCGAAAGGAGATAAAAATATCAACTGTTCGATGAGTGCGAAGTTTTACATCCTTTCGACTTAATATCACTGTTCTGTATAACCCTGTATAAAACATACCTACACCTTTCAAAATAACTAAACACATTTTAAAATATTCCTAACCGACAAATTACGGCAGAAGCCGCGAGCCGCAATTAACGCAATATTTCGGTAAAACCAGTATAATTCAGTCATCAAAAATTCAGCTTTCATTAAGAGCGGGTAATTATTCACACTTAAGTTTAATGAAAGCTTAGGGCTGACGGTTTGATACGTGTGGCTCTTCGTGGACAACCTTGGGGTTATCTGTATGATATTCAACTGTAATATTCGGAGTTAATATTATCCTATTTATTTGGCCCTCTATCTCTATGAAAGAAATCAAGTCGATCCGCTGCTCTGTCATTATGAAAGACAAACCAACAAACACAGTTTCACGTTTAGAATAATCTTATTATTTGTTAGAAACTGACTGTCTCGCGGATATTGTCTAATATTTTCCAGTTTTCTATTTTGCGTGATAAAATATAGTTTAACATAAACGTCATGATGCATTTTACTTGTTAGTCTATTTATTTTTTATCAAGATTGTGTCGGCCGTTTCGTTGCGAAAAGATTAGAACAGACAGACTGACGGCAACACCTTTCACATTTAGGTATATTATAGTCATATTTATACTACAGAAGTTCGGTCCAAACTATGACCTCGCGATACATCTTCACAGCCGATTTTGTTCATATTTGAATATTTAAAAAGTATGAATGACTTAAATGAGGCCTCCTTGCATACAAAGTTTCATTAAGATCGGATTAATATGCAATTTATCTTCAACCAAATATATCTACATACAAACGCCGATATAGACTCGTAGACCCTTCGCTTAGCTCTATCAAAAAGGGTGCAGGGGAAGTTCTAAAGGTTTCTGAGTATTATTATTCTAGCCTGAAAACTGCGTAATGAACACATATTAAGAGTCAATAGCCGATACCATGTCGTCAGCTCCCGGCGTTCATGCCAGCGAGTCTCAAAACTAAATAACGTAAGCGACAAATGATAAAACTCCAGATAACTCAAAAACCATTTCAATTTGAAATAAAACAATTTACATTAAATTACATTACATAAATGGCCATTAGAATATGTAAAAACGTATTGTTAAAAACTTCTAGATTCGGAGAAAAAAACTAAAACTATGTTTTAGAAGGCCTGTTTCGCCGAATGATTTTATGTACAAAATTTTCACCAATCACGTTTCTAAAACTACATTAAACTTATTTGTTTCCTGAAATATTTAAGACAAGTATGAATTTAGCACTGTTTGCCATAACCACCCAAATTGATGCAACGCACCCAAGTTGACGATATATCAACTCTTACAGTCACCTATAATAATACTCTAGCACTTATCCGTTGGCTGGCGCGTTTTTATTGCCCTCTGAGTCTCTACGTAGCTAATATTCTTAAGATTACAAATGGTAACGGTCTCGATATAAACTATAACACTAGCTTCTATCGTTTTACCCCAAAGCCACTAGGAAGGTCTCTCCATCACATCAGGAGATAGGTAACTTTACTCAGTATGAACATAAATTACGACAAAGTTTCTGCAAAGAACATACCTATAGATACTACTTTTGTCCAAGATAACAAGACCTCTGCAAAGTAAGTGATCAGGTAAAAAAAATTGGAACTAGTATCGCGTTTGATATGTCACGATTTTCTGGTTTGTTGAGAGGGGAAGGCGAAGAGGTCTGGGAGGCGAGGACCCCTCTCGTGCGGCTCGGTTGCCATGACAACGGCGTGTTATTGGCTCCCTGTCGCGATTTTGTACACAATCCGACTTTACATGCTCTGGACGTGGTAAATTTTCTAACTAAAGTCATGGATTCTAATTTGCATAAAACTTGAGCCGCGGGCGCAGCGCTGTTGCAAAATTTGTAAGACGTTTGGAAGCCGATTTATGTACGAAAAACTTTAAATACGAAACATTTCGCGGGGTAAATTAACAGGTATTTATAGTTGTACCTATATGGGGATTAGCAAGTTGAAGTGACAGTGGGCAGGGCACATAGCACGCAGAACAGATGGCCGATGGGGCCGAAAAGTTAAGAAAGAAAAGCCAGTAGTAAACTTCGACCAAAATAAAAGAATGGACGGGCCCTAACCATTGAACTTGATCAGTAAAAACGAGTCAAAACCGTCGGACATATACTTCAACACCTAATTATAAAAATGTACAGTATATATGTTACAAAAAATAGATATCGGTTTTATTTGTGTATTTACACTTCGGTAAAGCATACGAATTCATAATTTTGTCAGATGTTTCGTTATCGCGTAACAATAGACTCGTGTTTCACTTCCTACGGCTAGAGACCGACTGAAACGAAATGAGAGCTGGCGCTCATTTTGTAATCTTCAAAAATGCTCTTCTACTGGGCCCGTCCATTCATTTTATTTTGGTCGAAGGTAGTAAACAAGCTTCAATACAAGGTGCTCGTATTATTTCCCACCACCCTCGGACACATCAGTAGGACGTCCACCCACAAGATAGACAGACGACCTAAAAGAGACCGCAGGAAAACGCTGGATGCAGGCCGCTTCCAACCGGTCCTTTTGAAAATCGATGGGGGAGGCCTATGACCAACAGTGGACGTCCTATGGCTGAAATGATGATGATATTTGTACCACTACAACGTTACACGAAACGATGAGACGAAGTACGAAGCTGTAACGAGGTTCTTGAACTAATCGTGATGAACAACTGTTTCTTTGGAACCAAATCTGAAAACGAGAAATGAAAATCAGCTGTTCCAAAGTTATTTTTTATTCACACATTCAAACGAAATGCATGGAACAGCAAGGGAACAGCAAGTATTTTTTTCTAAGGTTAGTCCCATAGAATAAGTTGATAATATTAAACACAAACACCTCCTTCCAGCTTAGTACCACGATTCCTTATAAACCTGTACATTGCTAGAACCAAAAATTTGCTTACTCTAGTAACAGCCTTTATCTCTGATTTAGGTACCTACTTACTTTCCTATGTAGTCTATATTTCTCATACCACGCTTCAAAGTTCACAAATTACACAGCTCTATTCGTTATGAAGAAATCAACTCAAAAATCTAAAATTGAATTTCTAAATCCTTCAAAATAAACGTTTTTGATAATTTTAAAATCTGCAAGCTAGCTATGCCATAGGTCCTGCGCCATGTACCCGTACACCCTAATTTTACCGTTTCTTTAAAAAATAAAGAATAACCACTCAGTATTTCATCATTATCACCATCAGCCCAGATCAATTCACTACTGGACACATGCTTCCAAGGCACGATAATAAAGTTTTCAAGGTTTCTAAAAACGAGTAATTAATAATTATTCTTTGATACAAGTCCATCCATTATCACACTGAAATCTGAACAAATCTCTCTCGGGAATTTCACAGTTTATTATCAAGTTCTGATCTCGACAATGACGCAGCAGCTTCTCATATTGTGACGTCACGGCCACAATGAAAGTTGAACTTTAGAGGGTCTGTCAATGAGGAAAAGGGGGTGCGAGGCAGGACTTCTTGTTTGTGAGCATGTTGAAAAGATCATTATTTCACACGCTTCTGAATATTATATTAGGCTAAGTATGTAAGATTGGAGATAGGTTTACTAAGCTATAATTACACATTTTATTAGATCTGACAGCAGCAATAACATTATAACAACTGGCCAAGCAGACGCAGCGTAGGTAGGCCTCCCACTAGATGGACCGATGACATCGTGAGAGTCGCGGGCATCCAGTGGATGCAGATGGCAGGTTGTCGTTCAGTGTGAAAGTTAAAGGGAGGGGCCTATGTTCAGCAGTGGACGTTTTCTAGCTGATGATGATGAACTGGCCAAGAGCGTGCCGAAACACGCATATGGAAGGGTTAAGTAAACCAAAGCCATAGAATTGTATATACCTACATAGTCACATTCATAGTTCAGAATTGCGGTTATAGAAAAATTCGAACGAACTCTGGATTCAGATTCGAGCTCTATGGAATTATAAATGTCAGATATGTATTATCCCGACATAACATACAGGGTTACGCATATACCCTGTACTAAGCCGAGAGGAGATCATTATACTCATCAATATCTGAATATATGTCTGTAAGCATAGTAAAGTTGGTTAATTCATATAGCAAAACATAGTTTTCGAACTGACATTCGAGTCACTCGGAATTCAGAGACACAAGCACATAATTGGCAAACTTTCGCCCCTAAGATGCGGTCGCACGACCCACTGAACAATGCGACAAACCCAAGCCCCTTTGTCTTACAAATCTGGAGCAATTATCTTTGTTACAGCAATATACAAATTATTTACGGAGATGTCTGAGGAAACCGCTTAATTAGGCACAATGGTGTTTGTATAACTTTACTAGAGATATAATTTATGTTTACTCGTAAGATGAGTAGATGCCGTTGTAGGGATGTGCGTTTGCTAAGATAAGAGTTAAAAAAATACTTCTATTTTAGGTAGTTTTATGATTTATACTCGAAAATAGAGTGAGTTCTACTTATAAGCAAAAATATAAATCTTTTTTCCTACGACGCCTCTTACTTGGGAACAGGTAAGAAATTTTGCCACGTTAGTCCAACGCGGAAATAAAAAATATCTTAATAAAAACTGTATACTAAGTCGGGTAATTTTCATATATTTCTTATAAACGTACCATTTAGTAAAAGCGTAAAACATTGGTCCTATTTTGTTCAAACTGGGTAAGTAAATACAGATATTGAAATTTGTGACAAATATCAATTTACAAAAACCCGATACATAAAATTACTGTTAGATACTTATTTTATTGGGATTTTCCAAAAAGTTAAAGATATTAGACATTCGTATTGCTAACAGTTTCATCAAAATCGGAAGACAACTGTCAGAAAAAAAATTACCATGTAATACATTATTTTGTATAAAAAGTATCGACTAACCCAGCCTCCGCTTCCGTCCTAAAATGTATGTATTCTAATTGGTACACAGATATTTACTCGTTAGTCTCTTAATTTTGATCCTTGAGAGTTGGAAAAGCTCTGCGTAATATTTAACTTTATAAAGCCTAAAACTGAGCACCACTTAAAACAGCATTGTTAGAAGCTTCATTATGCAATCACAAAGCACCATTGTAACAGCCAACCGAAAGCTTTGGCTGTAAATGATACAAAAATTTGACACCAATATTTTGCGCTGAATAAACAAGGAGTTGCAGTGTGACCAACTGGTTTATAACTTGGACAAATGAGTGAACTAAAAAATTTCAATGTGTGCTTGTCAATTTAATTTTAAAATGCTATGGTTGCTCCCCATTCAACTTTACGTATATAGGTTGGGCGCACCATACATTTGCAAGCCCGGGGCTCCAGCGTCTTTGTTGGACATTAGTTATTTTGCGGGTAGAGTTTGCAATCTGCGGCCGCACACAGCGCGTATTCTAGTTTCGTTCTTTGTTCGCGGAAAATACTTTCGGCGCAAAAAGTAAGCCATGCTCTAAAAAGTATGAAAGCAAAGTATACGTGTAAAACTCCAAGAGTATCGTTTGAAATTTTTGTTATTATAAAACGTAACGTTTGTGTACCATTTTGCTTACGAACATTATTTGGTGTTACTCCAAAAAATTGCTTTTACGAGCTTTTAGCAGATTATTCAAAAAAACATTACCACTAATTTGCGTGCATTTGTCTAGTGTCAAATTCATACATATCATAATAATCATAATTACTTACATTTACTCTTAGACACTTTCTAGCGAACGCAATGTTTTTTTTTTTTTTTACAATAAGGTCAATCTTAATAACGATTAAGATCGATATCTTTTTATACAAACTAAGTATTCGGGTAAAAAAACACCTATTTAAACAGTACGGTTTTAATTAGCCGTAGTCGACAATTCAAAATTTTGAATACATAATTTAATTTTATAAATTTTCTGTGGCCGCACACACTCGTCTTAGTTCGTCTTGGTTTCGAATAGCAAGTACTTTTTTAGAGATAGAGTTTGACACAATTTCAGTATACAGCAGAAAAATATTATTAGAATAACTAGTTTCTTGGTAAATACACCAAATTTCAATTAAAAAGTAGGAAAATTTTGATACACTTCGCAAGCAAACTCAGGTACTTCAAGACCATCTAAGACTGTAGGAATACACACAGGCGCACAGAGAACTATGAATCCCAAGATTTGAAGCACACTGTGCCACCGCCAAAAGCTTTTCATCAGAGTTTGCATTCGAGACGATGACGAATCTAGAGAAAATGCAATTTCGCTTCCGCGTGAAGTCTGGGGATTATCTTAGACGAAATATATCGAAAAATGTGTAGTACTTAATTTAAAATTAAATCTTTTCATATAATTTCTTCCGGTCAATTTCTTAATAATATCAAAGGATCGTCCGTAGAGTCTGTACAAAAAGAGAAGCATCGTAGGTATAGAGTTCGCGCGTATGCTAATTTACTGTTTTTGTTACGTTTACAACACTGCTCTGTCATTGCCAGCACGACTAAAAATGTATGATACTTGGTAGGTACCTACTCAGTTCTCACTAGTACTCGGGTAAGTACTACTAAGTAGGTAGGTACCTTCACATACATGCATACATGAATGTTGGTTCACCGTTACGAGTATGACACGACGCTTATCTTTTTGCACAGACCCCAGTTTCCTACAGGCGCCGACACGTAACCGAATCCGACGGGATTATACTTATTGTGTTAGATAGTGCTGCGGCCCTACCATGGCGAGCACAAGTAATGTTATTTTGATATTACTTTCTAATTTCGTACCATAGACTTCAAAATACATTATCATTATGTTATCACAATGGCTAGGACGTTTTGATGACGTCATTCTATTTTGTTTACTCATATTAGATGAATTTTAATTATCTGTGGTCATTACTTGGCTAATAACCGCAGTGATGCCAATTTAGGGTATTTTACCCTAGATTTAGAGTAAAAATTATGTCGCAGGGTAATTTTTAGGGTATAGAATTAATTGTTTAGGGAGTTTAGAGGTAATCTTGAGGGATTTTTTTTTGTTACAAACAACAACTCTTGTAACGTTGAAAGCTGATTAATTATGGCTACAGATATATTAGTATTGTACTAAGTATAATAATAATGGCGTGTGTAAATCAGAACGCACGTTAGATAAAAAATCAACCATTGAATATGAAAGAACTTTTTTTATTAATTATATAATACTAAAACTTTAACCTTATGGTATTTTTACATAAATAGTTATGATTTAAGGGTAAAATTAATCAGGCGTTGGGGTAAAATGAAATCTAGCTTGGCATCGCTGCATTGCCGTCAGATTGCTGGAGTTATGGCGCCAACGTGGAAAAAAACATGTCGGCTCGTTGGAGTATTTTCCTAAACTTGTGTATTTTCGAGTGTTAATGTGTAGTAAATGATAAATTGTTATTTATTAAGTGCTCGAGTGTGGGCATGTGATATAACGAGGTGAAACATGTCTTTTCATGTTGTTTCCAAAACTCCATAGGAGCCTCTTGTAAAGTCTCCACCACTTTACCAAGGGCATGAATTTGACTTGACCGTGACTTACTTTGCTTGACTCTGACTGTGACTTGTTTGACGCTATTAATACCATCTAAACATGGTTAATATTACGACTAAAGGACATTGAATTCACGGTCATGAATATTTTAACAAAAATAAAAGTCAGATTGCTTGCTTTGCGTGGAATGCGTGGTCCATGATACCTACTACCCAAAGCGTGGTCTTTCTATGTCTAAAATCTTGCTAAAATCGATTTTCCTGTTTGAGTAAATAGTGTTTTTTCTGTGCTTTTTTTTCGTTGTTATTTTAGGGATTAAATACTTAATTCACACGGGAACAAAACAAAAACATAACAACTCGGTTTGATTGAAAAAGTGAGTGCAATGGAATCTTTTTTTATTTTTTTACTTTGTGGTAAACTCATGCCCCTGTAAAGTGGTGGAGACTTTACAAGAAGCTCCTATGGAGTTTTGGAAACAACAAGAAAAGACATGTTTCACCTCGTTATATCACTTACCCACACTCGAGCACGTTTACGAGCACTTAATAAATAATAATTCACCATTTACTACAGATTAACACTCGAAAATACACAAGTTTTTTTCCACGTTGGCGCCAAAACTCGTGAATTCTGAATTGCACCATTTGCACCGCGTAAAATGGATTCTTCCTACATCCAAATTTTCGCGTATCGTTTCCCTACATAGGCTATGTATATTGGTACTAGACGCGACTTAAAATAATAATAATTACGAAAGTAAAATAACGTATATGAACAACTTATTGAGAGTGAGCAGCAGGACAAAGGTTTTTTTCCCTCTACGTTTCCCTACTTTTAAATTCTTAAACGAATTGTATATGGCAACTGTGTCAATCACGCGGAGCCAAAATCCCCAATACGGGAGCGAAGAAAACAGTTTTTTTTCCTCCGTGACGATTTTGGCGTCGCACTCTTGTGCATTTGCCAGTGTCAAGTAATTATATTCATATCAAGTTTGCTAAATATTATTTATGTCAAACAAATCAGTCAGAGTCAAACAAAGTAAGTCACGGTCAAGTCAAAGTCATGCCCTAGTAAAGTGGTGGAGACTTTACAAGAGGCTTCTATGGAGCTTTAGAAACAACACGAAAATACACGTTTTAGCGCCTAATAACACTTTCTCAGACTCAAGCACGTCCACGAACACATAATAAATAATAATTCATCAACAATACGCATTAGCACTTGCAAAATACACAAGTTTATGAAAATAATAAAATGAGGTCAATGTAAAAATGCGGGTGAAATCCTTTGTATAATCGATCGACTATGCTTCTATGAAGTCTTGGAAACAACATGAAAACGCGTTGCGCAGCATTATTTAATTAATAATTAATAAAACAATCACTTTTGATTGTTTTTTTAATTAAAAATACTGTATCTATAAATAATAATTTATAAAATGAAATGTATTTATTTGATTTTTCATAATTACTGCGTGTATCGGAACGCGATTTGACACTTTAGTAAAACAATAACATAACGTCGTCGGTTTTGTATTATCCTACGTACCATGGACAAAAAATGTATTATCATTATATTATTGAGAATGAATGTATGTATAAAGAACGGTAACGGCTTAGTAGAGCAAGACAGCGATATAGATTTGTGTTGCCGTTTCTACTTTCTTGGACTTGTCTGAACGCGTAGAAGTAGATATACTCGTAGCTTTGATTATTTATAGATATAGGTAAGTATACGACATAATAGGCATGATGACTGATTTTCAAAATCTATTCTATGATATTCAGAAGTATCCAATATGTAAAAAATATATCATATTTCTTTAAAAAATAAAGGTTTATATGTAATAAAATGACAATCAAATTTTAAGTTTCAAATTCACGCCAAAACGCTCAGTACGTCAACGTCGTCAACAGTAAACATTAGGAACCTATAAACTAAATCAAGTTATGCGCAATAAATATGAATTCGAAAATATATAAGTGGTGTGTGGTCCCTCAGTGCAACAAACAATGCGAAATAAGTGGTTGACCCTTGCACGGCGAGACCCAACAGTTTTAAGTCTAAATACTTCAATTTATTTCTGTGAAGATCATTTTGACGTAAGTTTGTACTTATTTCGTAAATTCTAAATGGTGTGTGACCTTAATTTAGGTCTAAATTTAATTAGTTCAATAGTTTCTGTGGTCATATTTTATCTCTTGAATAACCAGTAGTTCAATTCAATTCAATTTCTTCTTTGTGGCTTCGTGCGGTATTGCCACAACTTGCCAATGTCTTGTTTAGAGTTGAGCAAATATATTCTGGAGATTGTCCGTTTTATTGGAGGCAGGATCCCTCTTTAAGAAGATGATCTTCTAATAGTGATTTAATCTAATCAATCTTTATCCTAATGAGTACTTTATTCATTTTCCAGTTGCCAAATGATATGGACAATTATATGGAGTATCATGTAATGGGATCAGTGTCGCAGGTCCGCATGAAACCAAGCTGTATTTCCACAAAATTTGAATGCCAGATAGATAGAAGAAAACGAACTGCTAATACGACAGAACGACCGTATATTGTCAAGAAACAAAGACAGACACTAATTGAAGAATTTGAAAAAGATTTAGAGGAAAGAAGTATTACTATAAAACATTTAGAGCTCGGAGAAGCTTCATCTAGCAGTTCAGGTACCTGTTTATAAATCATAATATTAAGGATCTGGCACACTGCCCGCGCTCCCCGTCCTGCAGTCCGGTCTATGTATATATGGAAACTGCAAATGATGTTCACACATGATGCGGACAGCATTCATTTTGACCAGACCGCAGGACGAGAATGCAGGCAGTGTGACAGATCCTTTAAAGCAAAGATTAATTTCGTTTACCTTACTTAACCAATTAAACAATTGCTATTAAAAACACTGTCTGTTATCATACCTAGTAAATAACCAGCTTAAACATTTACTATGTTTTTTTTTTAATTAAATAGATGTACTTAGTACTTTGTTGAAAGACTGATTTATTGTTTGTAAAAAAGTGCAGATTGTATTTACCTATGTATGTTTATTAAGTCCTACTTTTTATTTGTGTCTAATAGTTTTACTATTTTAAATTTTTAGTTTTGCATGGAAACGTCGAAGAAAATGTTATTCCAAATGAAATCCACATCAGACTGCAGCGAGATGATAAAAAGCAGGAAGCATCTAAAATTCTTGAATGTACCTTGCTTAAAATTATGAAGAGCCCGCGTTTTTACACAGGTGTTCCCAAAAGCTGTTATTACTTGATTGATTTAATAGAAAAACAAATTAATATTCCTGCTACCAATATACTCTTGTGTCGAAAGAAAATAAGATTAAATAACCCATTTAGAGAGCTTGCTGATGACTTTTCAATGAGTCCAAGTCATACTAGCTAAACATTTTTAAAAAATATACCTGTGTTAGCAAGTGTCATGCGTCCTTTCCTTGTTGAATTAAATAAAGATTCCATAAAAGGAAATTTACCTATGGCTTTTAGGCATAAATATCACAATGTCAGTTGTATCATAGACTGCTTAGAAATAGAGGTACAAAAGCCTTCAAAAGCCTTAAATCAATCTCTGACATGGTCAGAATATAAAAAGGCCAATACTGTTAAATATCTTGTATCCTGCACACCCAACGGTTTAGTTAATTACATATCACCTGGTTTCGGAGGCCGAATTACAGACACATGTTTAGTGGAATCTTGTGATTTTATAAATAGCTTGCAATCAGGCATGTGTGTGATGGCAGACAGGGGTTTTAAACATGTAGAGCAATATTTACGCAGACATGGAGTGCAACTAGTAAGACCTCCAAGTGTTACAACTGGGACAAAGCTTTCTAAAGCTGAAGCAAGGGAAACCAAACAGATTGCTAGTTTGAGGATACATATAGAGCAAGTGATTCGGCGGTTGAGAGAATTTAACATGTTAAAGCCACATGCATGTTTAAATCACAATCTTGTCAAAGTACTTGACGATGTTATTACCGTTGCCTGCGGTTTAATTAATTTGCAAGATTCATTGATTAAATAATACTACAGAGTTATATTATGTGTGTTTTATTTAAAAAATCCTATAATTATATTACACTTTTATATAGTATAGGGTACACATATTCTTTCCATGAAGAAATTATCACTTTGATAATATCAGATACAAAATGTTGATCAAAATGAACTTCTATTACGTCCACTTTTTTATTTTCAGTGTAGTTGCAATCAGCTACACAGAAGTAGCCATTTTGCTGGCCAGTCAAAAACATTTGTAGCTGCATTTGCGCATAGTATTTCTCCGTAGGTTTCCCATTATTCACATAATTTTTATATGTTTTTGCACTTGTTGGGCACTTAATTTCTATTATGTAGTCACCACAGATCCCATCAGGCGATCCTGCTATAATGGGATAGTTTTTACAGAGCATTAGGCCACATTTTTTTATTCTTTTCCCCAGTATGCTGCTTACTGTTTGTCTCACTTCATCCTCCAACATTCTACCCCGCTTCATGGCCCGAGTATCTGGAATTTTCCCTCCCATTATTAAGGAAATCAGGGTGCCATCACTAGTTTTGCACCTACTAAATTCAAAAGCTCGTGAGGCTGTCACTCTGCCATACCTCAATTCGTACCAAAGCGAGCTTTTATGTTGTTCTCTAGTTGCCTCCTCAACTTTTAGGATATCTTCATTAGTTAACACAACGTTTACTAAAAAGGTGTCACAGGACTTTTCTTTGTATTTCTGTACCAGTTTGTGCATCGATAATCTTTCTAATGTATCAGGAAAATAGTCTGCCTGATACTTGAGTACCTCACAGTCACTGAGTTTACGTTTCTTCCCTTCTTCTAAAAATTTTTTGAACACACCACTATTTGATGGCAAGCTTGATTTGCCATTGGATAACTGTTTGGCAGTTACATATTTTAATGTAGTACCAACCCTAGACAGCTTCGATTTTATCCAGTAGCACTCCACTGATGTACAGGAAGGCTCCTCACTTCTGCGATGGACCCACATAAGAAATGCTACAGCATGTTTACAGCCTCCTTGTGAAGCAACACAGTCATGACATTGCACAGATTTCACTACTTCACCCTCTTTGTCGACTATTAATGTAACTCTGTACAACTTTGCGTGGACCTTATGCTCAGGGCAAATTTTTGCGGTGATGGTGCACAGACTTCCTTCGCGTTTAAGCTGTACATAGCTTACAGCGTCATCGCCATAAGATGGCCTCGAGGATCTAAAACAAAGAAATTTATGTTTAAGCAATAATCTTATAATATGGTACAGTAGATTAAAACTAAATATTTAACATTATACATCAAAAATGAAAACAATACATTTTATAACATAACCTAAAACCCATACAGAACTTATCTTACATTTGAAACGCTTAAATTGTTGGATATATTATGAAGATTTAATGTACTTACATAGAAGTTTTGACGCTTCTAAATTCTGCTAAACAGAAGTCTTTGTTTGAAGCCTGGAACACTCCCACCATCAATGAATCAACTCTAGGCAAATTAGCGGAATTTGCCTTGGTAAATCCTTGTTCCATGGCTGATGCACGGAACACTATTACTAAACCAAAATTTTCATGCCTCCTACATATTTTGGTGACTGGAACACACATTTGTCGGATGCCTTCAGGAGGCCTAATAGTTCTGAACACTAGGATTGATAATTCAGCCTTTACTATCTTGTCTACTACATGTTGTAACGTTACGCCTGTTTGCTAACTTAAACAGGCGTCCCGCGACAATTTCTAGGTGTTGAAAAATTAAGCCTGCCTATCAGTTCCTGCAGATCCTAATGGGTGGTAAGGAAAACAACCAGGTAACGGATAGATAAGTTTAATTGACCAGTACAGTACAGTACAGTCAGTACAGTAATATAAAAAAGAAAGCTAAAGGGGCTAAGGGGCCTAAGCGCTCCGCAGTCTCCGCACGGCAGGTATCCGGCGAAGTAGTGGACCGGAGGTGTAGTCTTCGGAAGAGGTACGGAGATCAAGCTTCGCTTGCGTCTGGTATCCAGAGGACGTTGAGCGAGGATTTAGGTAGGAGGACGGCAGCGGAGCAAATTCCAGGTCGAAGAATGGTAAAATACTAAGGGACTCACGGTTTCCGCATGCCGGTCCTCTTTTCTCTAGGTTTAGAGCAGCATCAATTTTCAAAACATTTCCTCTAGGTTCAGAGCCACGGAACACTATTACTCGCGGAGTTCAGAGCAGCATCCACAATCAAAACATTTCACCATTTTTCAATTTGATGTTCCTGCTTTCAAGGTTGTTTATAGAATGACGACTCTGTTTGCCGTCACGGCTTTTCCTCTTCCTTTTTCAAATTTTGAATTTTGACTTGCGGAGCGTGTGCCCAAAGAGTTTTACTAACCGATAAAAAGTTTACAAATTTTATATAAAAATGGATATGGATGAGGATGAATATGAAGGAATACTACAATGTTCTAGCGATTTATCTACATATTCGTCGGAGGCCTTTGAGTGGCCTAATGTCCTAACACTAAGGTTACCAATACAGCCAATTGTTTAATGCCTCCTACATATTTAGGTGACTAAAAAACATTTTTTTTTTCTGAGGCCTTTGGGAGGCCTAATTTTTCTGACACTAGCGTTGCCAATTCAGCCTGTATTATCTTGCTTACTACATTAATTTTAGTGAATGACACGTATTTGTCGGAGGCCTTCAGGAGGCCTAATAGTTCTGAACACTAGGATTGGCAATTCGGCCTATGCTAATTGGCTTATTTTTCTAGTGATTGGAACACATACTTGTCGGAGGCCTCCCGGAGGCCTAACATGACATTTGGATCGACCGCTTAGTCTTTATAAACTGATTTAAATATTTTTCAGAGGCCTTCGGGAGGCATAAAGCAGTTTTAATTTCAATGCGATAATAAAAAAGTTGGTCCTGACTAACTTTTATATTATCGCTAGAATGGAGCCTCATAGCCCCAAAAATAATGTTATTCACGTTGTTAAAATCGTCTATGGTACGGAGTTTAATTTAAAACTTTTGTATTACGGAATAAAGAACGGAATCTAACGAACTATGACCGGGTGTGTGAGTGAGAACTCTGTATTAACGTATAGCGTCGTCTCGTGCTTTCCTAATAAAGCGGAAACGTTTTCACGTGCATGGTACGGTCGAAAGTAAGAATGTTTTACGCTCGAAACGTTATGTTCTCGCAGCAATGTTATTTTGTGTAACGTGTATGGTAGGCCCCCTGTTATATTGCCATCTATAAAGTCAGCTCGAACAATTTTTTAATAATAGTCACACTCGAAGTCTTTTCTTACTTACTATAGTTATATTTTTTAAGAAAGGTTCTTGAGTGGAGACCACGAACTGGAAGACGCAACGTAGGTAGGCCTCAAGGTGGATCGACGACATTGTGAGAATCTCGGGTATCCAGTGGATGCAGATGACAGGATTTCGTTCAGTGTGGAGGTTAAAGGGGGAGGCCGATGTTCAGAAGTGGGCGTCTTATGGCTGATGGTGATGATGTATTTTTTACGTGATGATGTTTTGATTCTTCTACACGCGTCATTTACTCGTCTTATTACTTTACTTCGCGCGTCACAAATAACAAACGTGACGTGCGCTTAAAAATTGATAATGTAAATTCGAGTGTACGTGACACGTTCTAGGGCTCTATTTTTCAATTTCAGGGCCCGTTCATTATTACCATCGTATTATACGTGAAAATGGCGCCCAGCGTGGAGCATGCGTAAACTTTATTCAAATATACCTACATAATAAAACAAATTTATGTCAGAATCAATTAAAATACTAAGCTATTGGTGTATACGAACTATAATCATCTAAAATATGGGACCACAAAATAATATGGCTATCCTAAAATTTTCATAGAAAATGTCGATTTAATTTCGTGGGAACATCACCAGTCTAATACGAGGGAGACGCGCACAGAGGCCCACTATGACCTCTTAAGTATTTTTTCAGTTTTATTTAGTATGTTTCTTACTTCATCTTCAGTTGAGAGTGAGATAAAAAATATATGTAAGACTGAAATAAAAAATATATATAACTGAACGAGATTGTGGTAGCCCCACATTTCTCAGACGTAGCCTTTACTTTACATTATTAGACGCAGCAGCCACATTTTTCACTTTGGCAAGTTCTCTCGACTAGTCATTGTCTCGATCACATTTTTTATGTTTCCAATTCAATGGTCAATGCATAGGGAGAACAAAAGAGGGGGAAATTGATGGACTTGATTATATCCAACCGTAGTTGGGGAAAATTTAAAGGAAACCACCCGGTAGAAGCCGTATATTATTAATTTATTATTTCTGTGCTGCAGTGACAAACATTTGCCATTGATTAATGAGATTAGATTGATGCCTGGACTCCTAAATGTTAAGATAGTTTTGGGATGCTTAAGATTGCTATCATAATATCAAATAAGTATTTGTGATGACATGAATATGTTAATGTTGAAAACCAAACTTTTAGTCCTCTTTCTCGCTCTGAGATGAAATTAAATTTAACAAACATAAACTTTACGAGATCCTACACGTATAAAATATTGCACTATTACTACCCCCATATAAAAAGGGCTGAAGTAATAAACTGAATAACTGGCCAAGAGCGTGTCGAGACAATTTTATGGTAGGGTTCCATAACCAAAGCCATATAATTGTAAATATAGTTCAGAAAATAATTGTTATAGAAAAAATATAACGAACGAAGCTCTGTGGACTTAGCCAAATTGAGATGTACCATCCTGACATAGCATATACTTATTATGCTTTGAACATAGAGAAAACTGATTGATAAACATTATTTGTTAAGATCATTTTGCAAAAATTCAATTACCTTTGAGCTAGAACGTCTTGAATTTATTACAGTTTTATCGCTGTTACTCAAAAAGTCATGATCAGATAATGTTCGAAACAATTTTGAATGAAGATTTTAAATATGACCTATCTGTATTGTAAGTTATAAGTTTCTATGTCTTATAGTTTAGAAATGCAGGGGGAGGGGGCAACTTTTTGCCACTTAGGCGGGCCATATTTCGCAAAGTATAGACTTTATGAAAAAGTGATGTATAAAACTTTACCTTCAATTTAAAAGGCCTTTTTAACGATACCCCACACGAGCAAGTGGCGTGAAAAAATATTTTCTTCCCCATTTCACACGTACCGAGCCACACCTAAAATGCAATATTATATAATTATATTTTTATACTTTTAAAATTGAGATCTATATTACAACTGTCATCTATATTACTAATCTTAATAATTATAGAAGTTAGAAGGTTCTAAAATATTCGAACGGACGGACAGACAGACAGACGGACAGACAGAAAGACAGATAGACGGACGGACAGAATGAGATAATAAGGGTATATGTGATGATAAGGGTTCCTTGTCGGGCTACGGAACCCTAAAAAAGATATACAATTATTTTGCTGGCTGGTTAAAGCGTGATAAAAGTTCCACCAGAATCATCATAAAAATATGAATATATATATTTTACATACATATATCTGTACACAGAACAGCAATGTTATATTCGCGCAACAGATATTTTTCTGTCATCTCTATCATTGAGATGGACATTATGATGATGATGAGAACAGAAACAATGCCAGAATTTCCAATCTGTTAGTTAATAAGCCAGAGTGAACAGAGTATTTTTTCTGGCGCAAGAAATTGTTCTCTACATACCTACTCATATGAAAGTAGATAAAATATGTGATCACGTTATTGGTAATATCTGAGCTTGACAGCTGAAATAATAACGATGTTTTTTAGCTCAGCGATTATTTTATAGGGCGTAATAAAAAATGTTCTGCGCAGATCGTGAGCCATTCAGACAGTGTTTATTTCATTGGCTTGTTTGTATTTAATTGATTGGCAATATAGCAAAGTACCAGTGTTGAAACAAAATATGTTTTTTTTTTTCATTCAGTATACACGAGAATAAGTCACGTATTGGTTCATCTATAGTTTTAATCGCGAGTGATCGTGGTTTAAATCGTGGTGAGTTCGCGCGGGCGCCTTTATCTTCACGTGAGATTTTTAAAAACGTGTATTTTCTTGTATAAAAAAATTGTATAAAACGTATTAGTATGTAATAAGTTGTAAGTATAGGATTTAACGATATTTTAGTGGAGAAAATATTCATAAACATGTTTTACCTAATTTAGCCCAGTTTTTGCAATTTTACAGTATTTCTTGCGGGAAAAAATATTACGTGATATTTGCCGAGACCCCCTCTCTCCCCCACGTGAGTTTGGGCTTGACCCCCTCCCCCCCCCCCCCCTACACGCCTCACGTATTTAATGGATGCCCCCTTAGTAAATATATATACAGGAAAAATACAATACAATAACTCTTTATTAAAAACCAAAAACAAGGATAACATTATAAATAACAGTAATTATCTAGGCTTTTAACAGGCGGCCTTATCGCTTAAAGCGATCTCTTCCAGGCAACCGTGAACTCTAGGAACTCTATTTTTAAATCGCTCATATGATATATCGCACGAAAATGCCATGCGAAATCATGCGAAATATCTGACTTTCGATCTAAATCCCAAACAAAAGTAGTATTTTTAAAATAATCATATCACTTGCTAAAGTAACGAGTGGTTTGAACCATAACATTTGTTTTCTATCAAAAGAAAATCTTTCATTTCACATGATATTTTCGTCCAAAACCATACGAGATGATTCAAAAATAGTGACCCAGAGCAAAGTGACACGAAACCGCACGCTTTAGTTGGAGTAACTGACTTAATCTTACGTGAGTAATTCCAGTTTCATATAAACAAAATGTGTGAAAACTACACAACATCAGTTTCATAACAAAATGTGTTAGTTCATTGGTAGATCTGTACATAGCTAGAGAGACTGCGATAAACTTTATGACCACAAAGAAAATTGAGTTCGTATATCTAGAAAGCGTCGCATCGATATGGATTGCAAATGCAATTATCATTTCAGGCTTTTAAACTACACTCAAATAAAATAAAATAAATTTTATAAAACTATTTTCTCATTTGTATTGAACATGTTCCAACTTTTTTTCTTTTCTCCTCAGTGGATTATGGTCCCGCACTTCTCGTGCATTTGCCAGTGTCAGTTCATGTTTTTATTTTAATTTCTTTGTATTCGTAATGAAAAGCACAGTGCACAGTTTACCTCGGAGTTAAAGACTTATTTAGTCCCTCGAACTATTAGCGCCCTCGCTAAGCTTGGGAACCAACCCCGTCTCGGGAATAAATAAGTTACTTTCACCCCTAGGATAACAATGTACTATTTAGCGTTTGTATTGTACTTACGCGCTGATGACGTGAACATGCTGAAACGCTGCGGGTCGAGAAGATCTCCTCGTCGGCGGCAGTGGCACGTGTGATTGTAGCCCTGGCTGGCCGTACATCACTGGCTGAAGTGACAGAGATCCGCCGAGGTTCATTGAAGGAGTACTCGATATTCTGTGAGAAGAAATAATGATTTTTACGGTTAAATAAAATACGCAAACAAGGAGACTGATGAGATGAGAGAGCGTCACATTTAGACATACCTAGACATAGACATAATTTATTTGTGGCAAAAAAAACAATATACAATAGAAATTAAAACAATAAAAAATTAAAATGAAACCAAACTAGAGCTTATTTTTTTATTTATTTTTACCCAACTGCCCAAAAACATATTGCTATTCAGAATTTGTTTGGAATTTGATACGTTTTTATACGTCCGTAAATCCAATTCTGCGCACAGGCTGCGAGTAAATATATATGGCAACTTAAGAGCCGTACTAACAAAATGCAATCGTTCATTCATTTAGTTATCTGGATGTTCGGGCATAAAATAAAAAAACAAAGCAAGCAAGCAACGTAGTTGTCAAGATGAATATAAAATCAGTACACCATAACATTAAAATTGTTTATTTTATGTCACTAATTTAACGAAATCTGCTCTCAAACTATAGTGCTTAAACTAAGAGCTTTACGAAAAACTACTTTTGTAAATTGGAGGTAAAAAATACAGATACATAATTATTGATGATGTTACAAAAATTTATTTATTTATAGATCTATTTGATAGAATCAGGACGCTAAGTTAAACTCCAGGTTTCGTTGCTTTTCCCTCAAAAAAATTGAGATGGCTCAGGTCTTGTTTTTCACGGTATGTGGTTGAAATGGAAAAGAATGCTGAGAATACCGTAGACAGCTCAAACATGGAACCAACAAATCAATACTAAATACCACTACAACCACTCAAGATCTCAGCTCAACTGCCTACCATTATCAATATCAAATTCATTTAACACTTCACACAACATATTGTACTTCAGTCATACTGCCAAAAAAGACAGCGACAATCTAGAAAAACTAATAGTCACAGGCAAAATCGATGGCAAATGAGCTGTAAATGTAAATGTATCGGCGAGGATATGAGAAGATAGCGCAGAGTCATCAAAGAGAGACTGAGGTGGGGGTCATGACCCCATAGCCCTCAGACTCAGACATAAGGAGCACGACGACAAGAGTGGGTAGTTCTACGTTTAGCTACCAATTCGCCTGATGGCAACCAGCAAAGATAGTGCACTTCTCTGTCGTGACCGCGAATTACTTTAGGTTTAGCTAAACCTTTAGAAATCCTGACGTTATGATTGAGACTGTTGAGGTATACTATCTCTTACGATTAAGTTCAGTAATTGCTTATGATAAATTGTTAAATCAAAATGTACCTAGAAGCTGTGAAAAATATCTAAGAATAGTGTTTACTTATTCGGTAACGTTCATGTATCAAATAACCTACAATGAACAATGGCTGAAATTATAGTAAGAATGCTCCATCTTTAAAGGGCTTCTTGGTAACGACGAATATAAATGACATCTAAAAAGGCTATAATCGTGACTGTATATTCGGCGGTGTAATTTCATAGGAAGAGCATCTGTCGAGATCACATCTGGCATAGTAAATGACACCTGTTGACTCATCTCTCGTATTATCAAACCGTAATAATATCCTATCTACCTATTTATAGTTTAGAGATACTGCTTTATTTAAGAACATTATATGAACCGTGGTAGTTAATGGACCTATTCACGATTTCAAGAACACTCTTAAACAAAAAATTGGACTTTAAGGTGATACGTTTCACATTTGACGGGAAATTCAAATTTCAAACAGTTTTTTGTCCTTGTAGCTGGGCCGGGTAATTATTGTGAAATGTCACAGTGTTTGCGAAAATTATTGGTTGTTTTTTACATTATCATGCACAGCTATTAATCAGTAACTTACCATATTACTTACATTTGGCAACAAACCGTTTGAAACAGCATAAATTTGTTTATTGACAAATGTATGTAATAATGTGCATTAAAGATAAATAGCTTTATGTGAGTTTGTAAAGAATAATAATAAATTTTCGCAAACACCATGATCGTTTACAATAATTACCCGGCCTAGCTACAAGAACAAAAAAAACTGTTTGAAATTTGAATTTCCCGCCAAAGTGAAACATTTCACCTTAAGACATAATAGGCGGCCAAATTTGTCTTCTTTAAAATCTTGTAGACGTACTAGACCAGGGTAGAAGCCTTCAAAAATGGTAAAAAGTGAAAAAAAATAGTAGTAGGATGAAACCCATTAGAAAAGGAGGAGAATATGATAAAAATGAAAGGAAAAATAAATTACGGGCGGTCTGAGTTCGGGAAGTGGGAGGGGTGGGGGGGGGGGGGTCAAATAACCAAGCTTTTGGTTTTTTATTTTAATTAAAAAAAAAAAAACTACGAAATTTGGTGAAAACTTTCCTTTTTATGTCCCAAATACACTGTAATTTATTTGATTTAAAATATTTATTTTTTTCACCTTATTTTGACTTAATATCAAAAAAGCACCCTAATTTTCAATCGAAAATTCTCGTGTCAAAATATTAGTTTTTTTTTTTTAAAGTCGGTGTGCTTTTTGTTCGTTGAAATCTCTACTTTCTGATGGTAAAAAAAAAATACATTACAATAGTAAATGTTCTCAGAAAATGCATAAACTCTAATTCGAAAAAAAAAAATTGTAAGTTTGAAGTTGTTAAATCTTCATTAAATAATATTTGTAGATAAATCATATTCCCCTCCTTTTCTAATGGGTTTCATCCTACTACTATTTTTTTTGGTTTCAAAAATTATCGACCCTGGTCTATACGTACAATGTACAATATATCAATGTGCAAAGAGGTTTGATAAAGTTGTGCCACTAAAATGAGGCGAATGCACAGAGGTTATGTTAGAATTTACAGACAAAAAAAAACTGACATTCCCAAGGGCTTTTATGAAGTTTGGTCGACTTTTTAATGGAATGCAAAAGTTATCCCAAATATTCATGCAGCCTTTTACGTGAATATCAACGCAATATTTCAGAATAGTGCTATACAAGCCTTGGCGGCAACTGACATTTATCGACTCATGTATTCCATAAATACCCTGCCCCGATGGCTCATTTCGTAATGAACCTACCTTCTGCACTTGAGGGCATGGGTTCAATTCCCACCTAGGGCAAAGATTCATGTGATGAACATTTGTATTTGTGCTATGTCCGTGTGTTAATTTCTATTTAAGTATATATTTAAAAATACATTATGTAGATTTATATCACTCTCTGGCAGCCATATTAGAAGCTTTGCTTATTCTGGGGTCAGATGATCAGATGATGTGTGCAAAAATGTCTCAGATATTAATATAAAACACTGATTGTTCAAACTATCACGGTTGTTCACTACAGTTATATGATTATTTACGGGATATTTACCGTGGTTAAGGTTGTGGAAGGAGCTCGAACGGAAGGTTGTGGATATCCCGTAAATAATCATATAACTGATATTAATATATGTATATTAAAATTTCTGTGGATTTTGACTTTCATTTGTCGTACAATTTTAATGTTCTATTAGTCATAATTAAGGCTAAGAGAATATTAAAATAATGCTCCGATGTATGAGTAGGATGATAAAGCTAATGTACGTGACGTAGCTGTTGCAGGCGCTAGAATACCGCGTTGCGGAATCATAATTCATTCTCAGAGCAGAGACACTTCTTGGTGCTTACGCTGCTGTGAAGAAATGCATAATGACATGGTAGAAACGTAGAAACTAACTCATTTCTCGTGTGCATTATAAGATTCATCTTGGCGTGCAAAATTGGAATCCATGATCTATCTAAGTACATTTTTAGAGATACGTACAAAGAACCTTTATAAGCTCGTTCTCTCCGTTCTTCTGTCTGGCCGACTTATAGATATTATCATAATTGCATGAAACTTTGTATAAATACAGTTTTGATATAGATCTCAATATTAAAATATATATAAAAAACATAATTTTGTAGTAGGGCTAGGTTCTGGTACATGTGAAATGGGTATGAAATATAAATACCTACCGTAAGGGAGACTCCATATGGACACGATGAGAAGAACATGATGGAGCGGGCTGGTGAGATGGGTGCGGTGGTAGAGGCGGGGGGCTGCTGTGCCGGCTCAGGGTTTCCGGTGACACCAGTGCAGCCCCCGGAGATGCCGGGCTCGGCAGCGGTGGCGCGCTGCCGCCTGAGATCTCGGACTCCGCCCCGCCGAAGGTGGCCCGAGAGACGTGCGAGCCACCCGACATGTTGTTGGCAGGTATGGAGTAACAACTGTAACAAAGGAAAATATTCTTACTGATAATTATCATAATTAAAAACCGACTTCATAAATAATGTCAGACCTAGACCAAATTAAATCAGGACTACACGGGAAGCACTATCATTCAAATAAAAAAATTATCATCAATATCGGTTCACCCAGTCGAAAGTTCTGAGGTAACAAACATTATTAAAAAGAAAAACAGTCGAACTGCGAACCTCCTCCTTTTTGGAAGTCGGTTAAAAAGGCTAACAAACGTTCCTCAGAGTAGTAGCTGTATAAAACGTTGTTTTAATTCTTTGATGAGATAAAAAAAAACATTCTCTTGTGTTCTAGTAGATTATAAGAGAAGTCTGGTCATAAGTAAATCCAATATGTAACTTTTATATGATGATTTCAATCAACACCATCTTTAAATCCAATATTTACAACAAGAAAAAAATCTATGTAACAACACATCCTAAAACTACTTAAAATTACAACTAAAATAATTAATAAAATTTAACAACCCTTTTGTGGTGTTCAAGTAATAAACGGGATTCATCCCCTAGTTTGCAACCCTTAGAGATAGAACATTTTCTTTAAATTTAAATGAGACACTACATTCTGGGTGGCACTGAGCTGTCACGAGCAATCATGACGGTTACCATCAGGCGAGCGACATGCTCGTCTCCCCACTCAGTCACTGAAAACGATTTAACTACGTTAAGTATTTCTAAAGTTCTGAAAACCGAAATCTAATCGCATCAACAGTTTGATGAATTTCGAACTCTCGTCGTGATATTAGCAGGTGCGGAAAAAAATTATAGGATCCACTTCAATTTCACACCGAATCATGCTGACTATTCTATTAGAATGCGATAAATTGAACCTGTCAAGAGTTCTAGAGATTCCCCGGGAATTCTGTCTAAAAATATATTGGATGAGTTCCAAATTTCGATTACTCGATTCTTCGATTCAGGTAGGGTTACCTGTAGGTATTTATCGCACAATCGATATCTGATTCATTAAAATTTGAGTGCTCTTAAAATATCATGGTTACGCTAAAATTATACACGAAGTGAACTGATCGAATCACAGCCTTTATAGTACTTATAATAACAAACACGGGTCATAAATTTTTAATCTATGGAACGAAATTGTAAGATAATTCACTTCATTTCACACTAATATTATAAATACGAAAGCAGTTTCGATCGTTTTGTCGTTTTGAGTCATTGTCGAATATCATTTCCATACATTTTATCGAGTGCCAATGATCGTTTATGGAACAGCATATGCGGGACATTATTGCACACATGGTCATCTGACCCCAAACTAAGCAAAGCTTGTAATATGGCTGCCAGAGACTGATATACATACATATATATTTTTAAATACATACTTAAATAGATATTAACACCCAGACATAGAACAAACACAAATGTTCATCACACAAATGTTTGTCCTAGATGGGAATCGAACCCACGCCCCCAAGCACAGAAAGTAGGATCACTACCAACTGAGCCACCGAGGCAGTCACATATTTTTTGCAGATTCTTGAGTGGAGACTACGAACCGGAGGACTCAGCGTAGGTAGGCCTCCCACTAGATGGACCGACGACATTATGAGAATCGCGGGCATCCAGTGGATACAGATGGCAGGATGTCGATCAGTGTGGAGGTTAAAGGGGAAGGCCTATGTTCAGGAGTAGACGTCTTCTGGCTGATGATGATGATTTTGTCGCGATTTCAGCGTTCGTCCTATAGGTTTTTTTTTTCATAATGATGAGTACAATGACCTCTTTACTAAACCGTTGTACAGTGTATGCGTAGCGTACGTAAAACTATTGAAATTAAAAAAAATCTTCATTTCGCACGTGACGACTACAGTCATTGAGTATTACTTTTGTGTATGTCTGCGTTACTTACTCAACGACTGTAACTACCTACACAGGGTTGTTGATAATTATCTGACAACTTCTCGCAGTAAGCTTTTTAACTAATTATATGACATAATTCCTTTTTTTCTTCTCCACACTATAACAAAAATATTAAATTAGGGCACTACAATCACTACATGGCAATAACTTTATGCGGTTTTAAGTGAGAAGGGACACGGGGCCTACGCAAAGCTAAAGAAGCTGACTCTTGCCTAACAAAATACATAACTAAAAAAATTACTAAAACTTCAACCTTAAAAATAATATTTGTCAGTGTTGTTTTGTAAAAAAATACATTGATCAAAAGTTGTTACGAGCCTGATGTAGGGTAACTGATGTTTTTAGTTTTAATGAATAATAACCCTATATACAATTCTGAACTCCGAAAACATTACAAGTTACTAGGTACTAAGCGTTTTTAGTTTAAAAGCCGTAACAGACGTTTGTACCACCATCGACAAAAAAGTACCATCCATCCTTGGTACCACGAACTACGGACCGCCGTCTGACCAACAGGAGGGAAAGAGAAAATTTTCTCTTTCCCTCCTGTTGGTCAGAACGTCATAAATCGAATCGATAAGTTTTGGTTTTGATATTGCCCCACTTAATTAAAACTGTATCGAATCGAATCGTAAAACCGCGGCGAGCCTATTTTCCACAAGCGCCTGCATTCTGCTTCCGTCCAGATAAAAGCTTAATCCGGTTAATGGAAAGCGCTGATGGTCATTATTTAACAGGAACCACTGGATACAGCTTCGATTTTATGTACAGTTTTTGTACACTAGTGCTATTCAATCACTGATTAGTACAAACAGAGAAGCACAGATTTAGTTCATAAAGAACATTAATTAATATTAAAAAAAAAAACTTTTTTTAAAGCTCTTAATTATGCGTATTCATCATTTCGCGTCTGTCTTGAGTGGAGACCATGAACCGGAAGACGCAACGTAGGTAGGCCCTAGATGGACCGACGACATTGTTGAGAATCGCGGGCATTCAGTGGATGCAGGTGGCAGGATGTCGTTCAATGTGGAGATTAAAGGGGGATCTATGTTCAGCAGTGGACGTCTTCTGTCTGATGATGATGATGCTGTTAACCATTAAAGGAGTTCCCTAGTCAGGACCTAACACTGAATGCAGCCACTATGTTATGTTAAACTTAAAACCAACTATCATAAAAAATGCGTACACAAAATTTCGTGTCTGTGCTCTATGTTGTCTATGCTGTTGACCGTTGAAGAGTTCCTTCATCTGGATATAATCCTGGATGTCGATTCAGGTCAGCTTAGCATAAAAATGCATTATTATCGGAAGTTAGCCAACATGTCAAAATTCTACTCCATAGGATAAGAGGAAGTGGTTTCATTGAGCTTGCAAGATTTGACCTAAACAAACACAATGTAAATTAAATAAAAACTTGTATTAAAAAAATACGTGTCTTCGAAATAACGCAAATCCTCAGACACCCCAACTGATTTTTAGTTATATGAAAAAATAGTTTTCGTTAAGTAAGTGATAAGAGAATGTGTTGATGGTTTCATTACAAGCTTTAATTTAACTGAAAAAAAAAATATATGGAACTAAACTGACTGAAGTAGGAATTAACGCGCAAAGTACTCATTTAGCTAAATGTTGCAATTTAAAACTCTAATGTCAGGTAAAACTTTACTTGAATGTGAATGATTCAAATTCAAATTATATGAATTGTCTGGAAGAGCTTGATTTTGTGATAAGGCCATCACTTGTAATTGTATTCTAGCTGGTTGTAATTTGTATTTCTGGTGTGCAGAATACTGAACTTTACTTAATGCTTGTACGTAGTTATAAATATTTTAGATAGAAACTTTTTCTATTTGTCTAAAACATTTATAACTAAGTACAGACATTAGTAAAGTTCAGTAGCTTTCAATCTACGTGATGAAAATCCTAATTCAGAGAACATGGGAGCTAACAAGTTCATAAAGTTTGATGGCAGTGCTATCGGAATAGTGATTGCCAAAGTATCCAAGTTCCAGAAAACTATGATGTCGCATGGTTACTTTCTATTTCGGCAAAGTTGTGTTAATGTATTATGTATGTATTTAATGTTGATTAAAAAAGGCGTTCCTTTGCGGAAGTTCGTCTTCAAAACTATTTCCTTGACAAATATCTAGTGTATTTTTTCTGTGCCGTCGTTGTATTAAGTAGAATTAAGAGTTAGAGATTTATCATGATGTTTTACTCAACAAAAGTTTGTGAAACGTAAAAAAATTAACTTGTCAATGTTTGTTTTTGTGTATTTGTGTAGAGATTCGTCAAAGAAACAGTTTTCAATTTTGTATTATTTCTGAAAGGGAAGTTAATCTACACTAATATTATAAAGAGGAAAGATTTGTACCTATTTTTGTATGTTTGTAATGAATAGGCTCCGAAACTACTGAACCGATTTGAAAAATTCTTTCACTGTTGGGAAGCTACACTATCCCCGGGTGACATAGGCTATATTATATTTTGTAGCGAGGCCGAAGGCCGAGCTTACACTCGTGCGAAGCCGGGGCGGACGGCTAGTGCGGATATAAATACGGAACTAAACGCGACACAAAGGAACAATATGACGGTGGTATCGATCGGGGTTGATGTTGATGGTTAAATTAAAGGCATGCGGATACCGCATAAATGCACGAAAGGCGTTGTCGTCGTTGTAAATGGCACAAAATTTATATTTGCATAGGGTTTCTGATATGTTTGTATGCTGCATACCCCAAATTAATGTTGGGCTCAACATTTTAAACATAACTTAACTTGGAATACTATGACTAGAATGTGGAATGTGCAACCTGAATAGGTGTTCCGCGATGGTACTATCTGTACGTCTTCAAGTCGTGAGTGAATAAGTTTCTTCTAGGTATTTTTTAAATATATAGGTTTTGCTTGAATGCGTCATCTCACTTGATGTTAAGCGATGATGCAGTCTACAATGGAGCATGCTCGCCTAGAAGAAACCAATTCACTCTCAACTTGAAGACACCCAGATTGTACCATCTACCCATTCAGGCTGCGCATTCCACAGATTAGCGCTTCACACAATAAAAGTGAAATCAAAGATCTTCATACGAGTTTTCGAAATATTAACCATGAAACGTTGTCGCCTTTTCGTTCCCAACTCCGCCGTCTGATAGTAAAAAGGGCAAGACAGAATTAGATCATGTAGATCCGATGCACACTCCCCGAAATGTATCCGATTAAAAACCAATAGGACTACCAATTTTGCGCAAATGTTCAAGACTGAGAAGCTTAGTTTTAACTAGTGATTCGTTGCTGATGAGTTTCTTGGCAGGTTTATCAGTGGACTTCAACACCCTAATTTGGTACTTGGCTGATCCATCCCTTAAGTGCGATGAAGTACCTACTCGATGCACGAATGAACTTATGCTTGCTACAAAGAAAGCAACTTTTCCGACCTCAAGTCCGTTGCACATTCGAGAGGAACAGAAAAATATAAACTTGAGAAATATAAACTTACTTTAGAAAGTACTTTATTGCTGTAGATATAATCAATTCAGGATATTAAATGGAAACAAGTTTTAGTTAAACTTCATCATCATCATCGTCAGCCAGAAGACGTCCATTGCTGAACATAGGCATCCCCCTTTAACCATCCTGTCATCTGCATTCACTGGATGCCCGCAACTCTCACAATGTCGTCGGTCCATCTAGTGGGAGGCCTACCTACGCTGCGTCTTCCGATTCGTGGTCTCCACTCAAAAAGCTGTCTTCCCCATCGGTTATCGGTTCTTCAAGAGATGTGGCCAGCCCATTGCCACTTCAATTTGCAAATAAATAAACGTAACGTAATGTAATGATAACATTCAACAAAACAAAACTATGACTTGGATTGGTAATGGCGACATCGCCACGATCTCTCAAATTGACCATTACCAAATCATCTCTTCAAGCCAACTTCATTTCGATTGCCTACGGATTACATGAAGCATTTATTTCAGATCAATGCCCTGCGGAGATCAGATTTAACCCAGGCATGTGTTCCAAACGCTTTGTTGCATTAAATCAGAGTTAATACCCGTCTGTATTCTAAAGTAATCTCTGAAATATTATTTTACAAGCTGTATTTGTATGTTGATGCGGCTGAAAAAAATCATTACAAAAACTAGGTTTTAAGTTTGAAACATAATAAATACGAAACAAACACAACTTGGCGAGAAATTGGTAAAATTCAATAAACAGGATTCATTCCCTAAATTTTCCACTTTTATAGGTAGAATATTTTCTTTAAATTTAAATGGAATCCCTTTCGTGATATCTCAAACCTATTCAATTAAAAAAAAAAACACTAAATTCGGGCGAAGATTTCTGATAAGATACCTAGACAGTCGAATTAAAACCTTTCTTTTACCAGTCGATTCGACAAAAACGGCTTTCCCTTTTAAAACTTTTCAATTGCTGAAACCTTCCCACCAGCAGACGTTCGTAAAGATAACACAAGCTTTCCCTGTTTGCTTCCCGAAGTTGAGCACGAGTACGTTGAAAAGATAAACTGGAAGTTAATTTCGTTTCGCGAAGTCTCCAGGGTTAAATTAACATAATAAAAGAGAGCACAGAGAGGCTAAAGTAAGCTAAAAAGGAAATGAAAACAAGTTCATTTAAATAAACCGGCCAAGTGCGAGTCGGGCCCGCGCATTGAGGGTTCCGTACCACCACAAAATACAATAATTATCAATTTAAAAACCCGACTTCAAAACTAGTAAAATATGCATTTCGATTCGGTGAAAGAACTTTCGACTGGCTGAACCGATATTGATGATTATTTTTTTATCTGAAAGCAGGTGCTTCCCGTGTGGTCCCATTAAATTTGGTCCAGGTCTCTAATTTTTATGAAGTCTGTTTTTTACATTGATGATTATAATTAACCGATTTCAAAAAAAGGAGGACAGTTCTATGTTCCACTGTTTTAAAAAAACACGTATTTCGCCGCCAACTGTTAACCCATTTTTTTTTTCTTATGTTCAGTATTGGATGTATATATACCACATCCAATTTGGTCTTATTGTCACCAAGTTAGGATCTCATGATGTGATCCCAGGGAAAACAAGGGCAACCTTCAAATTGTATAGGCACTTAGTTTATTTTTTAGTTTACTTTATTATTAAGTTTTTCATATATTTTAGAAGTCGGTTTTTAATGTAATTCACTTGTGTACAAGGGACCTGTAAAAGGCTCCAAAGAATTTTCTCGCAATAAAATGAAAAGCCGAGTGTATAACTCATGCATAAAATGAAAAGCCGAGTGTATAACTCATGCATAAAACCCATTTTATCCTCGATTTAAATATCCACCCACCTTCAGGTCGGGCTGATAAACGCCTTTGATAAAATAGCTTTTTTTATAAATAAATAAATATCTGGGACATTATTGCACACATGGTCATCTGACCCCAAACTAAGCAAAGCTTGTAATATGGCAGCCAGCGACTGATATACATACATACATAATATAATGTTTGTCCTAGATGGGAATCAAACCCACGCCCCCAAGCGCAGAAAGTAGGTTCACTACCAACTGAGCCACCGGGGCAGTCTAAGTCAAGTTATGCACTCGTTGTACAATATACTACGTAACTTTCGCCAATTAAGTTTTCCTTCAGAACTGTTTTTTGATCTCCGTAGAACGACAAATTAAAACTTGACAGCTAAAGGAGCAATAGAAAAGAAAACTCGTAATTAAAAAAGTTTTATTGTTTTGGGAATTTTGAGGACAAAAAGAGTGGAAACCACTGAAGTGAGAATTTTTTTCGTTTAGATTAGAAGGGCTGTCAAGGCATTTTTGTAAGAATTCCGTTGTAGCCAGTTGAACACATGCAAACGATACGTCAAAATATAAATACGTAGGAAGGACTGCAGTAATTCGTCAAGATTAGTATTATTTCAAAAGGTTATGAACACCATTTTAATAAAGTTTAAAATTGACCTTCTCGTGGTGCAATACGGTTCAGTTCCCCTTGAATTTTGTGCAATTATTTTGGTAAATGTTGCTAGTGCAAAAAAACTGCACGATTATTGTGCGGTTTATAATACTAGTAGAGAAATATAGACCGTATCGTAAATTAACGTACCTCATTATTAAAACAGTTCTACCTTAAACTGCACGAAAAGTGGTTGGTAAAAAATTTGAGTTAAAGAGTTTTTCAACAATTTTGTTTATTTTAATTAACAGAAGTTGTTTATTAACGCATGTTATTGTGTTATACTAGTGAATTATTATCCTTTAAATACTATTAAGGTAAGTTCGTAGGTTTGCATGAGTGTGGGCAAACAATAGGAAGTAAAAAAAAAATATTTTCGGTTTTGCCCCAAAACTCCGCACAAACTTAGCTAGATAAGTTTCCATGACCTTAATAGGTCATGCTTTGACCATGATATCGATTTAGGCTATGTTTAGAGCTCGTTTTATGTGACTTTAAATAGGTAGAAAAATAAATATTATTTGATAAGGTTAAATGCAATATCCATGCGAAGCCATTGAAAATAAAATGATATTATAAAATTTAGAATGTGGTATCACAGCTAGTGATGGGACAGTTTTGTGTGCAGTTTTGATTTTATCGATAACCTGTTATTGTATACCTTATAAAATATTTTATGGTAAAACTTGCCCTAGTCGTTTAAAAAAAATTTACAAACTCTTATTTAACTTGCATCGTTGGTATGTCTGTCAGCTTCCCGATTCAAAATTTGTAATCCATTTTTCTAAGCACGTTTCAGTTGCACTAAGTAAATTTGATGTTTGTAAAATAATATGGTGGTACTTAACTGGCCTGATGATGGAGCCAGAAAAGTAGGCCATAGTAACCTCTCTACTACATACTTTTACTTATTACTCCGTCGTGTTTGGACTCGTTGAATTCATTTTGATAAGGACTATTAGACCAAAAAGACAAAAACAATATTTCACATCACATCATCAGCCAATTAACGTCCACTGTTGGACAAGGCCTCCCTCATAGAGAGGGGTGTTGCCATAATCCCCACGCTTGGCAGGCGGCTTGGGGATCGCAGTACGTTCACCGTGTACTATTAGGACGCTGCTGCCCATCCTCCGGTGGTTCTGGTCGCAGTTTTAGGACATACCCGGGTCCAAAACAATATTTATTGTCTGTCTAATAATTCATAGATTTACTGACGACTTGCAGCGCCCCGTGGTTTCACCCGCTATCCTATAGGAACTACTATTTTTTCAGGGTAAAAACTATGAGTCAATCCAGAATATAACCTACCTCCATACCAAATTTTATTTTAATCCATTCACTTATTACAGAATTCAGTGAAAACAAACATATTAATACGCAGACTTATAATAATAATAATAGTGTGATAATGTTGTTGTCTACATCTACATAATAAGACAAATGAATAATAACACAATAAAGTTTAATCTTCAAAAAATACTCCTAAAGTAGGTATTGTAGGAAATGTTGTAAGAAAAATAAAAAATTATCGATATCGATAAAATTATGGTAACCACTATTATTGTCAACGGCTTGTCAAGGGCTTATAATTTAAACACGGTGAAATCACAAAATTATCAACAATTTAGACTTTACCGGAGATAGGAAATTCCTCCTTTAAAAAAAATTAAAATCCATTCTAGCTCTACCACACGTAATTACAGCGCAAGACGGCATTGTGAATAAATCCGATGGTATAATAAAGTACTCTTTGGAGCAGCATACGAATTCGAATTCAGTTAGCAACTGCGATGCGGAGTTTGACGCGTTGACGTGCATACTCATGTTCACTCGTATGCCTCGTAACAAATGTTCCATCTCTCTTCCGTTCTATACCCTTCTCTTTTCTGTGGTGGAAACAAATAAATTCTAATTAAAAAGCAGCAAAAGCGCTGTTGAGACCAATTCAATTCACCAGTATCTTGAACAAACTTGTAACATATACCACAGAATATATAATAGTACTACCAAAATAACATTTCCTTAAAAATAACATAACAATCTTAATGTTGGCATAGTACGTAACATATAGACTCATCTCTAATGCACAGAGCATAGCGATAAATCCTAATAAAAACAAATCTTTTTAATCTTTGATCGCGTAGAGCAAGTAAAATAATTGTAAACTATCCATTTTCCGGACTCGAAAGATCTAGAGAAAGAGCAATTTCAAGCTTCAATCTAAATTGAAACTTCGCACATAGTGTTAAGTTTCAGTTTTGGTTGAAAAGATGTTCTAAGTTACGGCTCCTAGCTTGTGCTACGCTTGTAGTATCGTAGCGTTCGTAGCGCTCGTAGCGTTCGCTTTCGTTGGCATGCCGCCCGGCCTGATCAATGGGCGTCTACGACCAGACTACTTTCACGAGAAACTTAATTTCGAACGCTTTTTCGCTTTCATGCACTTAACGTAAAGTTGTCTGACGATTCATTCATTAAAGTCTGTTGTGATGTTTTAAGACTAGAATCTAGTATTGTTATTACGTTTTTATTGCAGGGTTATTTATTATTAGCTAAAAACTTCTCTCAGGCAGCTGCGAGACTACTTAAGAACATCAGTTTCATGGCTTCCAATAATTCGTCTTTTTGTTCTCCATTAAAAAAAAACCATTTAAATTAGGAATCTAAATGGCATAATTTTACGCATTTTTAATGAAAAAGAACGCTACGGAACCTTGAATAATCTAGGAGGTTAAGTACGTGATTTAATTTATCTAAGATTTTTTCTAAACGACAGATTTCTGTACTGCCAGTAATATTTACAAGGTGCTTTGTTTCTTATTTTACAGATTTTTGTTCCTGCCATAATTTTGTATTTCGTGTGTAGCAAAGGGCTATGGTAAAAAACGTAATATTTTCCTTTTGCATATAAACGAGGGTGACGAGCGTACACAGGAAAAAGTCACCAAAACACGTCTCAAAAGTCTGGGCCGAAACTGCTTATAAAATATTCTGCTAACGACATATAGGTACCTTTATTTTCAGTACACAAATACAACTCGAGTCTGGCTTTACACTATTCATATGCAGAATAAAAAGTAAAAAGTCCACAGTGTCGCTTCCGTCGCAAATGTTTCACACATTTTTAGATGTTTTCAGACATGAGTTTTCCTCTGAAATAAGCAACGCCCGCGTCTTGTTTGTGCCTTGCTTAGTGTTTATTTCAAGACGGAACAATGAGACAGCGGTGTGTAAAAGAAAATACGGGTTCTTTGTATGATTTCTTAGGAAAGAACATGACATAAAATGTAGGATAACTTGTATTTTTGGTAAGTTTTATAAAACAAACCTTACCAAGTTATTTTATGTGTGCAAGTAGAAAATACTTTTTTATTATTATTAAATAATAGGCTTGCGTTTGATCATCAACTGCCCCGGGCTCTATATTTTTTTGAATCGTGTGATATTTCGTTTGCTTATATGATATTTCGCACAAAAATAATATGCGAAATATCCCATATTTTTTTAATAATAATATCACTGGCTAACGCAACGCCGTTTGAATTGTTCGAATTTGCTTTCTATCAATAGAAAATCTTTAATTTCGCATGATATTTTCGTGCGAAATCATACGAGCGATTCAAAATTAGAACCCCTGAAGTTAAGGGATCGTCCACTGACCGTGAGGCTCGAAAGGGGGGGAGTGGGTTCGGAACAAATCACGAAATATCACAAGGGGAGGGGGGTGTAGTGATATATCACGAGTATACATTTTAAACGCGCTATTTCTAATTTATCACGATGCATAATTTTCCAGATTTAAATTAGATAATACTTCTATTTAAAAGTAATATTATGAACTTTTTAAGATATTTTGTACCAAAAAAAACATGTCGTTTAGACCACCCCCATCCTAAACCACGTGTATTTTTTTAGGGGGTTAAAAACTTGCTTAGAAACATCACGTGATTAATGGACAACCTCTAAGCGATGATGCGTTCTACGATGGAACAGGGGCCTTACCCCTAGCTCGAAAAGTTAACCCGCGTAGGTGTTATTTGTCTAAACGGTACCATCAACTACGATAAGCGGTAGTTATTTGATAGCCGCCAAGCTTTGTTATTTTCACGCACACACGCATAGTAAAACGGATTTTCGTTCATTCAAGTTAGACGCTTTTAAACGATGCAGTTTAAATGAGTTGGTTAATTTTAGGTACCTATCAGGTACCTACTAAAAGTTGGCTCGCAAAAGTGAAGCTAGGGGTAAGGCCCCAGGCTTGCTAGAAAAAACGGATTCACTCGTGACTTTACTGATATACGCTTTCGAGCAATAAATGACGCTTCACACTCTTAGCTCGCCTAGATTCCCTGCGATGCCATGGAGCACACATATAGACATGGACAAGTATCACCCAGACCTAGAGCAGTTATTTGAATTCGTCATTCAAACATCTGCTCGGCTGAGAATCGAACCCAAGACCCTTTGCTTACAACGCAGAGGTGCTGCCACTGAACTAAACTGGTCATCATAAAAATACAATCGTAAAACTTTACTCCCTAATCACGCTTAGATTATTTGATTAACGCTTCTAATGGCCGTATGCGTTATCAATGATCGATCGGATCTAATTGCGAAAATTTATAAGTTGGATGTATTTTTTTTTAGGCAAATAAAAAACGGATCGTTCGAATTAATTAAAGTATCTCCGAGACCGCAATGTTTCGGGTCCCTAATTCTCGCTATTTAAGCTTCTTCACGCATTTAGGTAAAATACGGCCTTTTTATGCAAAATCAAACACGACGGTTGCGTGAAAACCTTCCCTATTATATTTTATAGGAAAATCAAAAGTTCCTCTTACACTCAGGTGCGAGAGAACGCGCCATGAATATTTTAACTCTGATAAGAGCTCTCTAGATTTTTGCAAACGCTTTGCGCTCTAGGAACTGATACCTAATTTTATGAGCGTCAGTTTAAGTATATTTTAATCTGAAGGAGAAGATATTATTATTTAATATCATACGTATTTACTACTAACTGCGGCCCGCGGTTTCACCCGCTGGATTTACTCTTTCAACATCACCTATCTAGCGGTTTCGGAGTCGCTAGGGTATATACATACCTGCATACATACATACATCGCCTTTTGTATACATAGGTAGTTTTTATTGTTCTGATATGGGTTATATATTATATGGTTTATTTTATATTTATTATCACAAGTTATTTTATTTAAATAAGCATTGCATTATTTGTATTTTAAGTTTTAACTATTATAAAGATTATTTTATGCTTTTAGTAACGGGGCTAGCAAGTCGCCTGCTTGATGGTAAGCGCTTCTTTTGATCGTTACAGTTGCTTTACAATACAAAACTAAACTTTGATGGTTCAAATACCAGGGGCCTTACCCCTAGCTCGAAAAGTTGACCCGCATATGTGTTATTTGTCTAAACGGTACCATCAACTACGATAAGCGGTAGTTATTTGATAGAGCCGCCAAGCTTTGCTATTTTCACGCATGCACGCATAGTAAAACGGATTTTCGTTCATTCAAGTTAGCTTTTTAGTTCGCTTTTAAACGATGCAGCTTAAATGAGTTGGTTAATTGTAGGTACCTACTAAAAGTTGGCTCGCAAAAGTGAAGCTAGGGGTAAGGCCCCTGCACGGAACTTCAAGCGCTTGGCCGAGCTCGGCCAAGCGCTCGAAGAGTCAACACGTCCTGAGGATGCCTCGTGGAGAGGCGAAACACGTGTCAACAAAGTGCACTAAGGAAACGGGTATAATTTATTACTTTTTAAATTCAATTAAAATACATGTCATTTCAATTAATATATATTTTATATTTCAGAATTAATTAATTTTTGTTTCAGGTTACGTTAATTTTATATAATTAATATTTTATATCAGGTAAGGCAAAATTAAACTCAATAAAATTAACATTATCAACAAATATTTACCAGGTAAATTTATCACAGATTCCTTATTGTACTTGAAGCGACGTAGAAGCGGAATTACACTAGAAATTCATCAGTAAAACAGTTTTGAAAATGGACTTCCGCAAAGTAACGCCTGATTCAATCAACTATTGAAGCACGCAGATTTAGACCTATCACATATAGTTATAATAGCATTTGAATAAGATAATCCTATCTTATAGATAGGCAACAACGTTTTTTTTTTATTCTTTGTCTTTAACAATGATATTTTTGATTTGATATTTATTATACACGAATATATTTTAATCATTAACCATGTATGTATATTTGATGACATTAATCAGTAAATTAAATAATCAATAGAAAACGAATGTACATATAACTATAATAATGAATGTACACGACCTTAGCATATTATGACAAATGGAAGAAACTAACTACCAAGACACGGGTTTCCAACACCCAGTTTGACAGTTAGAGCCAGTAACATCATAAACCTACGTACATTTCTTGAATAAATAAATTTGAATTGAGCCTCTTTGTTACTCTCATACACGTTCTAATTTTTGACATTTGTATCGCCATCATCAGCACACTATCCTGCTCCCTCCCTAGTTAAAGACGCCATTTTAAACCGACTTCAAAAAAGGAAGACGGTTCTATGTTCCACTGTATTTTTTTACATGTATGTTCACCGATTTCTCCATCAACTGTCTTTTGTTCGGTACGGTATACTTCCAATTTGGTCCAATGTCACCAAGTCAGGATATGATGATGGGATCCCAGGGAAATCGAGGACAATACTTAATTTTTTTAGGTACTTTTTACGTTGTTAATATATTTTTGAAATCGGTTTTTTTAATTGATAATTATGATCAATCAACTTACAGCACATCACGTGACCTTGTTCCCTATCCATAGAGTATCCTTAGAAATAGCTATGACAACAGGAAAAAAAAAATATGCGAGCTATTAAACCAACTGTCACGAAGCTGACCCCTTCCTACCCCATCCCGGCGACAATGCTTACATACAACGGTCGCGTGCCATGTTCACACACCTCATGTATTTTAAAATTAATCGTCGACCAGTTATCGTCCTAAGGGTTGGCATCCACTAGTGCTGAAATGTAGCTGGATATAATAGTAATAAATTAATTTATAAAAACACGCTTTAATGGGACCAACTATTTAAATTATTGCATTGTCATCGGTCCTTGATAAGTGTGCAAATTTCTTTTTTTTTTTTTCTTTTTTTTTTTTTTAGGCAGGTGCTACATAACTCTACATAAATAACTTTTGATCCTTAACTCTTTACACTTAGCACTTTCACAAAAAAAATGAAAAGACTTGCATTTGGAACCCACTTCCCTGATGCTAGGCGATGATTTGACTGCCCCGATGGATCAGTTGGTAGTGAACCTACCTTCTGCGCTTAGGGGCGTGGGTTCGATTCTCACCATAAACATTTGTAATTGTTCTCTATGTCTGGGTGTTAATATTTATTTAAATAAGTATTTAAAAATATGTATGTTCTGGCAGCCATATTACGAGCTTTGCTTAGTTTGGGTTCAAAAGACCGTGTGTGCAAAAATATCCCAAATATGTAATTTGTCAAATTTCTCCCACAAACTCACGAAAAGGCGACTCCGTTTTATGGTTGATATTCCGAAAACCTGTACGAAGCGCATTGATTACATTTTTATAGTACGTACTACTGGACTGTGGAATGCGCTGCCTGAGAGGGTGTCCATCGACGGTTTCAAACTGCATGGGTGTCATCAAATCGCAAGTGAATCGGTTTCTTCTCGGCAGGCGTTCTCTATTGTAAACCGCATCAAAATAAAAAAATACATATATATATTTGGGATATTTTTGCACACACGGTCTTTTGAACCCAAACTAAGCAAATCTCGTAATATGGCTGCCAGAACATACATATTTTTAAATACTTACTTATATAAATATTAACACCCAGACATAGAACAATTACAAATGTTTATGTTATGGTATTTGTTAGGTCCAACTGGTCCTAGAGTCAACTCCTCAGCTTTGCCCCGCGTTCCTTCTCATTTGAAACTGCATAACGTTTTTGCCATTTGAAGCCCTAATTTAAATATTTTTGCTTATGTATGGAAAAGAAAAAAATAAATGATTTTTAAAAGTCTTGGATGTAATAATGTTGGGCATTATGTAGAGAAATGTTTGTGGCATGTAGAAAAAAGGCCCAAAAGGTTGTTAATTAATTATCTATAACCCTGTACAAACAATTCTAAATGAGCAAAATACGATCAAAACACTTTCGTAACAGACTTCAAATAAAAGGAGGTGCTTCTCAATCGGTTGTATTATTTTTTAAGTTTGTTATCTCAGAACTCCGTCATTTAGAAACAGATTTGGTAATATTTTTGAAACCCGTTTTTTTAATTCATAAAAAAACGGTTTTAAATAAAAACCAAATACTTTCAAATCGTTTCAGTGTTTTGATTTTAAAATCAAAATAACAGAAAAAAATGTCATCTAAATAAACGAAATTGCGTATTTACTAATTTTGATAATTATTTACTTGACTTTCGGACGATGACTACAGACTGAGCTTTAGAAGAAGGTAGATATTTTTTTATAAAAATGCGACAACTTCTAGCTTCACTTCGATGGACAGCTTGGATGGACATCGGGTCTTTAATCGGCCCCGGGACAGCCCAGGCCCGTCCGGCGCCTTAAAAATGCAGTTACCGGTCATTGCCCCCGGGTACTTAACGAAATTGCGTACTCATTTTGAAGTCGGTTCTTTAAATTGATAATTATTTACTTGAAAGCTCTAGAAGTAGATAGACATTTTTTATAATAATGTGACAACTTCCAGCTTCGCTTCGCACAGCTTGGATGGACATCGGCCTTTAATCAGCCCTGGGATAGCCCTGGCCTGTCCAGGGCCGTAAGAATGCTGTAACCGGTCATTGCCCCCTGGTATTTAGGACATTGTTTACACGACATCCATGGTAGTAGGACGAGGGGTGTCACTCGTTGGATTTGCTTCAATTTTGTAATTACACGGCGAGGTGTGTTGTTGACGAGCGAGGGGGCAACAAGTGTGCGTTGGCTGGATCAACGTCAAATTTGACGAGTGAATGATTCGAGAGGTTTTGTGGTTGATGTTGGTGGCAAGTGACTAAATCTCACAATTCTAAACTCGAGGAGTTTACTGGTAGCTATTGACGAGTTTCACTATCCACCCAGCTCCATCATCAGACTCTCGTCACAAATTTTAAGTGCATACATTCTCTCGTAACAAACCAAATTCAAGGAGTTTACTGGAAGCCATCGAAGTGTTCCACTATATCCATCTTACGGCTCTATCAAATCGTTTCGATGATGGCGCAACATTCTAATATAGTATTGTCATCCGAATTGCATATAGGTAAGTATACTTGCAAAGTTTCAAATCGATACGACATATTCCAAGATTTATTTACATAGTTTGCTAGAACCAAATAATGCAAATAAAAGACATACATATTTTACCTACCCCGTGTTTTATTATCTGCTCCCAAATCTATTACACGAACGTCTGACTCAAAAGATATTCAAACAGGTAATATTCAAAATCAATTATATGATTATTAATGGGATATTTACCGTGATAAGATTGTAGATGGAGCTCATATTTCAACGCAGTTACATCAAAATCATCCTTGGTTACATGCACCATGTTCACGGGAAGTCTGAAGAATGCGGGCGATTGGCAAAAAAGTTCAAAGTTAGATGCAGACAAACCCCCGTCTTGTTAATAATCATATCAACAACGATAATAGTTTAAAACAAAATAATATTTAAATGTGCGACTGACTAATAAATTTAAATGATAACGACTTACCTTTCTTCTGTAGGTGCTTCATTGCTATTCACCGCTGATTCCGTTATTTTCATCATGCCAACTTAATGGTTCATCTCTCCACTATACTTGAAAAGAGCACTAGACTCAAAACTAACTACTCCAATATACTTATAAGAAAAGACGTGGTGGCAACTTTAGATCTCACATAAAAATTAATGAGTATGAGAAACTTATGCTAGCCGAAAAAACACTGAACTTCAACATAATCTACAGCACTACAAAATGCACTTCTTCTGTTCCTGAGTTCTCAGGTACCGACTGATTCAGATCAGATACTACGTCCTAAGAGCAAAACATGCCTGATGTAGGAAGGGATGGCTACAAAAGAGACAGTCTTAAAATTGATACTAAAATTCACGGCCGATCAGTGCTAGCACTGAGTTAGTCGCCCGACCCCTGGGTATTAACTGATCTAACTGGATGATGCTCGGGATTGCAGCAATTTGGCATTATTAGGTACTGCATGGGGGCGGGACAGGAGAACGGCTCCAGCGGATTGCTAATAGACCGTAAGTGGTACCAAACAATCTGGTACATTGCCGTACTATCAACTGTCACTTGGTAACCTACTATTCAGTTCGGCTTATTTTAACGAATTGCAAAGGATTATGTTCCCAAAGGATTTCCAGATTTGACTGAATGCTTTTTGTCTTCGGTAAGTCAAAAAGAAATCGTGAATTGTGTGTTAACCAAGGACGTTATAAAGCCTAAGTTTTACAACGTCTTTGGTGTTACTTAAAATTTGTGTCATTTTCGTGCGTGATTTTTGTTGGTTTTTAAGTAAGACTCTTAGTATTTAGTTTTTAACCTCCGTCTGTAGTGGTAGGACTCTTTTGCAGGGGTCCGCCTGGGGAAGTACCACACCTTTGCCAGTTATTCAACCGCCAAGCAATAGTGTCAAAACACTACTGTGTTCCGGATTGAAGGGCAATGTTTCTAGCGAAATTACAGGGCACACAGAGATTTTACATCTTATATCTCGGGGTGACGAGCGCAGTGCATTGCCATCCAGGGTTATGAACTGTTGAAGTTCAAAATTATGAGTGGCGTTGAGCTGTTATGGGCAAGCGTGAAGAGCCATCAGGCGAGCGACTTCCCTCGTATCGTCACCCAGTATCATAAAAAAAAACGCATAGGCAAAGTTAAACGTGTTTGTAATTTTGATATGGTTTTTTTGTTTGTTTCAAAGGTGATTTGATCGAGAGTGAAAAAATGCTCAGTTCAGTGTTCTTAGCTATGATTTCAGGAAATCTGTTCAGTCGTTTGAAAACTATACCAATAAGCTCTTTTCTCGGGGGTTTAAAACAAACTATTTATACTAAGCTTGTTAATATCACTAAATCTCAATGTATTTATTCAGTTAGTTTAATTTATAGTTTGTTTTTAATGTTCAATATAATACAAATACTTTTTCACTAATATTTCTAGATAAACCAAAACAAACAATCTGTTAGGCAGTCTAGACTTGGTCTAGTCTAGGTTGTGCGACTTTATTTACTTTAAGCACCTGCGGTTTTTTGACAAAAAGGTTGAACAGATAGAAGTTTTATTATATTTTATTGGATATTTGATTTCGTCCTTAGTCGAGTTCTTAGTCTTTACTAATATATGAAAATAAGCAGTGTCGGCTTTATGGCTGGGCGATCTGGGTGAGCAGTTACCCAAATAATTATCAATATAAAAAAGACTTCATAAAAATTTCATAACTGGACTAAATTAAAATGGAACCACACGGGAAGCACCAGCTTTCAAATAAAATAAAGAATCATCAACATCGGTTCACCCAGTCAAAAGTTCTGAGGTAAAAACATATATTAAAAAAAACAGTCAAATTGATAACTTCCTCCTTTTTGGAAGTCAGTTAAAAAGGCAAACAAAAGTCACCAAATGTTTTCTTTCACAGGAATGTCCAAGTACATATAACGTCATTGTTTAGTTCTTAGTCCCGTATAAATACAGTATCATATTCAACCTTCTCAACATCCATAAATCCATAAGATTTGGTGTATTCGTGCGTGTCACATTGACATCTGTGACATTAGAAATATTTCCCCATTCTACCCTCATTCTCCTTCTGTGATTGTACTGAAGTACTGAAGTTTGACATGTGTTTAAGGACGTAGGGGGTCGGGAAGGGGTCAGATAGAGGATGTTACCGATTGCCGCCACCGACGATACACAGGCCCTGATCGAAATTGACGGGTAATTGAGATGCATGCATTACAAGTAGCTGGCTAATGATCTGCATGGTGCAACTTCCACCGATAACGGTGCTGTAGGCGTAGCATGATTTTACATATCGTCGAATTTTTTGTGTAGATATCTGATGCTAGCTATACACAGATCTGAGATACAGTCTTCCTCGTGGTCCATTCAGTGTAGCGAACAAAACACAACGAGAGCGTCTAGTACACGTCCACGAAATCCATCGAACCTGTGTAAAGCTGCCAGACGCTCCATAAAGTGGACGCGCACAGAGTGGGTAAATTAGGTTACATAATCTAGGACCTTCTAGTGTTGACCATGAACCTCGACCTGCTAAACAGTGTACCGCTTGGCAGGTATATAAACATTAGTTGTCAAAACCAATAAACATTATCGCTAGTGAGAAGGTCATACTGGATACGGAAAGCATTGTCAGGAGGTTTCTCACTCTGCAGCCCTGACCACTGGTTGCTTGCGCCATGCTCCGCTTCCGGCAGCTTCCTAGTTTTTTATAAATATTATTTGTTATTTATCGTTTTTGCTACTGCACTGTACTGTATGCGATGGCTTGTATTATGAGCCAATAATAAATGAAAGTCTGGCTTTCCGGGAGTGATACATACCTACGTCAAAACCCATTCATTGAATCAAACACATAAATTGAGAAACTAATTTATAAATCATCTATTAAATGAAATAAAAATCATTTGAATTGGATTTTTTTCTTACAAATTAGAAAAAGAAAACTTAAAATGAACTTATTAGGTATCTTCTCGAAATATATTTGAAGCATTGAAATCTTCCAAACCAAGAAAAATAATATTGGAAGAAAAACTTTAAAGCCAATCTCAAATACCAAGTACGTGCTTTCAAAATACCTTGTAGCCTATAATTAGACGGTAGCCGGCATGTCTAGAGTCTGGCGAGTATTGTACACTGGTCTGAAGATCCACTAGACGTGAGACGACTTACTACGTGCGAGGTAAAGAGGAAGCAAAAATGCCTTTTAACGAGCTTGAACAAAATTGTAAGGTATTTTTTTTGTGGGAGTTTAGTACTTACATATTTTTTTTTATTGATTGATGATTTGATTTTTTTGAGACTTTTTGTTGGAAAGAAGGTCGAAGTCACAGTTTTTTTTTTTTGTTTGAATTTGAACGGCTGTCAAGGCATTTTTGTGAGAAATTTGTTGTAGCCACTTGCACCCATATAAACCCATAGCAGCTGTGTTAGCAACTGTGACGCAGAGTTCGACGCGTTGACATAAATAAGAATATTCAATCAAGTATCTGTCACAATACCTGGCGACAGAGTTTTCTTCTCATTTCCGTTCTATTTGCTTCTATTTTCTGTGGTCGATGTATTGTCGAACTCTTTGCGTTTGACAAGCATTTCGTGGGTTTTTTCCTCCTGAGAGGACTGGCGTCGCACGTCTTATGCAGATTCTAAGACAAACTATCGCTTTTGGTAACATTTTTTGTGATAGCGATAGTTTGCACTGACTTTCAAAACGGTAACCCGGCCCGCAATAAAAATGTCAAAGCAGCGGTTATGAATTCAAACAGAGCCTATAAATAATTCCTGAAATTTCTTAACTGCTTTATTAGACGTCGCACAAACGGCGGAAGGTACATGAATGCATTTTCCCTTTGCCTGGTGCGCGGTGGTTTGTACAAGGATGCATTTTCCCCCTCGCATGTACCTACTCGCCTATTCAACCTATCGTAGGTAGGTACTGCACGTGCGGGACCGTGACTCTTTGTAAAACGCTTGAATGCAGGTATTGTGTTCAAAGTGGGATTATGCGAGCACGTTCCCCATTTAAAAGTTTGCTGTTAAATAGCTTTGTGTTGCTACTTTCAAATTAGAAGAAATTTTGACAATGACACGTAGGTAAAGCGTGACTTCTGTTCCAGCGGTAAGATAGTTGTTTATATCTGTATCAGACATTATAAGAAGACTTTACATTTTTATCTCTTTTTCTTTCAGTTCTGGATTGAGTATTATATTCTCTTGGTTTTGACCGTCAGCTCTGCAAAACCTCTTGTTTTGTACCAAGCTAATTAAATAGCCGTCCACTAGATGGACTGACGACATCGTGAGAGTCGCGGGCGTCCAGTGGATGTAGATGGCAGATTGTCGTTCAGTGTGGAGGTTAAAGGGGGAGGCCTATGTTCAGCAGTGGAGTTCTTATGGCTGATGATGATGATGAGTTAAAATGCTATTTTTTTTTTGGCAATGCTTTTTCCATTGTGTCGTTGGTTTTCCACTTTCACCTTGGAAGATTTATAGCTCAAACAACTTTAATAACCACTAAGACAAAGTGTCACTTTTTTGATAACATAGTTTAACTATTCGTAATTATTTACATGAAGGTCACCGCATACACTAAAATATGAATTAAATCCATAAATAAACGCTGAGTATGTTGCTAATTACGGTATGTATTTAAGAAATTGTAAGGGAACACATTTTACACAAATGCGTGAAGTGGATCCTTTAATCTCCGACCAAAATAAAATGAATGGACGGGCCCAGTAGAAGCGCATTTTTGAAGATTACAAAATGAGCGCCAGCGCTCACTTCGTTTCAGTCGGTCTCTAGCCGTAGGAAGTGAAACGCGAGTCCATTGTTACGCGATAACGAAACATCTGACAAAATTATCAATTCGTATGCTTTACCGAAGTGTAAATACACAAATAAAACCGATATCTATTTTTGTAACTAATATACTGTATATTTTTATAATTAGGTGTTGAAGTATATGTCCGACGGTTTTGACTCGTTTTTACTGATCAAGTTCAATGGTTAGGGCCCGTCCATTCATTTTATTTTGGTCGAAGCCTTTAATCAGATAATGATCTGCGATAATGTGTTGAGCCCATCGTTTTCTTGAATGCTTAAAACGAGTTTACATATTTTATTTGTGAGGGTCGAAGCGTCACCCCTCATTTAATAGTAATAAGATTGTTTTACCTTTAAACCTTATGATGTTTTCCTTCACCAGAAAATGACTTTGACTTTGGCTATTACTTGACAGTTGTTTTTAAAACTTGAAATTATCGACTACGGGGGTACTTGAAATAAGATATGTTTCTGTAACTGGCGAAATAGAGCATAAGTATAGAGCGAAAACAAAACCTCTCTTAGATATCAAACAATCATCGACTATTCTGCCGTTTGACGAGTAGCATCACAAAGACTATACCACAGAAAAGAGAAGTAAATAGAACGGAAATGAGAATTATGAGAAGAAACTCTGTCGCCAGGTATTGTGACAGATATGTGATTGAACATTCTTATTTATGTCAACGCGTCGAACCTTTCGTCACAGTTGCGAACACAGTTGCTATGGGTTTATATGGGTGCAAGTGGCTACAACAAAATTCTTACAAAAATGCCTTGATTGCCGTTCTTATTAAAACAAAAATATTTTTATCTTTTCTATGGACTATACAATATACAAAGCAATCGTAATTAGGGTCCATAAAGACCCAAAATATCAGACAGGAACGCAAAGGCAGAACGGTGCAAGGAAGTGGACTTAAGAGGATAAATTATGTACACAGCTAAACAGACGCTTCCGTCCGGAACAAATGTATCCTTCTAACTCTAAAACGGAGCGATTTATGTCCAAATTTGCAAACCAAACCATTTGTAGCACCAAATTTAAACAAAAACATAGCGTTAGCTTTTCATCCTAAGGTTGATATTCGAAATGTTTGTGCTCGAGTGGTTATGACCATCAAACGGACATGGACATTGGGCATGATTTAACCAAGATTTGGAAATAACCAAGTGCATACATAAAACAAAAACAAAAGCTATCGAAAGCTTACAAGTAGGGTTCATTCCCGGGAAATCGTTGGGCTTTGTTCCCGGGAAATCAAGCTCGAGAAAAGTCGAGAACTCGAGAAATCATGTACCTATATATAAATTTAATCGCCGTTTGTTGTGCTGCGTGGCGGCGCAACTTGAACTTTGAACAGACTAGGAAGAGGTCACCAAATTTAGAATCGATGTACAAAGCATTGCTTTCAGTTAAGACTACTTCACCTGGAAATGAAAGAGTGTTGTCAATTTCAGGAAATTTAGTTAGTAAAATAAGAAACTAGCTGTCTGATAAAGATATAAATTCTTTAGTTTTTCTAAAGGCATATTTCATCAGACAGAGTAAGCTGACCTAATTGTTATGTATCTGTCTGTCTGTATGTTCAGCTCCTCAGCGTGAGATGTTCCATTGATCTTGCAAAGTTTTCATTTGTTTTTATTCTAATTAACATGCCATAAATGGTGCTGTGATTGTAATTTAATTATAATTTAAATTTATTTTCTACCTGAATTTAAGATATTTTAATTATGAGTTTTTTTTTAACATCAATTAGCTTATTCATAAGATTAATGTTTTTAATATAATCAATAAAAGTTTTATAATTAATTTGATACTTTTATTTGAGAGGAAAACCACTGAATTTGTTGACGTTATTGGAACCAAATAATATGAGTAAAAGTACGTAAATTTAAATTTCTCGGCAACCCGAGAAACCTCGAGAAATTAGCCTCGAGAATTCTCGAGACCCGAGAAATTGAAAAGCTCGAGAAATCATGAACCCTACTTACAAGTTAACCACGCGCCTATGACTGCCAAATTTGCCTATACACTGATATTTTAGACTAAGTATAGCGCTTAGGACGTCCACTGTTAGACATAGGACTCCCCCATCGATTTCCAAAGAGGCTATTGGAAGCGGCTTGCATCCAGCGTTTTCTTGCGGTTTCTTATAAGGTCATCTGTCTTTCTTGTGGGTGGACGTCCTATGGCTTAAATGATGATGATGATGAACTTACTCGAAAATATCCGTGTTTGTATCTTAAAACTAATGGCATTCTATATCTATTTCCTGCAGCTCCTGAAAGTCACCCGATAATGATTTTCTAATGTGATACCAACTGTGATTAGCTACCTCTCGTTTTTGCTGAGAAACTGGCCAGGAAGAACATTAGCGACAAATGAATTGTCTGGGGCCTGGGAGACTTAAATTTATGGAAAGGTACGCAAACATATTTTAACGTAGAATTGTGGTTTCTGAACGATCTTCGAACCACAGGTTTAAGCTGAAATAAATCATTAAGAAGTCTATTTTTTTTTAACTGGCCAAGAGCGTGTTGAGACACGCATATGGTAGGGTTCCGTAACCAAAGCCATATAATGGTAGTCATAATTTAGAAATAGATAGTTACAGAAAAATATCGAACGTACTTAGCCAAATTTCAGATATTTACCATCTCGACATAGCATATACTTTTTATGGTTTAGAAATAGATAAAACTGATTGATTAACATTATTATTGGCAAACGTAGCGTAGGACGCCCTGAGACTCGTTGGAGTGACGATATACATAAGACGGCTGGCAGTGGCTGGAAGATAAAAGCCGAAGATCGGGCTGAGTGGCGTGCCTTGGGAGAGGCCTATGTCCAGCAGTGGACTAGTATAGGCTGATTATGATGATGATGATGATAAACATAATTTGTTAAGACCATTTTGCAAAAAAGGTCAATGACCTTTGAGCTAGAATGCCTTGAATTTATTACAGTTTTATCGCTATGTTACTCAAAAAGTCATGATCAGATAATCCGAAATCCGAAATAATTTTGAATGAAGGTTTTAAATATGACCTATCTGTATTGTAAGTTACAAGTTTCTATGTCTTATAGTTTAGAAATGCAGTGGGGACCAACTTTTTGCCACTTCGGCGGCCCATATTTCGCAAAGTATAGACTTTATAAAAAAGTTTCAACTTGATAAATGTAAATTTAACTGCCTAGCTAGCACAGCTAGCAATACTTAGCACAAATAATAATCCGTTGCATTCCCTTAGGTATCGGCACTTACGAGCAACTACGGAAGTAATAATTTTGTCTTCTTCCCGTTCTTGACCAAAAGCCTGAGTTTTTGAAAACCTGATTTTATCATAAACCTGCGACATCTTGTGTTTTATTTATTTCTTAAATAATATGACTTGCGCTTGGCCGCCAACTCGCCTGATATTTAGCGTAGTTAAGCTTAATATAATAAGCTTTCATTAATATCTGCATCTTACCTAAGTCTCTGGGGCTCAAAGTGGCATCTTTTTACTTCCTATACGTTGCCATTTTCATTATAAAATGTTCCATTTTATTATCTGATTCAACACTAAAATCAATTTCGTCATTACCATTATCACAGCGGAGATCCTGTTCCATTTTCTCACGTGACGCCGAGGCAAGACGAATAGCCCTGAGTGTACCCACACATGCGTCCAATTTATCTCGAGATCACCAAGGGATGCCATGTGTGAAACTACTTACCTCTCTCCATATGTCAATTAGGAAGGGCCTAATGGTGAGATATTATTCTAAGGATATTGTTTTGTTTCTACGTACTTTGATTGGACGCTAACGGCTATACCACAGATAACTTTGAGTTTCATAATTATTATGTGCAGGATTTTGTACTGTTGATATACAAAATCTTGATTGGGTCTTACCTGTTATGGACAAACGTGACGCATCAGTCGAGCAAAACGCTTTAAATATTATCAATTGAATAAACTGGCCAAGTGCGAGCTGAGCTCGCGCACTGAGGGTTCCGAATCACCACAAAATACAACAATAATCAATTTCAAAACCCGTCTTCAAAATTTAAAAAAATTGCATTCCGATTCGGTGAACTTATGACGAGGTCGTCCAAGTAACAAAATTACCAGTTATGACTTGGTAATGAACAGAAATTTGTCATCGACTTACACATGACAATTATTTATTATTTTTTGTTATACTTTAGAGTGTGTACTATAATCATGCCAAGTTTGACGCTTGTACGTATTACCGTTTTTAGATTAGAGCAATTAAAAAAATACGTTAATAAAACTACGTTTGTTGTATGGGGACCCCCTTTTTGTTTTTACTTCTTGACTTTTTTATTTCTATTTCTTAGTTAATCCGCCGTAACATTGCATGCCTATTCTGTGAATATTTTAACGGACGGACAGACATATAGAAAGCGTAGGCTCAGTAATAGGGTCCTGTTTTAACTATGGGTACGGAACCCAACTTCAAAATTAGTAAAATACGTAAATTCGCAATTTTCTAGTTATTTTGAGTCCTTTTCAAATAATAATCTTAAGTATTATAGAATTTCCCAAATTGGTTCAATAATGATGGAGTTCTGAGGTAACAAACACAAAAAAAAAACTAATTGAGAAGCCCCGCTTTTTTGAAGTCGGTTAAAAATATAATCAAGGTTACAAATTTGTTTCGAATATATGTGTTAAAGAAGTAATTTATTTCAATGAAATTCGACCATATACACATGCGATTACTTATTTATCAGCCCATGATTTTCCCAATGCTTAGACAAGGTCTCTCAGAGAGAGAGGATGGCCTTTAATCCACAATGCTGGCCCAATGCATGTTGGTGAATGAAATATGCCTTTGATCTAAGATTTTAAACACTGCGTAACTTAAGTAACGCTTATAAGTAAGGCTATAGATTTACCTGCACAGTTTTTGTTCTCAACCACCCTAGCCGCATAATAAAGGTTTCCGGTGTACGCATCGCACCGTTTTCGTAATTAACCTTCCTGAGGTTCATAAAATGTTTGCACTTTTCACCCTTTTCCCATATTTAACCACCATAGCTGTTTCACTTTGTTAACCGCTGTATATGAAGGACTCTTTACGGGAAGGCTTTATTTCATTAGCAGTGGCGGAATAAATTAAACCGAGTGCCTATTTACTATGTGAACGTATATTTTTCTTTTCATAAAATTCGTAACGTTCGAACAGGTCAATCTGCGGAACCATAACAGTAGCATTTACTCACAACTGAGCGCTACTGTGTGCTAGATGGTTTGAAAAATTATACATAGAAGTCACAACGCGTAGAAAATTATAGTCAATAAACGTCCGCAGTTTTATATATAAATATAGCTGTATACAATTTACATCGAAACAAAACTATTATACCAAAACCAACAGTATGTTTATACATTTACGGCTCAGTTCTCTAATGTTCGATTTGCACAACATCGTCAAAACTCGTGAACCGTCGTTGAGCAAGCAAGACGGCGATTATCTCTGAATCGCATTATTATTTCTCTCCCGACAGAAAGAGGCAATTTTCTCTTTCTCCCCCGTTGGTTGTGGTTCGTCAGCCAAGTTGGCGTGTCTGTTACGGCTCTTACGGTGTGTTACGGCTTTTGCAACTATCGCGTGACTGTGGATTCAATCTGGCTGCGTATTGAGTCCAGCCAGATTGAGTATTGCCACGATTAGCGCATCATTGTGGCATCTTTGTTTTTATTTAATGGAAGGGTACGATCCACTATTAAGTTAATAGTATTTTATTCATAACAAATTATAGTTTCATGTCACATCTTTACTAATATTATAAATGCGAAAGTGTGTTTGTTCTTCGTTTTCCACGCAACAACAGAGGTAGATATGGATCGATGTGATTTTTAACCGACTTCAAAAAAGGGGAGTTCTCGATTCGATTCGAATAGTTTCAGATTAGTCCCATAGAAATTTCATCAAAATGGATTTATTAGTTTGGTTTTTAAATCAAAATAACGAGAAAAAATACATCATCCAAGTAAACGAAATTGCGTATTTACTATATATTTTTTTTATTATTTAATTAGAAGTGGTGGAAAGCCGGAATGTGACATATAAAATACTTTTTATCCCGGAAAAATTACGTTTTTTTATGGAACCTCTACGCGGGTGAAACTTCAGCTAAATAGCTGAAAGTGAAAAAAATAGCTGAAAAATTATCTTGGTTGGATGCAGACAAATCGATTTCCAACGCTCAGGTGGACTTGCTGAAAGCAGATAAGAAATTGAGACAATATTGACTCGGTCATATCAATAGAATGGATAGGGCGCAGGGCTGCGAGGAAGCAATTTGTCGAAAGTCGTAAAAGTTGAGACTTTGAAGGGGTAGACAACCCTCCGCTGCGGCTTGATGTATTTATGGCTACGATTTATTGTGTTCTTTTTAAAAGAATTTTAGGGAGTGACGTTATCTCACATTTATTGCTGGAAAGTGGGACTAAAATAGAAAATTGTTTTAAAACGATATTTAAATGCTGTCACTGTCAACCACTTGCATCCTCCACCTTGTACTTAGCTTTTGTAATTTCATTAATTTTGTCATTCCTCTAGTTCAGTTTTAAATAAAGTTATTAATATTTTAGGCGGCCGCCATATTGAATTAAGTGTGACGTCATTTTATGCTTCGTATTATTCTCAGCAAACCTTTTCCTTGGATACTCATATCATGGGTGTGTATAAAAAATAACTGATCCATTGAGAGTCCGCCATATTGGATTTAGAATGACGTCACTAAGCTAATCATGCATTTTGTCATCCAAACTAAACGTGTAAAAATCTATGCATTCATTTATTGCGAGTAATCAAATAAAAAAAATAGTTGCCGAATCATTCTATTGCAACTGTAATTACCAACATTGCCATTCAGCGTGGTTATGCCACCAGCATGCTGGGTACGCTGCCAACTGCTAGTGGGCTTGAGTATTTGGATTATCTTTAGACTTTCAACGGTCTATGCGCTGTCTAACTGTTTTTGTAGTGTTAGTGTTAGCTTGTATTTTGTTTACTTAACAAAAGACACTTGATCAAGTAAAAAAATATATATTAATAATTAGTCAACTCATCTAATAATAATTTAAAAAAAGATGATCATTTGCGGGATATTTGTAAATAAAGTATACTGCTAAAGTAATATGTCTGTTCAGACAAACATTGTCTCCGGCATGTGACGGCGAAAGTATAGAGGGAATCACAAAAATGAACAAATTCAAATTGTTCTTCTAACAAATAGGTCTACATTCAAAACAAATAGATACCAAGTCCAAGTTAGTACCTACATACCTACACAATCTCTATTTCATATAATATCATGTAAGATCTCCTTTCCTAACCAATACTAGGTCACAGACATAACTTTATGGCTTTATTTTACGGTTGAAAATGTGTCATTTAGTTTGTTTTGAAAATAATTGTAGTGTGTCGTATTTTCGTAGCAGAACAATAAGGCAGTCGAGGGCGAGTCAGTTTCCGGTACATAAAATCTGTGAGAGGGTGCCTAGATCGATCGGACTTATCGGTATGGACTACTATGGTCGATAATATTTCTGATAATACAATTATTTTTCAAAACGGCATGATAATAAAGTTTGCTCTACCAAAAATAGTACTTATACCATAGAGAAACTAGGTATATCCTAGCACTTATATAAGTTAATTTACAATTATTAGGTATGGCAATTTATTTTCTTATCAAGCCCAATTGTAAAAAGAATTTTTGAAATCGCTTCACAAGTGGCGAAAATATCGATGAACATACACAAAAAAACATACAGACGAACATAGTACCTCCTCCTTTTTGGAAGTCGGTAACAATATCTAGTTTCTTCTGTCTCTTCTAAACAAAAGCCAACAGTATAGTCTAAGATCCCTATTCTATTATGTCTAAATGCACCGCAACCGAATTTAATAAAAATCCCTAATTTTTACAGATTTACAGTTAAATCATCATGGAAAATACTTCACTTTCATTTGCCTTCTTTTAGCTACGGAAATGAATTAGACATTTTGTTTGCTTGTATTAAGGAAGCTCTTAAAGTTCATTTAGAAGGAAAATATTTAACGTTAAATACTTTCCTTGTAAAAAGCATTTCATTTCAAGATGAAAATAACAAGTCAGTGTTTTGAGAAAGGATGAGTCAAAAATTATAAAAACTACTTAATAGTACATGTTACAATCAAAACGCTACATAGGTTTTTTGTAGTATATGTAGATGAGGTATTAGAAGTTTTAAAATTTAGAGGCCGATTGGAAAGCGATCATAGCTTAATGATTAAAGCGCTTGGGGCGTAAACCTGAATGCCGCAGGTTCGAAGCCTGCTGGCTGTTGTATGTTTGTAACATTTAGATTAATGTAATGTGCTCATTATACGTAATATATATGTTTATAATATGTAGATAATAGATACAAATTGACAATTTAAAGTCGTTTAGGTATTTATTGGAAGCTTGCTAAAGTAGTTTAAAAAAAACTGAGTTTTCTAATGAAGTATTATAACTTCAATTATCACTAACAACACAAACCTAGTTCAGCTTTTTTGGAAACTATTTCTCAAGAAAAGTCATAAAAAAGCAAGACAGTGTCATCTGCAAAGATGAGAACGTCATCTGATAGTGATAATTGAAGTAAATGCTTCTAGACCAATTAGCAATACATATAAAAGTCCATAAAACCCATACATTTCCATGTAATCGTTCCCTCGTAGAAGTCAATTGTAACTAACCTTTTGACGAGTTCTGATATAATTAACAATTTAAAAACTCTTCAAAATTATTAAATACGCAATTGAATACTAGAAAATACGCAGAAAAACTAGAAAATCGCGGGTAGCACCGCGGGATTCAGCTAGTATATACATAATTACATACCTACCTAATAATAGTAAATGTACCTACTGTACTTCGGTATACGTATTCTCACCACAAGCACACCTGATAAAGCTACAAAGCATTTCCTTAAATAAAGCTCTCGTAAACATTTTATGGCTGTCACAGAATATTTTGTGGATCGTAAACCGCAGTCTCATGGGACGGGACGGAATTATTATATTGTTAAAGACATTACAATAACAAATCATTCAGAGCAGACATAGGGAGTTTTTTTTTTTGCATTCGGAGCTTTTTACTATTGAACTGATCTTTCATAATGTGCTAGGCTGTTCCAGATAGGCTTTAAAGGGTAGTAGCACCCGTGACTCCAAGACTGGGGTTAGGGACTCTGGGTTAAAAGGATCTTTTTATTCTTTGTACTAGATTTTTGCCCGCGACTTCGTACGCGTAGATTTTCATATAAACCTTCAATCCTTTTTTCTTCCCTTAATCCGGCCCTTGCGCAAAATAACATAGCCTATACTTCAATCTGGTCATAGCTAAGCATATTCGTGAAAACAGCATTTAAATCCGTCTGCATTTTCTTCCAGTGGTTTAGGAGATGTGCGTGAACAAAAAAACAAACAAAAATTCTAATAACTGCCTTAACATGTTCAGCTGCTTATTTTAAGTCGCCCTGTGTGAAGTATTGATAGAAGCATAAAAGTAAAAACACCGTCAACAGTTTTCAAATCAAAAAGATAATGCGACCACAGTGGAGAGTATGTTTTGAAGTATACTTTTTGTCTAAACCATAAAAAGTATATCATGTCATGTCGGGATGATACATCTCTGAAATTTGACTGTCCAGCTTTGCTCGTTCGAATTTTTCTATGATCATCCAATTTCTGAACTATGAATACGACCACAAGTATATGGCTTTGGCCACGGAACCCTGACATATGCTTGTCTTGACACGCTCTTGGCTAGTTATTTCTTATTTCGTGTGCATTTGTATGTATACCTTGATTAAAAAGCCATGAAATAGAACTACTCTATATATCTGTTAAAATATCACAGTAAAATTAATTCTTTATTCTTATTGCAAATATACACTTTCTTCTTCTAGAAGCTAAGTTTATATACCCTGCATAAAGGGTGCAGCAATGACTTATGTAGTGGCTGGTCACAAAACCACACCACAGACAGACGTAATTTTACCAAAAAAAAACATAGTGTGATAGGTTACTTAAATATATATGAGATCATACAAAACTTATGGCGCTATTTTCTTAACTATTTATAGATCGATATTTATTTTCTAATTAAAATTTTCTAAATTTTATCGTCGAAAAAATCTTTTATCTCGTAATAACATTCTTGGGTTAGAAACTTACGAAGTTGGTTCTGGAAAAGTGCTATTATTTCGTTATTGCGTCCGGAATTTTGTTGTATAGGTTTATTGTCATACAAATGGCCTTTTTTAAATATTTCTATTCGCGGGACTGAATTAAAATAGAATGCGGTACATATATTTTGTGTTTTAAATGCTTACATAGAATAAAATCTCCGTTTGAGTATTATATTCTCTTCGTAATAAAATACATTGGATTGAATCACCAAAGAGGTTGTAAGGCCTATGTTTTTATAACATCCTTGATCTACACGTTCATTCATCTAAGAAGGTGCCTTAATTTATTTAAAAAGTTTTAATCTGGCAATCTGACTGATTATCTGAATGACAGTTGACAGTTTCAACTTCTTAATGGCTATGTCAATAACATTCTCGTTATTTTGGACCTCCTTGCTATGTGACGATCCTCATATTACGTTTCGGGTAACGAAGAAAATAATCATTGATTTATTTTAAGTATGTAATAATAAAGAATTAAAATAAATGATATAACATAGCCTATGTTTTAATCTGGTAATTTCTAAGCATATTAATGAAAACCGCATTTAAATCCGTCCAGTGGTTTAGGAGATGTGCGCGGACAAACAAACAGACAAAAATTCTAAAAGCTGTCCTATCGTATTCAGCTGCTTATTTTAAGACGCCCTGTGTGATTTTTTTTGTTATCACGCAATTACATATTTTTTTATCTCTACGTTTTTATTATATGTATAGATATAGATAAAAGCTTGTCTTTGACTGCCAACTCGCCTGATTTTAAACGATGATGCAGTCTACGATGGAGCACGCTTGCCTAAAAGGAATTGATTCAGTTGTGATTTGAATACGCCCAGATTGTTCGGATCACCGAAATTAAGCAACAGACGTTCTGGTAAGTATTTAGATGGGTAACCGCTGCTGTGGCACATTAAATTGTAGGTACTGGTTGTTTGTTTTATAAGAACATCCGTTAACCGTGTCAGAGGCCATTTGTTGGCCACACAGGGCTGGCCACAGTCTTCGACAAATATAAAGTAAATGGACATGCCATAACCATTAAACTTTCACAGTAAAAACAAGTCAAAACCGTCGGACATATACTGCAATACCTAATTGTAACCATGTACAGTAAATTTGTTGCAAAAAATAGATAGCTAATATAATAACTACGTGTGTAAAAGAGAACACCTGTGTTTGTCTATTGCTCTTGAATCGTTTGACATTGACAGGCACCAGGCGGCTAGACATGTTGAGTAGCGTTAGCAAAACCGATCGCTTATTCACTGAGTCTCGCCGTGGATGGACGTGACTGGTCACGTGACTAATAAATCAGTGTTTACTTCGCTACTTGAAAAACATCTTTTACTAAAGAAGGTGTAATAAGCGTAGGGGGGAAAGACATGTTGGTAAATAAGTTGGTAATATTATTATTATTCTGTTATTTTAGAGGGATGGGTACAGGGGTAAGCACAAAAAAAATTGTTTAAAATCTACCGGCTGTGCCTATACATGTCAGCTGAGGATTAATTTACGCAAAACTTATTATAACTTAACCCTCCAAGTGTGTTACGGACCGCTTGTAGGCGTAAGAGAAAAGTGCCCGACGCGCGTTAGGCATGCGGTGCGTATGGGAATTGCTGCTATTCGTCAATTTATTTCCGATCGAATGAACGTTCCAACGACAACTTAAGTTCACTGACCTGTAGCTTATTTAAATCAGTACAGAATAAATACATCTTTGCTGGTTATGAAACTTATGAAGCTAAGTTTGTCTTTAAATATTTCAACTTCAGTTAGTTGTTTTTGTGGACTCGCGCTCTGAGGGTTCCTTCCAACGGAACCCTCAGAGCACGAGTCCTACTCCTACTCGTCCGGTTTTTTTGTATTCGTAGTGTCTTATAAAACGGGTCAGACAAATAGACAGACCTGGCGAAACTAAAAGTTTTCTTTGTTGGACTACAGAATCAAGAACAAAAGAATATTTATCATAACTATTACCTGATGAGGTATAGCAGTTTTATTTATTTTTCGTCTTCCTTTTTTCGTCGTGTATATTTCATCGGGTGTAAAGTGGTTAGAACATACACGGGTGTATTTATTTGAAGTCCACTCTTCATTTCGTCTCACTGCACGTATTTTTTCCAACCATTTCTTGTGCATGGCAACATCACTAGGAAATCTACAATAAATAATATTAAAAGTAAAAACAAAACAGTTTGAAAATAACATTTAACCGAAGTATAATTTGATAATTTACGAAATTAGTTTGCTGTCGGTACATTCGCCTCAAGTTCGGCATGGCCGATGTGCGGTGAAGATTGTCGAACATAGTGATGCTTTCCTTGTCTCACTAAGTATATGCGTATATTTCTATCCCGCAACGATGGAATAAAACAAAATGGGGAATAATTAGCGATGTTTGATGAAATTAATTTACATTTTATGACAAAATAGAATGATGAATAAATACTCACGAGTGAAAAGTGACACCTGAACTTTTATTTTGTGTTTTTGTTGTGTTTTTACACTTCCGGAAAACACACGAAGGCATATTTTTGTCAGATGTTTCGTTATCATGTAACAATAATCTTGTGTTGCACTTCCCACGTCTAGAGACCGACTGAAACCAAATGAGAGCTAGCTCTCATTTTGTGATCTTCAAAAATGTTCTTCTTCTGGGCATGTCCATTTACTTTATATTTGTCGAAGGCCACAGTCTAATATTTATACAAAGTTATTTAGTAGTAGCTGCGTGCAATTAGTATCACAATCATTTTGTATTTTGTATTTGAATTATTATCACAATCACATTTTTGTTTGTGTTAGTTTTTTTATGCTTGACTCTTGTAGTAAGGAGGTATGAGACAAAACATGTTTAATGAATACGATCATATGTAAAATTGCCTTGATTTCTCTGCCAATACCTAGGTATATCTACGTAACTTGAAGGAAAAAAGAACGTTATTTGGAGAAGAAATTATAATTGTTCATCCAATTTCCGTTTTTTAGGATTAAAAAAAAGCAATAAACATTATGGATATGACTGTTGAAGTCAGATAACTTAGATTTTTTTAACGACAAAACTTTGAAGTCCCCTCAAGAAATCTGCAGCTTTGTGACGACACTAAAATCACATCGATGTCTCATTCAAGACAGTTCTGTCGAGTGATTGTGTATAAATAGACGGCTTCCCCACTACGCATAACCATTAGTTACCTAAAATACTGACGGGAGCGAAACAGAGGCAGAGAGACAACCTCATAAAAACAACGCAAACAAACCTATAACTTTTATTTTTTGGGCGCTTGTAAAAAGCCCTTAATTTAAGTACAATCTAGCCTAATAAATAAATAATAAATAAAGTCGGGTCACGCACTGAGGGTTTTGTAACATCACAAAATACAAAAAGTGGTGCAAAAAGACAACATCACGCCCAGGCGGTCACCCATCCAAGTACCGACCGCACCCGACGTTGCTCAACTTGGTTGTGAGCAGAAATTTGTCACCGATACGCACTTGACCATTATAATAATAAAAAAAAACACCAAGTGCTTGTACTATAATCATGCCAAGTTTGACGCTTAATTGTACCTAGTATTACCGTTCTTACATTAGAAAAATATAAAATTACGTAAAAAAAATACGTTTCTCGTATAGGGTTTAGTTTTTACTATTTAACTTTATTATGATTTCTTGTTTAATCCGCCGTTACATTAATTATTCTGTGAAAATTTCAACTGGTTATCTAATACGGTTCGAAAGATACAGGACCTACAGACAGCGTAGGCTTAGTAAAAGGGTCCCATTTTCAGCCTTTGTTACGGTTCAACCAAAAAAAAAAACATAGAAAAACGTACGAATATTTTTTTGTGATGCAATGTTATCCGAATTTTGTGAGGATTGTAGCTAAGATACGTTTAAAAAGTGCTCTACCACAATTCTCTAGTTTTTAAATGTTTTTTTTTTTTACTTTTACTTGATGTTTAAGCTCTTGTTAAAGGTTTAAATTTGCACTATGCGGTGCAATTCTGGTTACGATCTTCTTTGAATTCAAGTGTCCTCAGTCCCTCAGTGTGCGAGCTTGACTCACACTTGGCTGGTTTATTTTGGACCACAGTGTATTATTAATCACCGTTTTTTATGGTTCCGTACCCAAAAACGGGACCCAATTAATAAGGCTCCGCTGTCCGTCTGTCACCTGGCTGTATCTCATGAACCGTGATAGTTAGACAGTTGAATATTTCACAGATGATGTACTTCTGTTGCCGCTATAACAACAAATACTAAAAAACAGAATAAAATAAATATTTAAGGGGGGCTCCTATACAACAAACGTGATTATTTTGCCCCTTTTTTAGATAATGGTACGGAACCCTTCGTGCGCGAGTCCGACTCACACATGGCCAGTTATTTTTTGTTTTATTGCACATCTATCCTTTTTTAATCTGTGTCAAAACTGTTTGATTTACGCCGCCCGAAACTGTGGAAATATTATGAAAAGGCGGCGCTGGCGGTGGGCGGGTGGCGAAGTAATTTGTGTAACTATATCGCGGGTAACTGAAATAACACTAATCTTTAATGAGATTACAAGGGTAGAGACCGGTGGGTAAATTTCAAAGCTATTTACATATTAAACCGATATGGATAGGATAGATGTGCTATAAGGAAGTGGCAAGGATCATTTTTGCGTAGCGCATGAAAAGTAAGCGTGATACATATACGCCAAGGAACTACATACGTACAAATGCGACTTATACACTAGTAATAGGTAGTAACTAACTAGTTAGTTCTATTCTCGTTGATATTTGTTTTGTACGGGCAAGTGCATTTATGGCTTTATACTTAAAAACGTTACTTAAGCTAAAATTGCTCTACCTCTTTTTCGCATGTGACCATTGCGGTCAGCGAGAAATTGACAGAGCAATTTTAAGCATAGAATAACTTAAACAACGTTTTTAAATAAGGCCCGTATTAACTAAAAAAAAAACCAAACAAACTACATCACTAAATATAAATACGTAATGTACTTAACGTCATAGCAGGTACAAATGCAGATACTGGGTTTTCAATGTTTTCATACAACTATGATCTAAGGTGTTCCCCGATAGTTACAATCTGGTTGTCTTCAAATCACGAGTGAATCTGTTTCTTCTAGAGTTCTAGACAAGCGTGCTCTATCGTAGACCGCATCATCGCATTTGGCAGTTTAAAGCAAACATATTATTGAATAAAAAAAAAATAGTTTTGTGGCTAGACCTGTATCTTGGGTAACCAAAGATAATCATTAAAAGAGCTCATCGTGTCAATCAACATTTGAATATTCATTTAGTAAGTTAGAATATTATAATATATTCATAATATATTATATATACATAGGTAGGTACTTGGCTATACTGGATGTCGCGGAAAGGGTAAACTAAGCCGAAAGGGTTCCATAGGTTCCATCATCATGAACAACAAATTTTATGAAATATTGATAGTATGTATATGAAATATCTTTGGCTTTGATTAACTATATTTAATTCCAAGCGTTTACCTGTTGCTGTTATCAATATCGAGCAAAAAAAAACACGTTTGTAGTATCGGAGCCCCCTTAAACATTTATTTAATTCATTTTTTTAGTATTTGTTGTTATAGCGGCAACAGAAATACATCACCTGTGAAAATTTCAACTGTCTATCACGGTTCGTGAGATACAGCCTGGTGACAGACGTATGGACAGACAGACAGACAGACGGACAGCGGAGTCTTAGTAATAGGGTCCTGTTTTACCCTTTGGGTACGGAACCCTAAAAAATTGAATTAACCTACGGAAAACCGAAAAGGGTTAACTTTTCTATGGCTGCTTGTATACCACGACGCTACCTTGACTCTACAGTCACCGTTGGGCCTTATTCTACCCTCCCGTATTGGTTCATATCCATAACATAACAATTTTAATACATTTCTTAGCATCTGTTACAGCTCGATATAAGAAGCCTCGGGCTACGCATCAGATCAGATAAACAAGGGAGATATGGTAATGTGGCGTGGCAGGTGCGAACGAGTCGGGCCTAAATCTGGCTTGATGCTTTAGTCGAACTCACCCAACTGACAACCGTGTCGCCCTTTATTAACCGACTTCAAAAAATAATACAACCGAATTGGTTCACCTTTTGGTGAATAAATTCGGTTGTATTTTTTTTTTTTTTTGGTTACCTCTAAACTCTGTTATTTTTAAACTTATTTGAAAGGATATAAGTACTTTAAGACTGACCTCATAGAAATTTCATCAAAATCGGTTCAGTAGTCTGGTAATCCAAAATAACTGAAAAATTGTCATCCAAGTAAACGAAATTGCCTATTTACTAATAATGAAATCGGTTTTTTTAATTGATAATTATTTATGCGTGTGGACTATTAGTTAGTTCTTGTGTCACTACAAGTTTCTTAGTATAGTGTGCGTGAAAAATTAGTAAGTGAGCCGTAGTCACCTTAGAACAGTGTTTTTGAAACTATGCGTCGCGACCCCGTGGGCGACGCCATGCCTCTTTAAGGGGACCAAAACCAAACTGCTAAACCGATTTTGATAAAATTTATATGGAACTACTTCTGAAGTATGGCCTGCCAAACAAATAAGGGATCGTCAAATTCAATTCGTAATTGGCGGAGAAATCGGTGAGCACACTTAAAAAATACAGTAGAACATAGAACCTCCTCCTTTTTTTAAGTCGTTAAAAAAATAGTTTTGAACACGAACGATAATTGTACTAAGGCATATCTCCCTTGTTTTTCTGATCTGAGGCCTACGGCATATTGTAGACCCGGGTCTGTTGACAGGACATTACGGCTCTTGTAATATTCAACGTTCAACCCTCTTACGGAAATATGTAACTAAGTATACTTAAGAATATTAAGTATACTTAGATAAGTACTGTGAAGTATATACATATAGCACCTACTTGAATAGAGATCTTTACTAGTCACACTTGACACTGTCACTTTACTGACAGTGACAGTATAATACATAGATCAGAGTATATATCGGGGTATAATATTCAATTTGTGTTTCCATAATCTTTCTATATATAAAATAAAGTCGTGTTAGTTACTCTCCGTAGGAGTATTACATTCTCTTGGTTAGTTACACTATAACTCAAGAACGGCTAAACCGATAGGGCTGAAAATTGGTGGAGGTAGCTTAGAACCAGGAGACGGACACAGGACAAAATTTTTTAGCGAGGCCGAAGGCCGAGCTTACACCCGTGCGAAGCCGGGGCGAGCGGCTGGTTATAACTATTTAAAACGTCCTCAGACAGCTTTATAGGTACACATACCTCAGATATTTCTGTAAAACCGTTAGGGACCTCTTTTCCCAATTTTACCAATTTTGGTAATTCTAGTTTTAGATTGTTTACTTCCAGAGTTAGCTTAAAATTATAAAAAAGGTGTCATATCAAAATCGAATATTTTTCTAAGAAAAACTCGCTATAACAAAATTATGTTATACTTATTTGCCAACGGAAAGCTCACAGCAAATAATATGAAAGAGATTTATAAATAAGTATAGTAGTATTTGTTTCTAGTTTTACTTTGTTCCATTCATTTAGAGGAGCGATTCGTACCGTGGTGCGAATACATTGCGGTGCGAATCTCTGCATTATCCGAGATTCTATAGGCATCTACAATACCTGCACTTTACCCGCGTCAAGCGTTCCAACTTTACGCCACTCGAGCGGACAAGAGGTAAGTTGGTAAGTACGGTACGGAAAGATGCTAAACACTTGAAACATTCTGCATGCAATTTATGTCAAATTTAATAATTTATGTTAAAAAGTGTCTGTAATGTTTCTAGGGTTCCGTACCCAAAGAGTAAAACGGGACCCTATCACTAAGGTTCCGCTGTCCGTCCGTCTGTCTGTCTGTCTCGATGTCTGTCTGTCCGTCTGTCACCAGGCTGTATCTCATGAACCGTTATAGTCTAGACAGTTGAAATTTTCACAGACGATGTATTTCTGTTGTCGCTATAACAACAAATACTAAAAAACAAAATAAAATAAATATTTAAGGGGGCTCCCATACAATAAACGTGATTTTTAGCCGTTTTTATAGATAATGGTACGGAACCTTTCGTGAGCGAGTCCGGCTCGCACTTGGCCAGTTATTTATTTCTATGAGTTACTTTTATTTCGGGCAGCAATAAATATATCTTAAGACACGGAACAATCGCAAAATTAACCAAAAGAAGGGTTTTAAACGCTTAATGTGATGTGACGAAATTAATTGACCAGATTTAAAATAAATACTACAAGTAGAAAAAAAACCTGTAAATAACCTTAACCAAATATTATTTTGTTAAATTATATGGATACTTTAAAAAAATATAGCTAATTGCGCAACAACAAAAGTTTTTTAATTGAAATACTCTGAATATTCAGCGATAATTTTTTTGCAAACAAATTATATAGCCAGGCTACACCAGGCTTTTTTTTAAATAGCGCTGCCAGGTTTTTGGTTTTGCAGCATCGCCATTTCATTTTCCCTCATTAATGACTAATTTATATATATATCGTCATTTGGTAGTCTTATCGAACTAGGTTTAGTGTCGTGGGCTCTCCTACTATAACGACAATTTATCTTTGATTGATTACGATTTTGGACCGATTTGTTAAGGTAAAGCTGCCAAAAACTGTCAGGAAGACATTTTCGCATAGGGACCCTGATTTTCAGAGTAGTGGGTTTAAACCCATTTTATGCTAAACAGCGACGATGCCGACGGCGAGAGCTATTCGTGCAATTTCAGCATTCTACTTTGACTGGTGTGAAATATCTACATAAATTTCGTGAAAGTCTAAGTGTCTCCCGGCGGGGAACTGACCAGTTTGTTGAAAAGGATTTTAATGGTAAATTCGAAAAGTCACAGTATTGTGCGGTCATCGATATGTGGTTGTCCTTTCATGCGGATAGATAAATGTTCCATTTAATGTTAATGTCTTTTTGTTGTTTATACTCTTCGATCTAGAATTAGGAGTGGTTATTGGTATAACTATCGTCTAAAATAAAAATACTTCCTTACCCACTTTTCAATTTTAGGTACACGCCGTCTTTGCGTTCAGAAGATTACTTCCCTAAAAAAATTTTTCAAACATTTATATCAATGTTCCCTTTTTATCTACCGAAATATCTTAAGGAAAGATATTGAAAAAACCCCGCAGGGAGAAGTTTTAGGGTTTCATGGGGTTTCGCATAATAAACGCCGGACCACCATAATAAAATACCTGTAAGCCTAGGGTTGCCACCGGGTGAGACAGAGCTGGCTCGATATAGAAAGAAATCCGAAATCAGGCGAGTTGGCAAGAATACGCAAACCTATTCTTAAAAAAAAAAAAGATCAACGCCTATCTTAAAATCCTACCTTTAATTGTCTTTAGACCTTCAATGTCTATGGACAGGACAGACAGTTTTATAGCGCTATTAGATTGTTAGTATGTATTTTGTTTATCTTTTGATGATTGGACAATATATTATATCAGTACCTACTACCCATGCGAAAGATCTCTAGCATGTAGCAACTCATGTATTTACACTTAATATATTTGTTTTTCCTCTTGAGAAGGATTTTGGCATCGCATGCCTGGTGCATTTAACAACGTATTAGTTTTGAATTTATTTAAGTTTTATTATTTATCTTCAAAAAGTATAGTCACAGTCAGAGTCAAGCAAAGTAATTCACGATCAAGGTAAAGTCATGCTCTAGTAAAGTATTGGAGAGTTTCGTTAAGTATACCCACACTCGAGAGATCGAGTGTGGGAAAAGGGTAAGGTATACTATAATTATTGTAAATAAAATAAATAAATAAATATCTGGGACATTTTTGCACACACGGTCATCTGACCCCAAACTAAGCAAAGCTATTATTAAATTAAATTATCAAAGCTATTAGCTATTGTAACTATAACCTTTGCTAAATGATATTCGTAAACGAGAGTTTACGAATACTGAATCAATATTAACCTAATTACACACTAACACGCAAAAATACACAAGTTTAGGAAAATAATGAAATGAAGCGACATATTTTTTTTCACTTTAGCGGCAAATTTGTCTATCATTGTTCTCTTTTGAGTTTTCTGTAATAGAAGCGTTTTGGGCTTCGAGAGCATTTCTCGTAAACTTGCATAGCTAGCATGTGCACCGCGACAAAATCTTGTCGTCACTTTATCGAGCGAGAACGCGACAATGTGCCTACGGTTTCACATACGCCTGTTTCGCTTTGGCACGTTTAAAGAGACGACAAAAATTGTCGCGGTGCGCATGGTAGCCCAGCTGGTATATAGGTATTTAAGTATATTGACTATAATTATATACTTGTGCTAGGTAGAATTGACATCCCTAAAAAGTACCTACTTTCCCTCACTTTAGCCCATTCTTTCCCGTTTTCTTGGCCGTAAACAAGGGTAAAAAGCAATTGGAACAAAGAAACTGCAGTTTGCTGTTGCAATTAAATATTTGCGTGTGAATACTTTCTTTGGGTTTATGAGTTTATATTTAGTTTGTATAAGCTGGTTTCAACTTCAGCAACTTGGTGAATATTTAATAGTATAAAATAAGACAATATAATATAATATGTTTTATACTAGCTGCTTATCACTCGCATGGATATTCCTTCAGGAACCGTACATTTTCCGGCAAAAAAATTGTCCTATGTCAGTCTTCTGACCCCAACTATCTTTATGCACAAAATCATGTCGATCCGTTGCGCTATTGCTGCTTGAAAAGGGAACAAATAAACACACTTTCGGTTTAATATTATTGGTATGATGATACTTGAAAATCAACCGGAAGACTTCTTTCCAAATAATCCGCAGGAAAAATTGTAATATGTGAGAAAAATTTAACAGCGCCTCTATCGGACGTAAAGGGAAACTGAATTTTTCATACATTTGCTATCGTTTACGGAACGAATAATTTTTCGCAAGTTCTCGTACTAGCCCCACAGAACAGGCTGTAGACAGGAAGATTTACATTTACCATGACAATGAATTGCCAAGTTACAAGCACACAGAATTCGTTATCTCATTGAAGTGCTACAGTTTTAATTGAATCAACAAAATGAACTAATTGTTCTGTGGTAGAGCAAACTGTTTGTTCATTTGTTGTTCGACGTCGAGTCAAAAGGGTGTGTAACTGTGTAGTTATTCCACACTACCAATATCCCTAGCCGCGTACCAAGTTCACCCTCTAGAACGCAGAGCGACGCTAATTTCACGCCAGTCGCCTAGACTGGTACTTCCTAAATCATAGCAACAAAGTTTTAGACAGAAACAAAGGTTCACAAGTCTCTTTTAAGGTTGTTAATACTCTACATAAATCAACGTAAAAAATATTTTCATCCCCCCATCTCGGAAAGAGTATTTTTGCTCTTCGATGTCTGAGTGCAAAAGCCGTTTTTATCCGATAGAGGATAAAGTAAATTGAATTTAGAACATCGTGTGCACTAAGTTTGTAAATTCAAAACATCATTAAACCTATTTACTTCTACCTCCATGGTGCCGAATTTATCATACAACCTTGTTTAATCTGTTAAAAGCTCAGACTCAGAACCTTCTTGGTGTACTTTTTTTTAAATTTGCTTTGCGCGCGCCATTTCCTATTCACGTCATTTAGTCATTTCGTCATTTCCTCGCTGAGGTGGGATGAAAAGTTACGTGTTGCACTCGAGTGCAAAGATTTTTCACCTCGTGCTCTTTTGATTCCCTCGCTAACGCTCAGGATTCTAATTTTTTGATCACTCGTAAGCACATATGTATAGGTGAAAAAGTCTTGCGGTTCATTTTCAAGTATCATACCAATAATATTAAACCGAAAGCGTTTGTGTTAGTTCTTTTTCAAGCAGCAACAGCGCAACTGATCGATATGATTTTGTGCATAAAGATAGTTGGGGTCAGAAGAAAACATAGGAAAAAAAATACCCGGAAAAAATTACGGTTCCTGAAGGAATGTCCATGCGAGTGATAATAAAAACCACGGGTGCAGCTAGTATAAAACATGAAACTATAAGATAAGTTGATCAAATTTTATTAACTTCATCAAGCATCTATCTTCCATATCTATATATACATATAATAAATACGTAGAGATAAAAAAACTGTAAATGCGAGATAACAAAAAAACACGGCGTTTTGATCCAACTTTATTAACCAACTTCATCAAGCATATTCTATCTTCTATAACTATAATATTATATCTATCTATACTTATAATAAATATGTAAAGATTAAAAAAAACTGTCATTGCGAGATATCAAAAAAGCACACACAGAGGGTCGTAGTTTATTTGTCTATCTAGCTAAAACAGCCTCAAACTGCACGAGTTTAGATGTCTAGTTCACAACAATTCCAGTCTAGGCTCTTCTGCATTCGATACATACGGATAGCCACTAGAGTGGCACTGCCGCGGCACTAGTGATGCCATTAGTTTCTGCACATAATGTTTAATTAGTGCGGGGCGGCTGACGGCTGGTAATTAAGCGTTTATAATATCGCTTTTGGATTGCGTGCTGTTCGTGCGTAAATGTAGCCTTAAATTAAATTTTACGATGATTTATGAAACAACTCAAACAAAATTAAGCTGGCTACTTATTTGGATTGAAATGGTATTAACGAAGATTATGATTACCAAATTAGAATATAGGTAATAAGTTTGTTAAAACAACTGGCCAAGAGCGTGTAAAGACGCGCATATGGTAGGGTTCCGTGACGAAAGTATAAGTAAACAGCCGGGACGGGCAACGTCCCGGCTTCGTACGGGTTTTTTTTTAACACATTCTAGTAATAAATATAGCCTAAGTTACTCAGGGATAATGTAGCATTATAATGCTGAAAGAATGTTTTAAATCGGTTCAGTAGGTTTTGGGTTAATTCGTTATAAACATCCAAAAATACAAAACTTGTAGTCACATTCATAGTTCAGAAATTGGTGGTTATCGAACAAAACTCTGTGGACTTAGCCAAATTTCAGTAATAAATCATCCCCATAAACATACTTTGGTCTTTAAGTTTAGTCAATAAAAAACCACCAGGGAAACATTCATTGTTAAGATCATTTTACAAAAAGTCCTTACCTTTGAGCTAGAACGTCTTGAATTTATTACAGTTTTATCCCTATAAATCAAAAAAATCATTATCAGAAATTGTTAGAAATAATTTTGAATGAAGTTATTAATGATCCATCAGTAATAAAAGTTATAAGCAGTTATACATTTCTGTGTTTTTTTTTTAAACTTCGCGATTTTTTCAGGTTTGGCCTCATAGTTAAAGTTGTTTATAATGATGAGTACATAATGATATCCTCGAATATAATATGTCCGTTGCCTAGAGATACGCACGGTATTTTTAACAGGAATCAAGGAAGTGCCCTCTTCCTAAGTTAAAACACGCAACCATGCCCACCTCGTTGTCTTTTTTGTTATCACCTTAAAGACACTCGCCGTCTGTATCTACTGAAGGAATAACTAATTGTCTAAGTATATACCTTACTCTTGCGTTTAAAATTTCTTCCCCTTTCAGTCTAGGCGTCTGCCATCGCCTGCGGGGGTAACTAACTAGCCCATCTGCATATTCATCAGACTGCGAGTGGGTAGATTAACTTTTGAACTTTTTAGGTGTTATATGTGAAATAGCCGAGAAATATAGCGATATAAGTACAACTACAAATTCAGATACCTTTATATTTAAATCAACTGAAAGAAAAGTTAAAAGACGACGAAAAATGCGAGGTCCTTTTTAACTTCAAGAATATCTGATTCAATCAGATTATCCTCATTCTAATCATACTTTATTTATGTGCGCAAAGCATCTATAAGTCTCCGATATCTATTCTGGAATTTCAGTAGAGTATTTCTTAATTAAATTCGATGTTAGCGGCAGGAAACCCATCAAAATTAAATTAAATCGTGGAAGTTTGTTGGCGACAGTAATGATATTGCTCTCCACCTTCAGGACAGGGTCAGACACACAGTAAGTAAGGTAAGATTACCAACATCTTTTATGGTCCTTCGCTCATTACATTAGATTAGAGAATTGAAAAAAAAAACATATCACATATACTCAAAAATTTATTTATATTGGATTATATATATTTATATAACACTTACATCTTGAACATATTATGTTATATTATTTTCATGATCATTTTGCCTTTGGCTATCTAGTCGATTTATTTTTAACTTCTGCATAAAACTGCGAAAATTATATTTTAAATTTGACAATGTCCCCAACTTGTGTTAAGGGAAGTTTGGATAAAGGTTTGGTGGAAATAAATAAAACAGAGAAACATAAATCCTATATAGGTATTATCCGTGGCCATTATTGAGTATCGTGATGATCCCGCCTTGCTAATACTTTCTGCCATCTATACTGATTAGTGACATCATTAACGGCATCAAGATTATCGTTAAGAGAGCTCCGAGTCTATATACTTCCACCTTTTGTGAAAATTCCACCAGAGGCGATATAGTTGACGGCTACGTGTCGTCATGTAGATTTCATACTCATACATCACGCCACTGCCCTCAGCTCAGCTTGGTAGATATCAGGCAATTTTACCTACGTCGTAGATCGAACGCTAGAGATGTATTGAACAAGTTACTACACAAACCGATACGTGGCCAAGCCCTTATAGGGCCCTTGTAGGGCTTGACCACATCCCCACGGTGCTGTACTGTGAAAATTTGCGGAACAGCGCGCCGTCGTTTTACGATGGCGTGTCAATTCCTTTGGACCTGTGAAGTGGCAGAAAATTATTGGGAAATGAAGCGCGTCGGTTGTTACACGTCGCAAACGCAGCGACGGACGGCGCGCTGCCGTTACATAGTCAGCGTCGGCCCTAGCCTTTTTTTATTTTTTTTAAGAGTGAGTCTTTCGGCGCGCTTCATTTCTGAAAACTATCGTACAGGAATCGATTCCTGGATAAAAAGCATTCCATGTGCTAATCCAGGAAACCATTTCCACATAAAAAAAATGCCTCCGCGCCCCCGCCCCGAGGCGCGAGACGCCATTTTATTTAACACTTGCTATCTGGCCCTAGAGCGACCACTCCTCTACCAAAGGGATGACGCTGTATATAGTGATGTGAGCGTAGTGATGTGGCAAAGCCCTAAAGCTGTCTATACCTAGGCAAACGGTACCACAGAAACAGCCCACAAAACCGAGTTACATGGAAGTGAAGTCGAATATAACGTAGCTTCCGACAACCGAGCCGACCGCGTGTGAAGCCCAAACAATGTACGTGGAGTCAATGACTGGAAACATCGCTATAGATGTGGTAGACGTGGCGGCAGTTGGTGGAAAAAACACTCTCGTATTTAGGGTTACAATAGAAAGTAAAAAAATATATATATTATACTGAAATCTAAAAATATTTCTAGTATTATTAACTAATGCTGTTTTTTTTTCATAGTATTTTCCGCAGAATTGTTAAACCCATGTTCAGTTTATTTACTTATTTAGTTTTAGAGCAAACTGCATACGCAGTCAAAATTTAGCTGAATAAATAATCAGTTACAGCAGGTAACGTAACAAATGCCATAAAATCTACCATGTAAGACCAGTTTCTCCTCTCTGGTTACCCCATGAATACCTATTTTAAGCCGGGAATTCGTGCGGAAGATATGGCTGATGGACTTTTCGGAAACTGTCTGTCGAACGGAAATAAGACGTGAAATATCGTTTATAGTTTCGACTTACATGCTTCTCTGAATTTTGTATTTTTGAACAGTTGTTATATATAATATTTTTTTCTATGTGTATAGATGTTTTTAAAATGTAACACGTTCAGGGGATGTCGTAAGACATTACAGTATGACCTAGGTAGATACATGAGCAAAGTAATAAAGACAGACGGCTCAAGCAAAACGCTTAGTAAAAATGCTTATCTGTGATGAAATAACATTGTCTATCGGATATTAATTACGATAGTCTCATTGACCACATAAAATCGTAACGCGGCTGCGTTACGCTATACATTATCAAGTATGTTAACGCGTTCGTTTTTTTAAAAGTCAAAATAACGTTTCTTGCGAATTTGTCAATCAAGATAATGTGGTATCCAATTGGAAGACGCGTTATAACGGGTTTGAATTTTATTATTTTTATCTATAATTATACCTAATTTGTGAGATAATAATGTAATAAGGAGAATAGGCTTGACCGTGTAATATCTCAATAAATAAATAAATAAATAACAATGGTTACAGTGTTATTTGTTACATGGTTACTGTGTTATAACATGTTTACGTCATATTGTGTGATTTATATACAATAAGGGCCCTGCAGAAGCTTCAATCAAAGGAATGTTCCGGAAGCTTTGATTTTTCAGATTTGCATGTTGAAGTGGCAATGGGCAGGCCACATCGCTCGAAGAAGCGATGGGGAAGAAAGGTTCTTGAGTGAAGACCACGAACGGAAAGGCGCAACGCAGGTAGGCTTTCCACTAGGTGGACCGACGACATTGTGAGAGTCGCGAGCAACCAGTGGATGCTGTCAGGCTGTCGTTCAGTGTGGAGTTCTAAGGAGGAGGTCTATGATATGCAGTGGATGTATTCGGGCTGATGATGATGAGATTAAAATCGACTTCCAATATTCGTCTATATTGTTACGTAAGTGAAGGTAATTAAAAAGTGTTAAAAAGACTCTACACAGCTTTTTAAGTCTACAGTAAAATATTATACAGGCGGCAATAACATATTTTGCAGTGTCATAATGACTGGACATTCCCCGCTTTAAATACCGCCCTCGGTGCTTCGGTGTTACGATTTTGATTTATGTCCTGATCCGTGGTTAAATCGCCCTCCTTCCTAATACAGTCATGAATCACGATGACTGGGAAGCGCAAATAGTGCAGCCAATGTAGATGAGCTGATTGAAAGGCAGTCAAACGTTTTGATGTATCGCTAGATTTTTTGCCACTTTGGCAGCCCATATTTTGTGTTCGAATTTTTCTGTAACCACCAACTTCTGAACTATGACTATAATTATATGGCTTTGATTACGGAACCCTACTATTTATATGCTTATCTCGACACGCTTTTGGCCAGTTATTTATTATGTAGAGGAAGCGGGAACTGGCACTTAATTCCAGCCAAACGTCTAGATTGTCAGCATTTTTTTTTTATTATAGAAGTAGGCAGGGTTTGAACGAAAATTCGTTGATTAAACAGACTATATACCTACCACGTACATTGGATAGGTAAAACTCAGGGTTGGTAATTTTCGAGAACTACCTTCATGCACGAATGATTTTAACCGTATCTTTTCTAGCTCCCCTCGAAATACTAACGTAAAAATATAGAAAGGTACATTATCTCCCCTTTCTTTCTTAGCTTAATCCTTTTCATGCTTACATACTGGAAACTTATTGGACTTTAAGGTATGAAATATTATACACCTTCCTAACTTTTACAAAGGAATTTTAGCTCCCGTGTTTGTAAACTTACCTAATGAAGAGACGTAAGTACTTAGGTATACCCAATATTTTTGAAAAATTTAATAACAAGCTTCCTAAAAAGAGATATAAACCACACCAAAATAAAACGAAACGGTTCCGTAATAAAATCTGTCCGAATGATTGGAACAGGGCGACAAAATCGTTTATTTGAAAGAACGTTAAAATCTCGTTAAAGCGCCTCGTATTCACGCCTTTTAATTTCAAAGCCGGTGGTCTGTTCTAAAATAAAGGAGTAATTCAACAGTTCGTACAATAACAGTTTAGAAGTAAAATTAGAATTTGATGGAAAAGCTCAATATGATTACAAAATAAATTGTAGAGCGTCCGAGAATCACTGGATTGGAACTACTAAAAGAGCTTTTAAATCAAATCATACTAATATTATAAACACGAAAGTGCGTTTGTTTGTTCTTTTTCACGCAGCAACAAAGCAACAGATCGACGTAATTTTTTGATGTTATAGCTGGCTATATTTTTATAGATGGCTAGAGAAGTGACATAGGATACTTTTAATCCCGGAAAAATTTACAGTTCCTGAGAGAATTTTCATGCGGGTGAAACCGAGGGGCACAGCTAGTTTTCCATAATAGCAGATTAGGTATACAACAACAGAAAATAAGGAAATTTAATTTGAGAGTCAGACTAAGTTGGATCCCGAAGGCAGCGAAGGATTCTTTAGTAGAGAATAAAGTACTGTATGTAGGTATGTAAAGGAATCTTTGAACTTCTAGTCAAGTTCAAAGATTCCTTTACATACCTACATACTTCAAAACGTCTAATTAAATTGAAATTTTGCACACTTATCAAGGAGCGATGTCAATGCAATTTAAATAGATTGTCCCAATATCCTAACCAGGATTCTAAGGATTAGCGATTTTAACGTGTTTTAGTTTTTTTAACTGCGAGAATTATTTTATTATGTGATAATCGGTGTCTATAATCCCAGATCTTACTATCTATGATGATAATACATTTTCCATAGTTTTCAATGACATAAAACAACCACGATAGTTACCTATAATAGAATAGAACAGAAAAAAAGAAACTAACTAAAATTGGCGGGACATATTGTTTAATTTAAATTGGACAGCCCATTGCAAAAGCTACTACGTCTTTGAGGTCCTTTAAGTCAGCCAGTATGTTCAGTACCTACGTTTTATTTATTTTTGTACCTAAATAATTCGTGCTTGTTCTAAATTCAAAATCTTTTTATGCACTCAGTGAGTAATAGAATTTTATTCACTGTTATCGATGAATCAAATGCCCTTTTTCGAATGGCAATGGTGAAAAATTAATTAAATACAAGCTGGCGAGGTCAAGACTTCTTCCAATTCTGTCGCTCCGAAGTTGTAATCAGTATTTGGGTTACGCGTTATTTTTTACGATTTCCGTCTGCCCCATAACTTAGTCATGAAAATGTTGCCGGCGCTTTTTTATTCTGTAGATTATTTCTGTCCCGAAATCTAGTCACGTTTGTCATACTTCCTATTAGATTAATCATGATTTAATTTTATGTATTGTCTTTTGCAGGACCAATGAAATTATTTATCAAAAGCCCTTATTGCTGCACTAACCGCCCAAAACCAACTCTTTAGCAAGAGACAAACATAAAAAACGCGCAATGTGCTCAACGCGTCTAAAGAAGTTTTCACTTCAATAACTTAAAACCTAGGTTAGATATACCAAAAACACAAAACTAAAACGCATTTTAATTAGACAAGTAACCGCACGCACGCGTCAGTTAGGTACTTTACTCCACCAAAAAAGCTAATAAAGCACAGATATGTATCAGATAGCTGGAGCGACAAATGTGTGTCAGCGGGACCCGTCTGACGGGTTGTAAATCGGATCTTAGGCTTTCTCTCCGCAGCCGCTCCCGGGGTCAGGTAACCGGCCACATGGCGTGCGGTCAGTGTCAAATTGATTCTATGACATGTGTTGGCACGGAAGTCACAGCAGGAGCTACTGGGTGACGGGAACTAAGGTCCTTCGCCCATCACGATACATCATCATCAGCCCACGTGAGATATTACTATATCTGCCCCGGTGGCTTGCCGCTGTACTTGCCTAGCTACCTAGAGAGTAGCTTAGGACTTTTGATCGTAAACTGACGACTAGCCATGCACTTACCTAAGTTCTTGGCCTATTCTAATAATGTAGTAGATACCTATTTACCTACTAGGTACTTCTGAACCGCAAATTAAAGAACACCAATCGTTATAGTTCTTGGCATACCTATCTTAGACTTAAGTACCTATTCCGATTATTTACTTGGTACCTACTTATCTAACTGTTACTAGTAGCTTTAAGATTTAAACCGCAAATTGACTACTCAGACATGAATTCGCTTTGAAGCACGTTCTGAAAAGTCATCAATTCCGGTCCACCATTACCGATCAGAAATTTGACAGACATATAGGGTGAATGATGGGATTTAAGCACGTTTGCACCGTCAGCTTTTATCTACATACACTACCTACCTAACTGACCAATAATTTAACGAGTCTTTAAATAGGTATATCTTAGACAGCAAAGTTAAAAGAAAAGTTAGTTGGCTTGCTGTGCGTGTTGGCTTCGCTGTTAGCGCAGTAAGCATTTGTCCTTAAATAAATAAATAATAAAACGCTTGGGTTTTTTTTTTAAATCTTTATTATTTAGAAAATGTGGTTTTGTCATAATATATGACTATGCCACCCCGTAAAGCTATAGTAAACACATTGACTTGCGCTTGACCGCCACCTCGATGATGCGGTCTATGATGGAGCATGCTTGCATAGAAAAAAACCGTTCATTCGCGACTTGAAGATACCCAAATTTTAACTATCGGGTAACACCAACCTAGATACCTAGCGCATTCCATAATCTAGCGGTCTTGTATAAATAATGCATAGAATTAGAAACGTAATACCACAAACTGTACGAGAAGTCTCCTTAGATAACGTTAAAAAACAAGTGACCCTTAGAAGACCTAAAAGTTTGTTAACTTCCATTCCAAGGCTCTAGAATCAACTAGCAAAACACAGTAAAATGAGTTTCACAAGCTTAGATAAAATAAAAACTTACCACGGCACCAGCTCCTTATTTTCATCGAGTCCTGACGGCGTGGCCAGCGTGTCTGCATCGCCCTCCCCCCTCCCACCAGGGTGCTCCGGGATCACCCTCTCAATAGTCGTCACCTCCTCGATATCAGAGTCGATTCCCTGCGCGAAGTCCATATAAAACGACTCCCGCGAGTCACTCGACCCCCGCCGCAATTTCAGCGACAGGTCCGGCGAAGAGTCATCCATGGTTACGGCACTATTCTTTCATTCACTTGAGAATGTTTTAGAACCGTTTAAGAGTCATTTTGAACGGTTATCAGTTAACCCATGTTGAGTTTTCTATTCGTTTCGTTCTGTAATTTGTTGATGGGCATTGTTTTTGATTTACTTAGATAATCATCAATTTAAAAAACCGACCTCTAAGTTTTTTAGTTAAATTACGCAATTTCGGTCACTTGGATGACAACATTATGTCACCCAAGTAAACAAATTTTCCATTTATACTAGCTGCGCCCCGCGGTTTCACCCGCGTGGTGATGAAAATCGGTGAAGGGGTATGGAAAATAGATAGTAGCCGATTCTCAGACCTACTGAATACGCATATAAAATTTGGTAAAAATCGGTAAAGCCGTTTCGGAGGAGTACGGTAACTAACATTGTGACATGGAAATTTTATATAATATATATAGTGATGATTAATTAAAAAACCAAACTACTGAACCGATTTTGATGAATTTCTATGAGACTAACTTGAAAGTAAGTAAGTAGGTATATATCCTTTCAAATAAAAAAAAACTATTATTTCTAATCTGTTTATAAATGACAGAGTTTTGAGGTAATAAACATTTTAAAAAATACAACAATTTTGAGAACCCCTCTTTTATACTTAGAAGTCGGCAAAAAAAACACTGCTTCCTAAAATTCGAATGTTTTAACGCAGCGGTGTCAGATACATAGGTAGGTACTAATATTCTTCTGAACTTGATGTTCAGGGACATGATGGAGGAAAATGCTCTAAAAAGAAATGATAATGTCCACAAACGACACGTTTGAACAAGAAAGAAGTCTTGGTGTGCAACATCCGCTCTAAGAGATCAGCATTGCCAGCATGGAACAGTTGGCTAGGTAGATACAAGATATCGGAAGTTCATTTAGTTGAGCTAATGGTTTAACTCTTCGGTAGTGGAAGGATACTGAAAGACAAAAAAAGTAATTTGTAGGAAGGCGTAGTGGAACTATCTTAATCAGCGTATTGGAAAAAGCTAATTGAACCTACACAAAACATAAGTTTCTCACTCCCAAAATTGTCTAAATTGGAGCACCAATCTTTTTAAATAGAGCTTCTTTTATATTGTGGAACAAGTTAAATTTGAAACAAACTTGGAAGACATGAATAACAACATTATAATATTTATCAAAGCTTAAATTCAGATTAAAATCTATTACATATATAAAGCCTCCTCGACAGGTGACTTTCAAGAATAAGCCTCAGCATAATTAATGGAGTGTTTAGCAAAATTTCTCCATTAAGTAAATTAATTCTATTAAAAGTATCAAAGATGTCATCATTCATTCACCTAAACGGCAGTAAATAATTTATCTATCTATAGGCCTGATATTTATGACGCAACAAAGGCGTTCAAACACAAACAATGGTCATTTATCTTGTCGCACAAAAAGCGTGGTTCGACGTGAAAGAACAATGACCTGTGAACCGTTCCTAATGTAACCTTTCCCTAAAATCGACACCGATTCCTCGCTTCCTGTCGACTGGATTAGACGAGCACGCACACACGCACACGCGCGTTTTATAACAAGAGGACGTGCACGCAACTTTAATGGGCGCCAAAACATTGGGGAAGCCAAATTATATCCATGGAGTGGCCAAATAAGCGCCAACCTTCTTACTATGGCTAAGTTTATTCAAATTATAGGTACAGCAAGTTTCTGAGACAATCAATCAAAGCCCAACACCGCTTTGTGTGAACGGGTAATGAATATGTATTACGGTAATACATCTCGACCCTCGATTTGGACGGAACCAAATGGACTAGGTTCTATTGAATGACTCAGAGATAATAGGTACATATTTATAATGGATCAACATGATGAATTTGGATAAGTCAGAGAGTTGGAAAAGTTTTTGTCTAATTGGATTAAAAGCTTTGTGAAACTTCTTTTTAAATAGGATGGTTAATGCAGGAAGTATAAATTGTTGAAGACATAGATAAGTCACGAATAAGAATTATGATTTATACCGCGTCCTCGTATATCAATCGCCGCCGGTCCCTCAGCATCAACAACAATGCCCATGAACAAACATATTCATTCGCACACGACGTGTCGCGATTTGTACGCGAACCACGCGTCAATGTATTGACACGGAATAACAGGCGGTCACTCACACAGAGGTAGGGGGTTCGATGTGTGCACGTGCGTATTTCACGCTCACCGCGGCGCACTAACGCGCCCTCTCGCGGCGGAGGTTGGCGCGCGATTGCCGCGGGAACGGGAAACGGGAACGCAGCGAAGCGCGGGAACCGGGAAGGGCGGGGGATGCACCCTCGGAAGCGGGAATGGGGATCAATCCAACCCGGTAGCGTACTCTAGTAATAACTATCGGGCGATACGTACACAGTATGGCAGCTTTCATCAGATACTAATGAAAGTTCAAGCTCAAGGATCTAGAGCACAAACTAGTCACCCTGCCCATTGTACTGCGCATTAGCCAATTTGACGGTAGCCGGTTATGCGCAAGAATAAACAACGTAATATTTGTTTGAATTTTGAAATGCGTATGAATTCTATGGGTATGTAGGTACTTGGTGGTGTTCCTTATCACGCCAACAGCGCCCACTTAAGCACCTATTTATTAGGCACCTATGAAAGGAAAGACAATTTCAAACTTCGCCTACAAGGTTATAAAAACCCCCGATTTTACTTATGCCATAGAAAAGGCGAAAGCCAAAATTATTACTACCGGTGATTATAGGAGTTTGTTGCATTCACGTCTAGGAAACACGAGGCATTTATTACACCGGATGCGTGACTCGAACTTGCCATCTATGAACCCGAGCTGGACTGGAACATAGTCTATGAATCCTTGATATTAGGTCATCGAGATATAATACCTAGTTACAATCGTACCAAAAATATGTCCGAACCAAAACTCGCCGCACCCTACGAATTGCCCTACCCTTACACATTTTAAACATTTATGAAGATAAAAAAACACTGATTGGGAAAAGGTAGATATAATTCACCATTGCAATTATTTTTCAGCAATTTCCATGGTGATATTTTATGATGTTGGAGGGGATAAGAGATTGTGTGGATACCATCACCAAAATAAACAAATTAGCATGAAAATACGCTTTAAAACATCTTAAGATAATGCCAAATCGGTTTTGTTCCTTTTTTCATAGTCATTGTTGGTTTCGTTTATAATTAGTTCGTAAGAAATTAACTAGATGGCGTTGACCAAGCTTAAAACGCGCAAACGTTTGGTCGCCGATATTACATACTCTGTCTAGTTATTTAAATAAATCAGATTCCTACCCATACACGTGGTGTTTCATTCGGACCAAGGAATTCTCAACCATATTCGAGCCGGATCCAGCAGGATCTGTGGTACACGTGACGGTCTTTTTGGAGGAGATTACCGGCACTTATAGCAGGCGCTAAAGTAGTGCACGCCGGAGGATTTCCAGCCTCTTACACCGGAGGCAATAGTTGGAAGTCAACAGCAAAAGTGGTTCAACTACTGGCCACCCAAGGGCGGCAGTGGGGGAACAACTCAACGGCGGGGCAAGAAATCAACCGGAAATCGACTCAAGTTGAAGCAGAACTGTGGTTGGCGCCAGGGGGCGCTTCGATCGGAGTTAAACAGAAGTGAACGAGATTGGCGCTTGAGGGCGCTGCAATCGGAATCAAAGTAAAGTGCAAAGAAATCGTGAGTACAATTTAATTCATTCAAAGTGATCGTTCATTCAAGAGTAAAGTGTTAAGTGAATTTGACAGTGACAGAATTTAGGGACTTTAAATATTTGCATGCTAGTTTAGGACTTAGAATAATTTAGAAATAAGTGGTAGAAACGGGGAACCTACGGCCGATTTGAGAATTTTTCACTTCGACAAGGTTCCACACACTTGTAAAATTTTCTGTATCAATCCGAGACTTAGCAAATTCTCATCGTAAAAATATAATTGTGACAAGGTTCCATAGACTTAGTAAATTTCGTCCTAAAAATTATTTGTAAAAGTTTTGTATTTATTGATCAAAATGGATCAGATGTATAGATTACAATTAAATAAAAAAACAATCATTGAAAGGGCAATAATAAATTATAGAAAGTCACCCAAAGAACGCATCACACGTTCTTATGTACAAGCCAGATTGGATCAATTAGAAACTATATGGAATGGCTTTATGTCTACGCACACGTCTATAATTCAAGCGGCTTTGCATGAAACAGACCCGTATTTCACGGACAATGTTTATGAATTATCTGAGGAACTGTATCTAAATCATAAGAGTGATTTAATCGATGTTTTAGATAGGTTAAAGTCAGTGCAGCTGGTAGTTGATCAGTCAGTCAAGCGTGTCAGTAGTGTCAAATTGCCAAAAATACAGATTCCAAAATTTTCTGGTGTATATTCAGAATGGCCCACTTTTAAAGATTTGTTTAGTTCATTAATCCACAACAACAACACATTGGATGATGTGCAGAAGATGCACTACTTGAAAGGTTTGTTAACCGGTGAGGCCGAGCAACTTGTTCGCCACATCCCTATCACATCAACCAATTATAAGGAATGTTGGGAATTAATTGTTGTTAGATATAATAACAAAAGATTTTTATCAAATTCTTTGTTAAAACGGTTTCTGAGTCAAACTAATGTGTTAGAGACCTCAGATGGCATAAAGGGTTTGTTGGACACCACTATGGAGTGTCTCAATGGCCTCAAAAATCTAGGAATTGATGTGACTTCCTGGGATGTCATCATCATTTACATAGTAAGCGCTAAATTAGATGAAGAATCACGTAAACTGTGGGAAATGCAAACAAGTACTAATGATGAAATACCCACACTCGCACAATTCGAAGATTTTCTGGAGGCACGGTTCAGAGCACTCGAGTTTTTGAATGAGTCTAAATCCACCAAACCCAAAACATTCATTAGCAAACCATCGTCTTCTCGGCACCATGTGCATCATGTTGTCAAAAATGCTAATGTAACCAATTTATGTCCATTTTGTAATGAGTATCATAAGATTGCATATTGTAAGCTTTTTGCAAAAGAGAGTCACGATTCGCGCCAGAGTTTTGTTCAGAACAAGGGTCTATGTTTCAATTGTTTAGGATCAAACCACTCCGTCAGACATTGCCGCCAGAGCACATCCTGTCATATTTGCAAGAGACGTCATCATTCGTTGCTTCACCCAAAGTCTGCATCAGCAGTAATAGACACTGCCATTGAATCTGCCAACGTAAAATCATCAGTGTCTAATAATCAAGCAACGTTATCAGAAGGCCGACAATCAACGTTAACCGTAACGTCACATTTTTCAAAGGAGTCATCAGTAGGGACGCAAGTCTTGTTAGCCACGGCACTTGTCGAAGCACAGACAATGCATGGCTCAACACAACTGCTGAGAGTGTTAATGGACCAAGGGTCCCAAGCATCATTCATAACAGAATCAGCAGTGCAACTCCTTGGGCTTAAGAAGAAGTCAATCAAGTCAATAATATCAGGTATAGGTGGTGAGAAAGGCTCTTTAGCTTCAGATTACATAGTCACGGTGACTATTCACTCACGCCTAGATCGCAACTTTAGTGTGCAAGTACATGCGTATGTACTCAACAATATAACATCACTTTTGCCATCGGCAAAGGTTGTTCCTTGTGACTGGCCTGAGCTAGAAGTAGTTAGCCTAGCTGACCCAGAATATCACACACCAAACAAAATCAACATTTTGCTTGGTGCTGAAGCTTATGGCCAAGTTTTAAAGGAAGGTTTAATTCAAGGTCCGCCAGGGCTACCAGTCGCTCAGAATACAGCTTTTGGCTGGATTTTATCAGGAAGTGTTTCCTCAACTAGTGACACCGTCAATTGTCATCATGTTTCTATCAGTTCACAAAATCAAGCTGATGACAATGAACTTCTAAAGAAGTTTTGGGAAATAGAGACTGTCATTCCCGGAGTTCAGAAGAAGACTCTTTCAGAAGATGAATTGCGGTGTGAAGAGATTTATTCACAAACTACCTACCGTGATAAAGACGGTAGCTATGTTGTCAAGCTTCCTTTCCGCGATGAAGATCCGCAATGTCAATACGGGAACAGTAGAGAGCTTGCAATCAAGAGATTCCTGATGCTAGAAAATAAATTCAAGAAAAACAGGGATCTTGCGATGCGTTATTCCGAGGTATTTCACGAATACATTGACCTTGGCCATGTAGAACGCGTACCAGAAAAGGATTGTAAAGTATCTACAGCGGTTTATTTACCACATCACGCTGTCGTACGCGACGATAAGACGACAAGCAAGGTCCGAATTGTATTCGACGCTTCAATGAAGAGCTCTAATTCACCGTCGCTCAACGACGACTTATTGGTTGGTCCCGCGTTGCAACAGCCGTTACGTCATATCATTATGAGGTGGAGAATGCACCCCATAAGCATCTGTGCTGACATCATCAAGATGTATAGGCAGGTGAAAGTGGCTCCTGAAGACGCTGATTTTCAGAGAGTAGTATGGCGCGACAATCCAGCATCTGAAATAGAAGAATACAAATTAGTACGAGTTACATTTGGTACAGCATCAGCACCTTACCTCGCAGTGAAGACTCTGCAGCAGGTTGTGGTTGATGAGGGTGCTCGTTGTCCCGAAGTAGCTGAAAAGGCAAAAAATGATTTTTTCGTAGATGATCTCATGACAGGGTGTCAGACAGTTGAAGAGGGAAAAATTATACATAAAGAAATGACAGAGTTACTTACCAAGGGTGGATTCCATCTGCAGAAGTGGGTGAGTAGCTGTAAAGAGTTAAATGAGGAAATTTCAGAGGAAGGAAAGGATAAGGTAGCAAGTGGTAATCAGGGAGAAGGAAGTAAGGACATAAAGGAAGATGGAATTATGAAAATTCTAGGAATTTGTTGGAATCGCGAACGGGACGAGTTCCAATATTCAGTCAATCTTCCGCCACAACAAACTCCAGTGACCAAGAGAAAGGTCATATCAGATATTGCGCGGTTTTTTGATCCACTGGGATGGGCAGCACCTTGCGTTGTTACATCAAAAATATTCATCCAGAAGCTTTGGCTCTCAGGTCTTGATTGGGATGAAGAACTTACACCAGAATTGATGACTGAATGGCAAACTTACCGCAACAACTTAACGGAGACGTGTAGTTTCAGTATTCCTAGATGGATCAATACTTACGATAGCGACGATTCTGTAGAACTGCACGGTTTCTCCGACGCGTCATTATCAGCGTACGCTGCGGTGGTGTATTTGCGAACAAAAATAAAGAACGGAGAAATTAAAGTAAGTTTGATCACATCTCGAACAAGAGTAGCACCTGTGAAGCAGCAATCCGTACCTCGTTTAGAGTTGATGGGAGCAGTGTTGTTGGCTGAGTTGACAGTAGAGGTAGCTGAAGTCATGAAGATCCCGAAAGGTAGCATTCATCTGTGGACGGATTCCACAGTGGTCTTGGCGTGGCTTAGCAGCCATCCAAGCCGCTGGACCACCTTCGTTGGAAATAGGGTATCGACCATCCTATCTAGCTTTGAAAACAATCACTGGGCTCATGTCCAGACCTCTGAAAATCCTGGAAATATCGCATCAAGAGGATTAGGAGCTCGAGAACTAACTGGCAATGTATTGTGGACTCAGGGACCACCGTGGCTAAAGAATGATACTATAATTTACTCCAGACCTAAGTCAATAGCCACGAGCATGGAACAGCGATCAATCAAATCCCATGTTGTCACTGAAACGCACAAGAAGATCCCATTTGGACTAAGTATTCAACATTCCAGAAGTTAGTGAGAGTGATAGCTTACTGTCGAAGAGTTTTGAAGTGGAAAGCAAACGAGAAGAGAGAGAGAGAAGATTTCAAACATATCTAGAGAAAGAAGAAGCTATGAAAGTGTGCTTAAAACATGTGCAACAACAAGAGTTTGGTGAAGATATTAAAGTAATAAAAAGAACAGGGCAAGTGTGAAGTCGAAAAGCAAGTTGAAATCTTTTTGCCCCATGACAGATGATGATGGAATTCTACGCGTAAGTGGTCGTATAGAAAGAGCCAATTTGGAGGAGAACTCCAAACACCTCATTATTCTGCCACACGGAAATCACTTCACCAACTTAGTAATTTTAAAGCACCCAGGAACCGACAAAATCACACGAGTCGTTACTCTCAAATGCAACGGCTCAGTAATCAAGCGCCCATTATCAAAATTATGTATTCTACCTGTAAAGAACTAATTATAGTTAAAAGTTTAGCATTAAATTTCTAGTATCAGATGTACATTGTTTAGATGTTTCATATTAATTAGTTGTCACTTATACATTTATTAAGGACATGAACAGATGTCCTTGGTGGGCGATATGTTGGTTTCGTTTATAATTAGTTCGTAAGAAATTAACTAGATGGCGCTGACCAAGCTTAAAACGCGCAAACGTTTGGTCGCCAATATCAAATGCTCTGTAAAGTTATTTCAATAAATCAGATTCCTACCCATACACGTGGTGTTTCATTCGGACCAAGGAATTCTCAACCAGTCATTTTTATCGTTAAAATGTGTGAGCGAGACAGATGCAGTAAAGAGTGGGCTCTTAACCGACTTCCAAAAAGGAGGATGTTCTCAAAACTGCTGTTTTTTTTAATGTCTGTTACCTCAGAACTTTCGACTGTGTGAACCGATTTTGATGATTAATTTTTTATTTGAAAGCTGGTGCTTCCCGTTTGGTCCCAGTTCAATTTGGTCCTGTTCAGACATTTTTAATTATTTTATTGACAAAGGTTAGTAGTACAAATAAAACTATAATATCGTTTAACCTATAAGTTTATAACATACCTTTATACATCATAAATCAAATTTAATACATTACCATATTAATACGTAACTGATTATAACTTTGAATATCACAATACTTTAGTCTTTATTATAAACAAACTATTAACATACAAAATAGATATGCAAGACAACTGGATATTTAGTATACTTAAGAGAAAATATATATAACTAGCTGCGCCCCGCGGTTTCACCCGCGTGGTGTTGAAAATCGGTGAGGATGATGATGATGAAAAAATAGCCTATGTCCGTCCTCATGATACATACTATTACCTCGCAAAATTTTATCGAGATCGGTTAAGCCGTTTAGCCGTGATTATGTAGCAAACGGACAGAGTTACTTTCGCATTTACGAGTATAATATTAGTATGGCTTATGTATGTACCTATTTAGAAACATGCAAAGATACGAGTATTTAAAACTATGGATATTGGATCTGCTCTCATGTTCTCGCAACCAAAAGAAGACTAAAACCATGTTAACTATACCTAGATACTTTGCGCATTTAATCGACATTTGTAGCAAGCTAAACTAGACATTTTTAAAACGACATAGGATTTAAATTTATTTGTCGGTATTACTAAAATGTGTCTTTTATAGAGGTACTAATTCTCAATAAATAATAACGCCTTCAAAATTAGTAAGCGCTCTTACAAAATATTGCCAAATCAACATCACACATCACATCATCAGCCAATTAACGTCCACTGTTGGACAGAGGCCTCCCTCATAGAGAGGAGTGTTGCCATAATCCCCACGCTTGGCAGGCGGCTTGGGGAATCAACATCACGCTCGAACAATATTATTCGTACATTCAGAGCTAATTCAAAAACTACTGAGCCAAAATTGATGAAATTGTTGGACTACCTCGAGAGCTTCCTCTACATAATAGAAACAAAATCACGTAAATTAGTTCACAAATGTCGAAGTTTGTATACATACATTAGTTAGCTTGTGTTATGTAACCCACGATGATCTCTAAGAGGGGGGGGGGGGGGGGTATCGTATGGCGCTTGTGATTGAAGAAAACAAAAGTCATAAAAAAAGAATCAAGAACCTCCTGAAGTAGGTAAAAAAACTCGGAATCGTTTTTTCGTGTATTTTGAACTAGACCCAACATCCATCTGTTTGTAAATCAATCTATGCAAACGAAATATGTATTAGAATAAACAGTTGTCTCAATTATTAAAACCTACGATAAATTTAATTCACTATTATAATTATATATCAAGTTTTTTAGATACATAATGATCATTAAAATTTATATGAGACTTTATAGCTCGAAGGACCATCTAGCCTAACGCACCGTTACTCTCGTCGTGCGAAAAGGATAGACGTATACATATTCGTAGCCTTGTCGAGTTTCCACACGATAAGAAAATGGTTAGCAAAAATACATCTCATCGCGTCTAGACCCGGCAAGTAATATATTAACATTGTACATTACAGCATTCGTATATTGCAGTCACAGGCTTTTATTAGGATAGACACAGCAAGTCACTTATTTTGCTGTCTGTAAGCCTTTCTAAGTTGAATTAACTGGTATGCTACATAATTGAGTTCGATCTCCGTCGTCTTAGCAGTAGCACGTCGGACTTCAATCAAAAAAATGCCAATTTGCGCCATACTGTAAAAAATACGCAAGCAGATGGCCGTGCGAATGGACTTAAACTACCTTTAAATTGTTCTCGTAGGTACAAAAAATGCAGCACGCTGGTTCATACAACTTGATGTGCTCGCGGTGTCTATGTCTACAAAGGTCTGTGCACGTGATTTATATTGCAATGGGGTTGGCCGCTAGAATTTTTTTTCAGGTGGTAGAGCATAGCTTGTACCTTTTATATAGTTTTTTTTTTTTACTTTTAAAATGACAAATGTCAATTTTTTTAATGTCAATGTCAAATAATATACATGGTGTAAAGGTAACGCTTCCGAAAACAAAAACTGGTGATAATGCTAGTAATTGCTGATACTATACCAATTACATAAAAAAAATTACATTAATGTGCGCAATGTAATGCAAATAAAACATCAGATGACGCTAGAGGTCAACGAACGACCTGCGCCGCGCTCACGCTTGCACGCTTTACATTGCTGGTTTGTGAAATTCTAAACCACAATAATTGTTATTGGTATAAAATTGTGTATAGATATTATAATAGTAGTGTCCCATACACCCGTTATAACCAGACAAATGTCATAATGACAAAATTCCCGTAACAATGGTGCAAGCTACGCTAGCTCTACTTTGACAGTTGCCAACCACATTGATAACTATAGGCGAGTAACGTTCAAACCAATAGCAAATAAGGGGCCCCCCTGCCATTAATTACGTGAGGCGTTTAGGGGGGGAGGGAGGGGGTCAAGCTGAATCTCACTCAATCTCACGTGGGGGAAAGAGGGGGTCTCGGCAAATATCACGTAATATTTTTTCCCGCAAGAAATACTGTAAAATTGCAAAAAAAAACTGGGCTAAATTAGGTAAAACATGTTTATAAATATTTTCTCCACTAAAATATCGTTAAATCCTATACTTACAACTTATTACATACTAATACGTTATAAACAAAATATAAGAAAATACACGGTTTTTTTTTTATCTCACGTGAGATTAGGGCGTGGGGGAGGGGGTCAAGCCAAATCTCACGACATCTCACCATGGGGGGAGAGGGGATCGAAAAATCACCAAAAACACCTCACGTAATTAATGGACGCCCCCTAAACACGAATATAACCTAGTGCCCTATTTTTGTTTGTCCCACAACTGGGAGAGCAACTCTCCCATCACCTCCTTGGTATCTGGATCTTCCGTCAAACGAAGTAAGTAATAACACATTTTCGTGTGTTAAGAACACATTTTTAGAATTTTCAATTCCAATAGACTATAAAATAGAAATATAAAAGAATAGATAGAGACTATTGTACACATCAGAAACAAAAATGACATATAGATGGGGTAAAATATTTAAAATCCAATCAGTGATGGATATTGAAACAAATTTAAGGTATAAAGTAAAGAAATCTATAACATAAGGAGTAGAAGTGTACGAAAAATACATGATATTTTCTAGATAAAAGTGAAGAATTAGATAAAAGAATAGGAAGAAAAGTGGGGCGCGCCTTCGTACATAAAATTATTTTATAATACATGTAATTTTTCCAGTTATTCAACCGCCAAGCAGTAGTGTTCAAACACTACTGTGATCCGAATTGAAGGGCAATGTTTCCAGCGAAATTACAGGGCACACAGATTTGACATCTTATGGGCAAGCGTGACGAGCCATCAGGCGAGCGACTTCGCACGTCTCTCAGTACCATAAAAAAAAACATACGTAATATATACCAAAGTGAATTTTAATAGCAACGCATTTCAAACATTTACATCAAAAATAGTTAGACGCAGTTATTCGTAACGACGTAGATTGTTTGTTTTTATGCAAGTCATAGGCTTTGATGTCTAGGATCTAGAAAAACAAGCCTCAAATCAAATATTCAGGAAGTACAGGCCTCCATCAAAGGTCAAATGTAAAAGGCTCTATGGACATCTTGAAAAAATAAAGACGTGCGAACGAAGGCCTAAATTAATGCAAATACAATATTTCCAAAAAATACCGACCGAATACTAAGGCCCCATAACTGGTGCTAACTTGCTATTGGTTCGTTGTTTAACTTAAAAATAGCTTATATGCCTAGATATTGCAGTTCGTTATACCGAAAAGAAAATAATATGAAAATTAATTTTAAACTCATATTCAACGGATATCGGGTCAGCGTTCAAAAAGTACCGAACCAAAATTAGACTAAAACCAGAACAATAGACTACCAGACTGTTTTTTTAAAAAGCTGACTATTAATAGTGCTGGTCACAGAAAACAAAATTAAAATGCGTTCATATTATTTAAAGAAAATATAACAATTTTAATTTCTTGCTAGACTGTGAGCACACCATACTTTCAAGAGACGTCATTTGTTAGTACCTCATACAAATTCCATGCTGACACTCGATTTGTGGGAAAGGGACAGAGCATCCCTTCCTAATCCGACCAAAAACTTTAAACGCTTATATCTTAGCACTATTTTGGCCGATTTCATTTTTAATATTCATCACATTCATTCATTTTTTTTTTTGGTTGTTCTTTTGTGAACAACCGTGATAGTTTAAAACAGTGTTTAATATTCATGTTTGATACAAAGCGTTATTTAAAAAAAAGTTGGCCGTCACGGGACACCCGGTAGATGTAAAACATGACGGCATAAGAGAGCGTCATGCCGTTTGCCGTCACGGCATACGAATCAGTTTTACTGCTAAGGCGCGTCAATAGATGTTTCACATCAAAAACACCTGTACGCTAGCCTATTAAGGTGGTAATCTATGCATTTAATCCACATTAAATTTGTTGTTTCGACATAGTATTTTAGTTCTAAAATGTATCTCACTTAGGGCACATTTTTCAGCAATTCTAAACCAGACACAAATTCCATGTGTTTATAAATCAATGATTAAACTACACAAATTTAAAAAAAACATACATTTTATAACGAGACTTGATGAGCGAAACATTGTCAATATTACATCTATGATGTAAATATGGTAATCTCTCGCTTATATAACCCCTAATATGTAACACCGGTTTTATAAATGTCTCAGTTCAGTGGCATGCGGTCAAGCAAGTTTATTTATAATGAATTTAGGCTACAATAACGATTCGTCTTTCACTCCTGCATTTTAAACACTATCTGGCTGATAAAAAATATATATTTAACAGATAATTTTTTAGAAACAACTTGTTTGGCTGGCCAGTAGTATTTTTTTACAGATAACATAGCTTGTGCCTGCTTTTGCTTTTATATAAGGATTTTTTGTATTTGGAAAATGTACATTTCATATAGATAGAAATGACATAAAGACAGAATTCCCATAAAAAAAAATAGAAGTTATACATAGCTTGTGCCTTTTTACAAGGATTTATTGTACTTGGAAAAAGTGAATGTCATATTGAGACAAAATTTTATGGTGTCAAAATTCCCATAAAAAAGTATAAACTATGCTTACGCCATTTTTTACAGTTGCTAACCCCATTAAATATAACAATACACATGTTTCTTTTTTTCTCAAATAATAAGTACCTACTTATGAAATAGCTAGTTGATAAATATCGTTTTAGAAATGTTAAGGTGCCATGCCAACGTATTTGACAGAGATTGCTTGTCTGTGGACAAATATAAAAAAAAATGTCGGACGCAACCGGGGCCGCTCGGTTGCCATGCAACCAGAACGATTCAATAAATCGGAATGCTACCTTATTGTTTGGTGATTAGAATGGCATTCGCGTGAGAAAGAGTAGCGCGACCAAGGTCACTCGCCATTGATCACCTATCGGAACGGCACCTTAATAGTTTCGATTGTCATACCACTTCAGCGGCCCTAGTACGAGCACTTGCAAAAAAGTTATCGTTACGTAAACGATAGCAAAATGTATAAAAAACTCACGTCCGATAGAGGCGCTGTTAAATTCATACATTTTGCAATCGTTTACGTGACGATAACTTTTTCGCAAATGCTCGTACTAAGGCCACAGATTCCACCTTAAACTTTACTGGAAAATTGTAGTCTCGAAAAATCGCAATCGCAATACACAAAAAACTTTAATGCCCACAAAAACAATCAATAAACTATAATCTAAGCCACAAAACGACTCTTCACTGCCAAGAATGTCACATGCAAAAACGAACAAAAATCAACTATAACCATGGACATGGTAAGTATAACTGGAATGAGATCTCCAAAGACAATTTAGGAACTGGTGTAAGTACTAGGATATTTACTGATACAGTCAGTGTTGTGTGTCGTACTGACAACCCTGCGATTTTTTAAGATCAAGTGAGGGTAGAAGAACAAAATACCCGCTCTTCTCGCTACTCATCCGCAGTTTTCAGTCAGCTCGTGACCACTGCCATTGTAACTTGGTCGAAACGAAAGGTACCTATTTTTACCAATATAAAATATTGCACGATAAGTCCCGATAAACATTAAAACGTGTTCAAATCGCGAAAGTTTAATAATTACTTGAGACGGAACTATCGTTGTCATTTATATAAATCCATAATTATAAAGAGAGATGTTGTGTAATATTTATAGATTCTACTTGAAGGTAGGAATAAATCAGTTGTTGTCTTGCACTCGGATGTTTCACTCTTATCACAAGAGAGAACTATCTATATCTATACTAATATTATAAAGAGGAAAGATTTGATTGTTTGTTTGTTTGCATTGAATAGGCTCCGAAACTACTGAACCGATTTGAAAAATTCTTTCACTGTTGGAAAGCTACACTATCCCCGGGTGACATGGGCTATATTATATTTTGTAGCGAGGCCGAAGGCCGAGCTTACACCCCTGCGAAGCCGGGACGGTCGACTAGTCCTTAATATTTTTATAATCCATTTGATTGAAAAAAATTACAAGGGTAGTACTGTCTCTTTCTAAAAGCCGTAACAGACGTACTCTTACATACTCGTACTCTTTCCCTCCTGTTGGTCAGACGGCGGTGGTTCGGCGTCTGTTACGGCTTTGATTATGGTGACAACGTAATTCTATCGTTGTTTTTCTTATTTTCTTCAACGTGACAGGTACATAGACTTTTATCTGGATAAGAAATGGCGAGTTCACCTACTTTGATGGACGGGGGTCATCTCTAAATACAAAAAAGTTTTAATGAAAATTATTACGATAGCGATACTTTGGAGACTGCTAACAACATAAATGGATATTGTCGTACAAAATGATGTGATTAAATGTTGATGAATTAATAATACATGATACATGATAACAATAAGTCTTTTAAAATCTATAAAGATCTGTTTCAATGTCATTGTACGTTTGAAACCAACACATCCCATTTCTTTCATAAATAATACTGAGAAGTATTTCCAAAGTGTGTGTTTTTTGAAGTGTGTGTGTGTGTGTTCAGTATTTCCTTTATGGATAAGTACTTACGATGAATAGGCTGGTACCAGGAAAGTTATTTATTGCGTAAGGTAATTAAAACTTGCACAAGCGTTTTAAAATGTCGGTATGATTTACTCGTGTTTTGTGCAAATAAATTATATAAATCTTAACCACATGTTTTGTGATCAAATGGACAAAAACAAACGTCGAATCTATGAGGGAAAGTTAGAGAGTAGATTTCGTTTAATTACCGATATAAAATAAATAATTTAAATGTTACTGTTTGCTTGTTTTACATTTGTATACAGCTACGGCTTAATTTTTACGTTTTATGCCCTTAAATACATATACCTAAAATTAAACCATTTTGTAATACGGCTCTTAAAATACAGTGCGCCCAATTCATCTGTAGAGGTAGCCATTTGAGGGAACTACAAATTTCCACGAGCTGTTAGTGGCACAGAAAATGCGATTGTGGCTCCACTCAACTACACAGATAAGTTAGTCGCCGTACACATACGAACGATTTGAAACAGATCTCCCTTAAACAAAATATTACATAATAACAGTTAACCAACGCACTTGCCCCATTTCAAACCTCCGCACGCCATCGCCCCTATTAGGTAGACGGCAAGGATAGCTACGATGGCCATTATTACGTACATCTTGATGTTCTTCCAGAATAGCGAGCGTTGTAGGGTCCTCGATGTCGCGCGGTACGATACTGACTGTAAGTGAGAGAATTTTTCATAAGACTTATGTTGGTTAAGCTTAGTGCCAAGCGTTTCATCATCATCATCAGGCAGAAGAAGTCCACTGCTGAACATAGGTATCCCCCTTTATCCACGAGCGGATCCTCGAGCTGTAATTGAGAGATATAAAAAAAATAATACACAGGGCGTCTTAAAATAAGCAGCTGAACAAGATAAGACAGTTTTTAGAATTTTTGTCTGTTTGTCCACGCACATCTCCTAAACCACTGGATGGATGCAGTTTTCACGAATATGCTTAGCTATGACCAGTTTGAAGTATAGGCTATGTTATTTTGCGCAAGGGCCGGATTAAAGAAGGAAAATAGGGTTGAAAGTTGAGCTCCCTTTATTTTTACTGAGCGAAATCCTGCCATCTGCATCCACTGGATGCTCGCAACTCTCACAATGTCGTCGGTCCATCTAATGAGAGGCCTACCTACGCTGCATCTTCTTTTATGTTCAGCAGTGGACGTCTTCTAGCTGATGATGATGAAGTAAACAAGTACAATATAAATTGTAGTGGTAATTTCATTGATCTTAGAAGTCATTAACCTCATATACCTATTAAAGCCTTGAAGTTTAACAATTAAGTATATGAGGCTAATCTAACCAAATCTTATTAGTGGTCATTTCACTCATTTCCTATAAATTCCTACTTTGTCCTCTTTAGCCATCCAACCATGAAAAAAACCAACATCGTAGCGTAGACGTAACAATTTACGCAGAAGCCTTACGCCTACCTGTTATAAGCGATTCAGTTAAGGCGAGGTCGCGTTCGCGTTATTTTGCAAACTGCGCTAATTCGAGCCCGCCATTAGAGTTAGGCTTAACAGCGTATTCTTTATATTTATTTTTTATTGGGAGATATTATAGATCTATTATTGGCTACCAACTCGCCAGGATGGAGCACACATATTTTTTTTATTTATACTGGGTTTCGCGGAAAGGGTGTACAAAGCCGTACACAAAAATATCAGCTGTTAGAGAAAACGGTCATTGAATCTTCGACAATTTGTATGAAACAGCTGATTATTTTTCGCGGTTTCAAGGTTTGTCTCATAGTAAAAGTTGTTAATAATGATGAGCATAACGAACCCCTTTCGGCTTCGTACACCCTTTCCGCGTAACCGTGTCACTCACTCACCGACTAATCTGAATTTAGCAAATAGATTCCTAATGGGATTCTATTTGCTAAATTTAAGGTCCGTTAAGAAAAGATTTTGCGAAATGGCCGAACGGCAAATGGGGGTTGAAAGTTTATATAAGTCGCTAGCAACAGCAAAAATTGACTAATGATAGTATTGGGTATAAGCAAAAATATTCAAAACTAAACATAACACAATTGTGTTTCAAATTGTATTTGCCTTGAATTTTGTTAGGTATCAACGAACGTCCTCATTATAAATTTTTAACGAGATGCTATGCCTTACAACCTTGCGTGTTGTGCGCTTATCATTGACTGAATACAAAATGATTTGGCAGGTTATTGCTGCTTACAAACCCAAGTTCAATAAACGGGATTCATCCCCTGATTTTCCTCAGTTATATGTGGAATATTTCAGAATACATACTAGAATATATGGGGACCATGGTGTTCACCGATATCTCCACCAACTGTTGAACGATTTAAAAAAAAATACGGTAGGGTATACTTCCAATTTGGTCCCATTGTCACGCAAGTCAGGATCTGATGATGGGATCTCAGGGAAATGGAGAGTAACCCTCAAATTTTATAGGCACTTATTACGTTTTTATATATTTTCAAATGCTGTTCAAGTATTTCCGTGTGATAATCATCATCTCATATGGATGAGCTGATGATGATGGGTACAACTCCTCAACGGTTAGGAGTTGAAAGAAATTTCTTTCAAAATTATACGTACTTACATATGGACCGATAGATTATTAAAACACTGTTTTAATCTATCATGGTTGTTCGCTACAGTTATATGATTATTTACGGGATATTCACAGCTCCTACAGGGGGCTACAGGGAGCTCCTTCCACAACCTTATCACGGTAAATATCCCGTAAATAATCATATAATGATTATTATTCTTTCAGGCTTTTGATAGTTTAGTATTCTTTCAGGCTAATAGAACCGACTTCAAAAAAGGCGGAGGTTCTATGTTAAGTCGGTTTTTAATGAGATCCACTTGTTCCATTAACTTTTAAGGGTCTAAGTTACCTACTAAAAATCGAAGCAAAATGAGAAAAGAAATTGTTACTTACATTAGTCGCCAAGTTATCAGCTTTTGTGACCAGTTTATCCAGTTTTTCACCACGTTTCGTCATGCTATCTGTAACAAGAAAGTAAACCCATAAGTATACTGCTATATAATAGGGTAGAAGATTGACGTTAATATCCGGCGACGGTCCAAGCCGAGTCTCATACGTCCGAGGTGCCCTTGCGCTTGTCGCCCAAAATCTAAATCATGTTGGCCCAACGCCTTCTGGGTTCACCAACTAGTCCGGTCAAGCTGTAGAGGCCGCAAGGCCAACAGCAAAAAGTCACATTAGAAAAAAAAGACGTTAATATCGTTGAAACCAATAGCTTTGATGAAGAATTTAATTAAATATAATGTTTTTTGAAAAATATATTTAAAGCGGTTATTGATGTTCTGATATATAAGCGTTTAAAGTTTTTGGTAGAGAAAATTCTGTCCCATTCCCACAAAACAAAAAATGACGTCAGGCCTCTGTGCACCATACTTGTCGGATTAGAATTTATATTGCGTACAGAGAAGTGACGTCATAAATTGCTGTTTCGAGCTCTCTGCCTAGCATGATTTTAAAATGCTTATAAATTTATTATTTTTGATCAGATTTTCATTTTGTTTTCATTAATCAGCTATATTTAAGGGCTATATTTTAATAGGATAATTAAAAAAAACAGTCATCTAGCCTATTCTTCTCTTTCTCCATGATAAAACTTGCTTCCTCAGCCTTCCCTCAGACATAATCCCCCTTATTAATAAACGTGGAGTAGTCTTGGAATAGTTACGCCATTTTTAGGGTTCCGTACCCAAAGGGTAAAACGGTACCCTATTACTAATGCTCCGCTGTCCGTCTGTCACCAGGCTGTATCTCATGAGCCGTGATTGTTACGACAGTTGAAATTTTCACAGATGATGTATTTCTGTTGCCGCAATATAACAACATATACTAAAAAACAGAATAAAATAAATATTTATGGGGGCTCCCATACAACAAACATGCTTTTTTGCTCGTTTTTGCTCAATATTGATAACGGCAACAGGTGGACACTTGAAATATTCAGAGAATATTGAGTTATATTATTCACTTTAAAAATAAATAATTAAATAAAAATAAAAATAATATTTAAGTGGGGCTCCCATACCACAAACGTGATTTTATTGCCGTTTTTATAGAGAATTGTACGGAACCCTTCGTGCGCGAGTCCGACTCGCACTTGGCCAGTAATCAGTCTTTTTCTTGCTTTCAAATTCTGAATTCGATCGAAAAAGACAAAAGGCGGAGCAACTATTCTCTACCTTTATTAATAGGGGGGAATATTTACACCTACTCTAATAACTCCTTGATAATGACTTTTATTTAACTTTCACTGTTTGTATGTATGTAAGTATCATAATATATCAATTGGTAATTAACTGCGCCCTACGGATTTTTCACAAATTTTATATTTACCCCCGATAAAACAGCTGATAATTTTTAATCAGCTGAATAGTTTATCTTGAATCACAACTAATAAAACTCTCGATCAAGTCACCTTTCAAACAAATAAACTCAATCAAAATCGGTTCAGCTGTTTGGAAGCTACCATACCACAGACAGACGTTAAACTTATGACACCCCCCTCTTTTTTCGTCAGGGGTTTAAAAGAAATAAATGGACACTGGTAACATGGCTACTGGTAATCAGCTATAGCATCCTCTTAAGGGCGGCCTCAGTACATCAAAACAAACAACTTTTTGGTCTACGACTTATCAAATCACGCAAAACAAATCAGCCGTTCCATACAAAAAATAATGTACTCTCGGCAAAAAAGCAGCAGATTTTTGATAAGTCATAGAACAATTAAGTTATTTGTTTTGACGTATTCACGTCGCTCTTAAAACGATGCTAAGCCGACTGATTATCAGTATATAGGTCCATCAATCAGTCCCTCGTATACATATAGGTAACTATATCCGAGGGTAACTGTAAAACTTGGTTGGTGAGAAACACAAGCTATCGTCGGTGGTCTGGAATGCAGTTGAAACAGAGCCCATGGAAGATATACGGTTACCCTACAACACAACTGATAAACTGGTGCAGTGAAGAGTTAATGAACTGCAAAATGTAGCTACATGTATAAGTGTAGGAGTATGTATACGGCATATCACACTACATTTTTTTATTATTTTTTTACTAGCTGCGCCTAACGGGTTCACCCGCGTTATATACTTCTTCCTTTGACTTACTTAGATGACTTTTTTTAAGCCCAATGTCAATCAAGCATTACCATTTATTATGAAACGAGTATATTATAATGTACAGAAAAAATATACTACAAAAAAGTAGAGAACCTATTAAATCTGTACCAGTGGGATTTGTTACCAAAATGCTGGCCCCATTACCACTTATAGCAATGCTCAGCCATCAACAAATTTACACAAGCATTATCCCTTTAAATGTAAACAAATACATCCAAACACATAGGGAGTGTATGATTGTATTAAATGACGCATGCATGCATTAAAACAAAACTAATCATAACATAAACACATGCATATAATACAACACTTTGTTATGCTTACACACTACACACATTTACATTACTAGGTGTCATTGGAACTTTCTCTTGGACAGGGTAATTAATACCTACCCATATTCATACTGATAAGACGCAATTATATCTTTAAACTGTGTTTATTTACAAAATATTGTGGAACACGGGACCCAGTTAATACTCAAGGAAAAGTTGATGAACTGTAAATTGTTTTATTTATTTATTCGGTAACTCATCCTGATATGGTAAGCTTGCTGTGGGCATGCCGATGAATGATTCACGTGGGAATTTATTTTTAAATAGGTCTACCTAAATTCGTACACCTTTTTTAGGTCTATACTATCAAACTATCAAACAACTAGGCAACAGTAAATATATAACAAGATAACAAGTGATATTATTAAATTAAATAAACTAGCAAAGTGCGAGTTGGGCATGCTCACTGAGGGTTCCGTACTACAACATAAATTGTTAATTACTAATGTCCAAAAAAGTTCCGCAAATAGACCTCATGCACCCATCCAAGTACCGACCGCGACCGCGCCTGACTTTGGTAATTGTACCACAACCGGTGGTGAAAAGATATTTTTCCGACTCGCACTTGGCCAGTTTTATTATTTTTTGTTTTACTTTAGAGTGTGTACTATAATCATGCCAAGTTGTATGGGGCCCTTTAGTTTTTACTTTTTGACTCTAGATATTATTATTTTAAATTTAAAATTTATGGACCTTCAAGATTTGGGATACAGACAGTCCTCTATGCAGAGGTTCATGGAGACTGAAGAAACAGCTGCGCATTTGCTGCACTCTTGAAGCAAATGCGCAGCTATTTCTGCCGCCTTCAGCTTGAGGTCACCCATTCAATGACTGACTTTGTTATCCGTTGCTTAACATCGGTGATTGGTTAGAATAGAACTATCATCATTATCAGTCTATCATGTTCCTACAACTGGGCAACAGGCCTTTTCTCAGAGAGACAGGATAGGCCCTGATCCACCATGCTGGCCCAGTGCATGTCAGTGAATTTCATGTCTTTGAACTTTTGAGGTTCATGAACATATCAGTTTCCTCACGATGTTTTCCTTTTATGTTTTGAGCGAAGGCATCAAAACTGCACATAATTTATCTAAAGTACTTAATAAGTTATTGGCGAAGGGTAAAACCGGGTGCCATCAGATTGTAAAGCGCACATGCTACCGCTCGGCCACTATCTCTCAATTTTAGAACTATTGAACTATAACAATACTGTGGAAAGGATTAGAAATAATTGTAACTAAAACATGCAGGAAAAATTTAATACAAACATAATTTTATGAGGGTAATAAATTCATATTTTGTAGGCCATTACTAATGATTATTGTTTATAATGAGTCCACAAAATACTCATTATCAACAATTGATAATTGAAACATTTAGGTGAAAATATTGTTTGTTTTAATAATGAGCTAGATGCCCTATGTTTAGCAGAGTTCTCTTTGTGAAAATGAACATATTGTAGCTTTGTAAAGAAACACTTTGAGCATATTTACTTCTTGTATGTAGGTACTAGACCTACAGAGATTAGCAAACATCATGAAAAGTGGCTCTTCTCTTTGGCAGACCAAAGTAAAATTTCAACCACGCAATAGGTTGTAGTTGTTGCATGTGTGCAACAAAAAAGGGAGGAGGTTCTCAAATCGATGTGTATATTTTTTTTAAGTCTCTTCTGATTATCTTGTGAGTACAACATTTCAATATGCAAATAGGTTTGAATACGATTTTCCACTAAAAATAGGTGAGGCCGTTAGCTTGTTTGCCACGTTTGGCATTAAAAAAATGCACAAAAGTTATGTTATTTATAAACAAAACATATTTGACATTTCCCGATGGTTACCTATGATTGATTCAATCCCAGGACACCATCGGGAAAGTTATGGCCATGTTAAATAATTTATTCATAGTTGCTTCACACCTTTTTTTTAAAATGTGTAAATTACTCCAAAATATAATTATGAGACCACCTTCGCAATGTTTGAGACAAGTACTATACAAGCCTTAGTGGTAACTCAGAATTAATGAACTTTTAAATATGCTCGTCTCAGCTATGCCTCAGCCCACATTATCACATTTGTCCATAAATGCTTCTGTTGGAGTAATTTATTAAGAAAGAAAATTTAAATACCACTTACCAATATTCATAACCATGATGTTCTTCAACTCGTCTAGTTCCCCGTGTACTTTAGATATTGTGTCTAAATCCTTTGAGTCCGTATAATGCTTCATTTCTATCGCAAGGACTCGGGCAAACTCTCCATTCATGGCATAGGGGATGGCGGTCTGGGCAGTGTCTCCAAATGCTGCCACGAATCTTCGTTTTATCTCATTTAGGAATAGAAATGCTCTCGAACGTTGGAATTTCTACAACAAACATTTACACATTTGAACCCAATGAACATCGGGTGAGCGCACTAAAATGTCAGAACCAAAAGACTAAAATCATACAAAAACTATTAAGGTAGGTAGTCTGTGAATTTAGTGTACATTTATTGCAAGTTTGTGTTCTAGTGACATAGAAATAGTGTAGACATAGTGTAAATTAGTTTGTCAGTATTTCTAAAATGTGTTTATACAAGTAAAAAAAACTCAGGACGTATCTTTCTCAAATTATGTACTAGAACCAAAAACTGTTTTGAAAGCATTTATGGTCTGCCTCTGCTGTATGTCCGTGGATGATTTAATCAGTGTGATTAGGGGCACACTTACATCGTCGGTAATGCAGAAATACACCAATTTGTCTTCCGCAATGTAATGGAACAAATAATTTCCATGAGAATATGTTAATTTGTTGTCGTGGGGCGGAATCTTCGAGAGTATTTGCTCCGTGACTTCGGTGAAATTTCCAGCGCATGTTGCGTATTTCGCTAGAACTATAGTGCCTCGAGCCACAACACTGAATAATATAGGCATTTTGTCTAGGTGAATCACGGAAACAAAGGAATTTATTACTGATGATCGCACTGCACAACACCTAATTCAACACAGTAAAATGTAAGCCAGATAATAATAAGCAAGTTTGTTTTCTGGGCTACGTAGAAGATAATGCAGCTTAATTTTACAGAGTTTTAATTATTATTTTTCCCGAAAACAAGACAATGCTTTTCACAAAACCACTATATCGGTCAAAGAGAAGAGAATACAATTTAATACAAAAGCTACGCTATCGTATCGGTGTCAGCCAACGACGATGACATTAGAAAAATAGGGACGTCAGTAATAAATAAAACTTTCAAGGTCGATCTGAGATTGATCGGATTTTCGTTTTTTGGCGCGAGAAAGGCAATTTTTAATCGATTGAACATGGTAGATTGATGCACTGGCTAGATCGAATTTTTCAATCGAATAGGTCCAAATCACTTTTATTTGGAATGCCGTCATAGTATTTTCACAATATAAACTTGAATTTCTGCTTAATGTCATGCATTATATTTTCTGGAAAGTACTAAGTAAATCAGATTAGTTGTATATTTATGAGCTAGTTTGTAATTAGTTTTCAAGAAATAAATTACATAAATATAGTTTCTACCAGACAATGTTTGCACAACACAAAAATGCTCAGTGACGAGCATTAGGAAAGAAAAGCCTATGTCTAGCAGCTGCAGTGGATAAAAGGCTGATGATCATTAAATTATGATGTTGAAACAATGTTGGATCCGGTAAGATACTTTCATCATCATCATCATCAGCCAGAAGACATCCACTGCTAAACATAGGCCTCCCCCTTTAACCTCCACACTGAACGACATCCTGCCATCTGCAATCTGCATCCACTGGATGCCCGCGACTCTCACAATGTCGTCGGTCCATCTAGTGGGAGGCCTACCTACGCTGCGTCTTCCGGTTCGCGGTCTCCACTCAAGAACCTTTCTTCCCCATCGGTTATCAATTCTTCGAGCGGAAGATAAGATACTTTATATTTGATCAACAATCCAAACGGCCCGATGTAAATATGGGATCAAATTGAGGGAAATAAGAAGTCGTACAATCGAGATTTTTTAATGGCTATTCTCCTTTTTCTTTGTCGTATTTTTACAGAATTAAGTTTTTATTTAGTCTGGTTCAATTGTCTATTTTTTGTTCTGATTTATATATCAATTGTAAAAAGAACAGTCTTATTGTTCCTAAATATTTCATTCAATTTTTTTCAAGGTTTCAAGGTTATCCTTATGGTAGAAGATAAGTTTAATAGGGGCATTGTAAATGTTGTTGTCATATATTTTTTAAATACTCTCCTATTTTCAGTGTTTTTCATTTAATTGCATTAAATTTTCCAGAATACGGTTGCAATAGGACGAAGAAAATCGATTACTTAAAAATCGATTTTTTTCTTCACATTCACAGCATCCCTAGTTGAATCAGATAATTTCTGACATTTATGTACAGTCTGAAAAAATGACACTCTCAACGCGATGTCACGTTTTTTTTCATCATTTGGCTTCGCATTATTGGTGCAGTTGCCACGTACAAGTCCTTTTGTTAGGAATGTTGCATCTGCATATATAATAGGGTACATAATATCAAGGATGGATGGATCTATTTTTTGTCGATGATAATATACATGCGCTTTGATTCCACTTTTATTGCGTGAATTACTAGACTGTAATTCTCTGTCAGAATGGTTGTTCCCCCTAGCAGTCAAAAGCAAGCCTATTTTTTTTAAAAACTGAAATATAAAAAAAGTTGTAGGTATATTATTATTTTATTTATTTTTTAATGTAGAATAGGCTTAAATTCAACAACAAACATGTATTTCAATAAATAAATAGGTATCTATCAATATGTATACACTTTTCTTGATTGTCACCCACTCATGGCATGTATACAGTGCCAATATTAATCAAAATAATCATCAATATCAATATCTGGATTTAAAATGTCATCACCCAGAGAGCTTATATCAATTTGATCAAGAATTAAATTCTCACACATTTCTTCTAAATCAGTTTCACCAATCAATATGGCGCCATGAAGTCTTCCATCTTTTAGCACAAACTTGATGTACTCAAGGTTAGGAGTTGTTCGAATCAAGATTTCATAATTATTACCCAATCCTTGTCCATTGTACTTTCCCAGTAATACAACCCTGTACCCAAAAAGAGTGGTACAGTGTGTAAAAAGTTCAAAACAGAAGTCTTGCAACACTTCTTCTTTGATAACTCTCGCATACATAGCTTTGGCTGCCATTCCTGCCATCTGCCTCGCTTGTGTCCACAGTCTCAGTTGAAACCAATGCGGAGCATGTTGCCAAGCAGCAGAAGCAACATCACCTGCTGCAAATATGTCGCTTATGCTTGTCTCTTGAAATTCATTAACTGCAAGCCCTCCATCAAAAGCTTTGGTGGGTTCTTTATCCCAAGTAAAGTTCACTGCAGGCTCTACACCAGTTGCAGATATTAAGAAATCACAATGAATGACTTTTCCATTAGTCAATTCTACTTTCAGAGGAAAATCATCATTAATTTCAGTTACTGATCTTACTTCAACTTGGTACATTATTTCAAGCTCTTTTTCACCAGCTGCATTCTTCTGTCTTTCAATCTTTCTATACCAATCAGGGCCTAGCGCAGCTGATTTTAAGTCTTTATTCAATGATAATAAGGTATCTTCCTCGCTGAATATGTGTCTTTTTAATATAGAATTTACTGGGGGATTAGCCTCCGCTTTATCCTTAAAGCAAGTTTGAAAGAACTCAGCTGCACCAGGATCTAAAAATGTAGCTGAAATGTAATCATCTCTTATAACCCAGACTTTTTGTATTCCAGATGTGGCATGCACAATCTCTGATGCAATACCCCCATTTCCAACAATAACCATTTTTCGCCCCTCTGCAAGTCTCTCTTGAAAAGCTCTGACGGATTCTGTATCTCTTATTCCTAGGATTCTATCGCTTCTGTGAGCATCTGAAATTAGTCTTGGTATTCCGCCGGTGCATACACATATTGCATCATATTTTATTTGTATGTTACTCTCAGTGATCGCAATGTGGTTATCTGTTTCAACACTTTTCAATGAGTCATACACAATTTGAAGATTTGGATGTATTCTTTGCAAGGACGTCGCCTCCGTTTCGTTTACATCAAACTTTACGATAGTTTTTCCAAAAAAGCTTACATTGCTCACATTTTTCACTAAAGACGATGCCGTTACCATTATAAGAGTTTCTTCAGGATGTAATATTGCCAATGTTTCAACGCAGGTTACGCCGGCAATTCCGCCACCTACCACCAGGTATGTGGCTTGTTTATCAAACATTGCATTCAGTTACTTTACACTTTTTCATTCAGTAACTTACATCACTTCTTGGCTTTGGAATTAAGAAACATTGTCCTTTCGGATCGCACATCACCCAGCTGTGCCAGCAGTTCTCCGGTAAAATGGCTAGCACTCAGCAACACAGAAAGAAGTTAATACAGTAACTCTTATTAGTTTGCACTGAATTCAACTTAGTATTACTCACAGCAGTCAGTGATACTAATTTGAATACAAATCATAGAGGAGGGCGATACAAATCGTATATAGTTATAGTAACGCTATATCGTTGAAAAATCGAAAATCCGATATTGGAGCGCGGTGAATCTATATATTGTCCCAAAACACTATATTGCTCCGTCGCGCCGCCCGTCACATAATATCGTATCGTTAGTATCCGAAGCGAACCGAATCAAACCACTATATTGCTACGTCGCGCCATCCGCCGCATATCGTATCGTATCGTATCCGAACGCGAACCGAAGCGAATCGATTCAAACCGAGTATCGTATCGGAGCTGTGATGTGATTTGATTTTGTATCGAGACGGCTGGTAGTTCGTTGCAGGCGACGGCGGCCGTGCGTGATCGTCGCGCTCGTGTTCTGCGAGTAAAATCGGAACTTTTTCACTAACAGGTTCTTGGCGCAATCAATACTTGTACAAAAATCATGATAGATGGCGATAGCAATCGTAAAAATTACGTACAAATCCAAACCAGTAGTTTGAACATTTAACGTGATTTAACAATGTTAAGAGTATTTTTTTATGTGTATGTGTTATTTTTTTTTTATTGAGTTATATTAAATGTTATAACAACTAACCACCACCTCTACGCTCTGCTCTAGATTGTTAGTACAAATTTGAACTTTAAGTCTATGGAATACAAACATGTTCATATGCCCTACATTTTAAGGTTCAGAATAGACAAACCGAAGCTAATCGAATCGAAGCAAGTATCGGATTCCTGTGATGTGAATTGTGATTTGATTATATCGGCTGGTAGTTCGCTGTTTGGACACGTTGGTGCCGAGCGTGATCGTCGCACCTGCGCTATGCCTAGACGCTCTGCTCGAGATTGTTAGTACAAATTTGAACTTTAAGTCTAAGGAATACTAACATGTCCTTATGCCCTTCATTTTAAGGTTCAGAATGTACAAATAACACCGGAACACGGCTAGGTGTGTGAAGGAGTTACTTTAAGTGGGCACATTTTGGCAAGTTTCAATAATCAACAATTAATTCAACTTCGACCTTATATCGTAAGGAATAATGATGCACTTCCGGAATGTTTCTCTTAGGTATGCACTTGTGATTGACCTGTAGCCTTGAACTAATAATAATGCATACAAATAGGATTTTAAGAAATTTTGGAAGAAATTTGGATTGCCTCTTAGTATTGTACGAATAATTGAACGCGAGTGAACGCATTGATCTGTTTGTTTGCAGTGATGTTTTAATTATTTTAGTTTAGTAAAGTAAATATAGTAAATAATATTAGTGTAATAGTAATAGTGCAAAGTTTTTGTACAGTGAATTAAGTAGGTACGCATGTACCTTTTTGTGGCTCATCAAAAACTATTCTAAGATGTCGCGTTTAAATTCAAGTGTTTTATGGGACTACTTTGAAAAAACTAATACCGTCGACAAAAAAGCCAAGTGTAGTATTTGTACAGAAACCTACAGTTACAAAGGTACAACTGGTAATTTAAAAGCGCATTTGAAAAAAAAACATTTAGATGCATATTCAAGAGTTATCTTGGGGCAGCAAGAAGTGATAAGTGCGACAACATCTTCGTCACAAAATGTTTTCCAAATTGTTGCCGATGGATCCGCGCCAAGTTCGGCATCAAACATGACTGACTCAACATCAACACCAATGACCTCCTCAACAGTGCGCCCTTCCACTTCAAAAGCTACCACCGGTCAACAAGTGAGACAGCAACAGATTGATAGGTATGGTACCACAAAAAAAATATCAGGTGACTTGAAACGAAAAATTGACAATGATTTATTGGATTTATTTATCGATAGTTACCAGCCTTTTAGTCTGATTGAAGAACGCGCTTTTAAAAAATTCTTACGCTGGATACCTGGTTATCAACCACCGACAAGAAAAACTATTTCAGCCGTGATGATTCCCGCTTTATACAATAAAACTAAAGACGCTTTAAAAACGGAAATTATCCCCAAGTTGGAAAATGTGTGCTTAACATCCGATTTATGGACTTCAAGAGCAAATGAATCTTATTTGGCAGTTACCGGCCATTTCATTACTGACGAACTAGAATTACAGACTTTTTTGCTGGACTGCTGGAATTATGAAGGAAGTAAGACAGCTGAAAACATTCAGATAGTTTTAAATGATATGATGATTGAGTGGGACTTGACAGACAAAATCAACTTTGTTGTGACGGACAATGGGGCCAACATAGTTAAAGCCATTACGAACATCGGATGGAAGCATTATGGGTGCTACGGGCACACTTTAAACTTAATTGTGCAGAATGCCATAAACACAGAGCCCCTAACATTGACTAACGAAAAAATTAAAAGAATTGTGCGCTTTTTTAAAAGCAGTAGTACAGCTTTAGAAAAGTTGTTAAAGTCCCAAACTGATGAACAGCCAAACTGCGTCCCAAAGCGTTTGATACAAGAGGTCCCCACGCGCTGGAACTCTAGCTTTCACATGATTAAACGTTTTGTGGAACTAGAGCAACACATCCGATCTACCGTAGCAGTCATAAGAAAGGACTTACCTATTGTAACAAATGAAGAGTGGTTGTTGCTTGGCCAAGTCGCTAAGATATTAAAACCATTTGATGATGCAACCGAATCAATGAGTGGTGAAAAGTATATGACTGGTAGCTCAGTCATAGTAATGACACGATGCCTCATTACAGCATGTGATAAACTGCTAGATGAAGACTTTTTCGAGGTATCCAAAGAGCTCATATTCAGTTTAAGAACGGGCCTGATATCTAGATTTTCCAATGTCGAAAGAAGTGGTACGTTTTCGGTTTGCACGTTTCTGGACCCCAGGTACAAACTGGCCGTATTTTCCGACGCCAATGAAGCCAGAAATACTAAAAAACGCGTACAGGACATGCTAGTGGCAATCATAACACAAGATAGTGTTCAAGAAAGCAGTCCACCAGTCACGGCACCCATAGCTGAAATTGATAAATTTTCACCATGGGCCATTTTAAATGACATAGTGGGCCAACGACAAAACGTGGGGACCCCTTTATCAAAAGCAATTAAAGAAATGGACACGTATCTAAATGACGACACGTTACCAGTTTTCACTGGCACGAACTGGAACTGCCCTCTTGAATGGTGGCGAAAGCATAGGTTCACATATCCATACCTGTCAAAGCTGTTCAAAAAATATGGTAACATTATGGCAACGTCGGTACCATGCGAAAGGATTTTTAGCAAAACCGGTTTAATTGTCAGTGACCGTCGCACCCGGCTGACATCAGCAAAAGTAAAGCAATTAACATTTTTAAATGTCAATTTAGACAAAAAAAGATTTAAGTTGTAGATAAAATGTAAATAGGTACCTATAGTTCGTAAATAAAAAATACAAAACTTAAAAAAAAAATATATCAAGAAAAAACTAACTAAAACAACATGTAAATATTTGTTAATATTGAATGTACATATCATCAAATATGAACTTCTAAATACGCCTGCTTTTTTGCGAAAATTATAATCAATTTATTTGTAATGTATATATGTAATTTTAAAGCAGGTAATTTTGATAATAAACACACAAAAACTACAAAAAATGCAGCCAGTCCTAAGCCTGGTAAAGTATGAAGGAAAGTTCATAGAGGTTGATTTAAATAACGGCAATACAAATCGTGAAAAATATCAATAGAACATTTTAAAATGGCACTAATTACGATATTACGCTCGATACTATACCTACGGTGTTGATTTTACATCGAAATCTAGGCATATTTAAAAAAATATATAGTTTCAGGAAATATATAGTTTCGAAATCCGATGTCAGATATCGATATATAGTTTCGATTCGATATTCGACAAAGCCGATATTACCCACTCCTACAAATCACATCAAAAACTGGAATTACTACAAACTCAAACCAAAACTGAAACTTTGTTTTTTGGTCATCACTTTTGACTGTCACCTAAGTTAAGTCTGTCACTTGATCACTTCACATATTTTTGTTTTTTACCTTTTTCTTGGGCAGGCTAAACGCTTTAAGGCCATACCGCTACGCTTTTCGTATTTAACTGCCCTAAGATTGTCATAAATAAAGTAGTGGGAACTTTGCTAAACAGGCTTCCTATTAGAGTTTTAGAAACAATATGAAAATACACGTTTCACATCATTACACTTCCCCTCTGGAGTACATTCACGAACATTATTATATAATAATCCATCATAATTATATAGTAATAACATTCGAAAATACAAGTTTAGGAAATTAATGATGTTTTTAGTACCATTTTTTTTTTTTGAAGTTGATGTAGAAACCTAATTATAACACATTAAAACCCAAAATAACACACGATTATGAAAAATTATTCATTGAGGTGATATGCTTTTTTCACGTTGGCGCCAAAAGTCCTCCATTGTCTTGTCAGTAGTTGTCAGCGGTGCGGATGAAACATACATACATGAATTTGAAACTGAACATGAAAGTTGTTCCGTTTGATTGATTGTATTCTACCTCATTTATTCTTTATATGTTTGATATGAATGCTACCTTTTCTTATGCTAAATTTAAAATAATAAAATTTTGGCAAATAGGTTCTCTTACTTGTTTATAACTTGTCAAAAAGCAAACAAAATGAATCGAGATTTTCGCGGATTGTGTGCGGTTGGGGTTGGCTGTGCGGATTGCGAAGTTTGCAATCTAATATCTGTGAATGAGAAAAGAAACTGAAAATTATACTGGACATTCGTGTGTAACGATTGCGATCACATTTATCCGATATATCGTTTGAAATTCGTGTACCTTATAGAAAATAATGACATGAATAATTACAATCAAAAGTGCGAATGAAGTTTACTGCAACAGAGGAATATGAAGGCCTAAAACATGAACAAATGGCTAATATTTGGTACAACTCCTGTGTTAATAGCGTTATCATGGAGTTTCCCTTTAATGGGGAGCTTTGCCCACCTCCTGTTACTCTCAATATGTATTTTCGTGGGGGTTTTTTCGCTAACTCTTTGGGGTCACTTTGCTCTCTCGACGCCACACCAAACCCCTTTATTTTTATTAGATACAGTGGAAAAAGAGGTGCGACAGTTAGAAGAGATTATAAAAGTACGTAATTTTCAATAATACCTCATTATAAAACAATTAAAACAGTAAATTTGTGTGTATCAAATTGCCAATTTTTGTTATTCAGGAAGAGTCAACAAACTGGCCTCAGGAGGTTAAAAAAACACATCTACCTGTTATATTTGGGAGAACTGTTGATAGTCAGCTTCAGTTATTATTAGACTACCTCCTTCGAGATTTTGTAGCTCGTTGGTTGAAGGAGCTAGCCCACAAACCTGAACCGGTGATAGACAAGTTTAAAGAACATATTTGGAGCGCTATACAGAACTTGTATGAAAGGTTACAGAAGGTTGATGCGGAAAAGCTACTCGCAAGTGAAATGGTTACAAAGATTACTCAGCATTTTGAGAGGATCCGGATTGCTAAGGATTGCGCGTAAGTATAATTAGATATCAGCCTCAGTATCCTTCTTTAATGTGTGATTTAGACGTGGCTTGTTGCATGAATTTGACAATGGTTTGAAGCGAGAACCATTTATCCTAATGGATCCTTTTCCTATAACCTGCCCCAGGGCTGATTGGTTATGTGGGATACTCGGCCAGAAGGGCGCCCTACCACACTAAAAATCTGGAGTGTTTCCACATTGGCGCTCGATGTCAACACTACAGGCATGCCTTTGCACTCTTCCGCAGCCAGTGCTAGCCCTTCCAGGCCTCACCTTGTGGAGCCTGTGCTCCTGCCCATGCGATGACTATGTTTCAGACTAGAGACAACCTGCAGCCTACAAGTGTGTCCTAGAAAGCCCTGTGTTTTGATGCTCTGGCCCCTTGCAATAGGCTTAATGAGTGGCTCCGCACCTGCCACTTTGGTCACACAGGATAGGAAGAATGGCACACTGCCATACTGACACTCTTGACCTGCAACCCCGCTGCTTCTGCTATACACAGTGACACATAGCGAACAATCCTCTCCTGTTGCGGTCTCCCAACTTCGACTGTAGTGCCTCCAATATAACACTCACTTGCAGTCGGGACGTGACACAAAATGCACCAACCTATGTAACATGCCATCACACAATTAAGTTCGAGACAAAATGTTGTACAATGAGAATGAAGACGCTCTTTCTTTGCTATAAATTCAAACATTCAAAGTGCCCAAAGAAGCTTTTGGGTTTATCCTTGTTTACATATGTATAATCGGTTCTATGAAGTCTTACAAACAAGTTTTTCTTATAACAGAAACTATAGATGCAAGAATACCTCTCAAGTAACTTCGCACTTGAGCTCTAAGACAAGCCTCAAGCTTAATTTGGGACTTACCAATTAAATTACTCACATGTCTTGTATAGAATCCTAGTTTACTTTTAAAATAGTTGTTGTACTAATTAAATGTTCATTCTTTGTAACTACTCTTGCGATGTACAAAAATGCAGCATGCTGGTTTTTCATACAATTTCACATACTTCTAACTTAATTAAGATATATTTGTCTTCTTTTGAACTAGCTATTTGCAAGGGTATACATTATCCTGTTGCTTTTATCTATTACAGGTTAGAGCTGAACATATCACCAGTGTTTGCTCTCGCTCCCCACCTAATGAGCAGTGAGATGGAACTCCACTACTTAAGACAGATCAGCGATTTGATTGTTATGTTCTTGATGCCGAAGTGCTATTCTTTGGAGCCTGCTACATTCCTACTGAGAGAGATTCTATCTTGCAAAGGTATAGAAACATTTCAGTGCTTAGAAGACAGAATTTTTTAATATAATAGCGTCTGAGACATTCAGTACATGTATGATTTTTTAACCTCTCTTGTAAAAGTTTGTCTATCGTGTATTATTTCCTACAAAATGTTTACGCATTCATTTTTAATACACAGGAAATAGAATACAGAACAAAATCGTTAATCAGGTGCCCAATTTGTCTAATATAAATATTGGCAGGAAAAATAAATTGGCACATGTATTAAAGAAATTTTAAAAACTTCCTCATTTAACTGCCATTGACCTAGTAGGTATTACGTTAGCGCCGATTACGCTTCTACCACGTTCGTAGTCCGTGGAGGAAGGTCAATCATTTATCTCCCACCGCATACTACAAACACAGTAGAACTATAAAACCACAGGGAAGAAGCTAGAGCGATACTATCGTTTTCTATCGGTGCTTACATCTAGATCAAAGGCTGTTTTTCGCTGTACCTATGGACTAGAACGTTTAAGATGAGCTATAGACTTAAATTATACCAAGCTGAATAACTGCTAGAATATTGTGGGCTACATTATCGATACATTGTATTTAGATCTTACTCCTGACAGTTGATTTCTGTCTTTCTATTGCACATTATTATTATGCTACCAGCAGTGCCTTAATGTCTTACAGAAATGGTATTTTTTCCGAAATAGATAGTCTGTGTTAATCCAGGGAATACACTACCTTCATACAAAATTTCATCTAAATCCTACCTGTTTCGGAGTTGAGTGCAGACGATTATACACATTTACACATAAATTTTCAATATGTTATATATAGATTAGATTATATAGATAGATTATAGATAGATAGAAACTATTGTGTACACATGAAATAAAAATTACATACAGATAGAAAACACTTACGAGCTAGTGCCACAAGTGGCGGCCTTATCGCTAAAAGCGACCTCTTCCAGGCAACCATTATATTAATTTAATTATTTAAATGTTATAGCATTGAATGTGAATTTTTGAAGTTTATAATATTTAAACAGTAAAAATAATTTACGTTTGACGATTTAACGATGATGGTGGAGAATGTCAATGTAGAAGAAATTTGTTCACTTTAGTTTACTTTTTCAGTTCTACAGCCAGCAATAAATTTAATTACTGAACCAGACTACATAAACCAGAAAATAATTCAATATCTAGAGGCTCAGAAGGAAGTGAATGCGATGCACATACGAACCCACGAATATGCTAAGACTTTTGAAGACTACATCAGGTGAATGCACTGTTCATTACTTATGTTATATAAACTTTTAATGATACTAAAACTATCGGTGTGTCTTTTCACTTCAATATGTGAAAAAAGGAAAGTGAAATATTAGACATTTTTATCATCAAATTCGGTTGTTTTAAAAATGAGACGACAACATTAGCTTTGTTCTCACTAATAAAAAGAAAATATGTACACAAGACAAAGCATGTCTCACTTTCGTGCGTTACACTTTGCCTGCGTGATGTATAAGGAAAGGGTATGCTCAGCCGAAAGGGGTTCCTTATACTTATCATTATGAAGAATTTACTATGAGACCAACCTAGAAATCGAAAAAATAAATTCAGCTGTTGCATAGAAAACGGTTATTACCTCTAAAAATATATGATATTTTCGTGCGCAATAAGAATATTTATTTTCTAAAATGTGTTACAGTACTTAAAAATAGCCAACTAAATTTTATACTATCAGTTGAATTGTTTTCTTCTGGACTCGTTGTTTACAGACCCTATAATAGGGGTACATCACGTTTGGTATTGTTCGCGCAAAACTTTATGAGCCCTCTGAAGTTAGGCGCGAGGCCTCCCCGACGCCCTGTAAAGTCCCTCGGATACCTATAATATGCGTACTGCGCAGCCACTGGGCCTAGCTTCAGAGGGCTCATAAAGTTTTGCGCGAACGATAAGAATCCCATTTGGTAAATCTCGTCATATACCTACCTACAAAAAAGTTGCGTTTGGTAAACATTCTCCTTTCCATACAAGAAACATCGTTTGGTAAACTTTTAAAGAATTCCATGTATTATATCCCATTTAGTAAACTTTCTGTAGAAGTTAGTAGTCAGGTAAAAAAAAAATTACAACATATTATTATTATTTATCTCAGAGCATTGAAACACTAATCAGCTACAAAATCACAGTTAGTATTTGACTATAAACTAAATATTATATAAAGATTTATTTAAATAAAACACTTGTACTCCATAGATTTAAGTACATGAGCATATTTGACTTTAAATTTAGGTAGGTAGGTATTAAACAACTACAAAAATCCCGATTTGACAATAAACTAAGCATCTATTACTTTTACTCTATAAAATAGACATTGTGCTTTAATTCCATTCATAATTAATTAATTTTTATACCAACGTTCGTGTGTTTTTGCAGGTTAATCAACAGTTGTAACAATGTCGACACACTGAAGAGGTTACGGTACGTTGAACAATGATAACACTTTCACTACTAAATTATTAACATACTCATAACTAGGTCAAGTGTTATCACATTGTTTTTGTTTTTTGTGAGGGTGATAGTAAATTATAATACCTACTACACCAAATTATCTGTAAAAGTGGTCAAAGGAAGGAAATTAAATTTTCAACATGAAACTATCGGTTATGTGCAACAAGAAATGGATCACATCAAAAACCCGACTTCAAAAATATATGAAAAACGTAATAAGTGCCTATAAAATTTGAGGGTTGCCTTAAATTTCCCTGGGATAATCATCAGATCCGGACTTGGTGACAATGGGACCAAATTGGAAGTAAACCCTACCGAACAAAAGTTATTTTTATCGGTCGACAATCGGCGGAGAAATCGGTGAACATACATAAATATATATATACTTATATATTCAGTGGAACATAGGACTGTCCTCCTTTTTTGAAGTCAGTTAAAAATTGTTACAACCAACTTATCTGTAGTTAGGGCTGAGATTACTTTGAGGTTATCAAACAGTAAAGTATCTTGTTTTTTGAGAGGGTGGTTGTGAAAGTAGCACAATATGAGAACTACTAGATACTTTATCATTCGTTAAGTTTATTGAACTGTTCAGTGGCCCTAGTACGAGCACTTGCGAAAAAGTATTCGTTCCGTAAACGATAGCAAAATGTATGAAAAATTGAACAGTGCCTCTATCGGACGTAAAAGGAAACTGAATTTTTCATACATTTGCTATCGTTTACGGAACGAATACTTTTTCGCAAGTTTTCGTACTAACCCCACAGGTTAATAAACTTGCTACAATACAACGGACAACGGATAAGACGGTAAATAAGTATTTTTCCTTCATGCTTACAAAAAAAAACAATAACTTTAATGCCTTTTTGACGAGCTGTTAAAGTTTTAAATAGTAGATCTAATTACCATTCGCTTCATATATGGTTTAATACAATAGCGATGGCGTCATCGGGAAAACATAGCTGAGCAACAAAACGATATTAGGTTTCAAGGCCTTCTAAAAATATTTGTGGATGCATATTAATGCCTATGTAAAGTAATAATACATAGGGACTTTATTTTTAACAACTGACGCAATCAAAGGGGTGTTATAAGTATAGCATGTGTATCTATGTCTGTGGCATCGTAGCTCCCAAATGACTAAACCGATTTTGATTTAAAGACCCCTCGAGTTTGGGTTTCTTTGGTCTTTGAACAAGTCATAAACAGTCTGTTAGCCTTAGTACAAGCTTTGCTTAGTTTAGGGTCAGATGTGCTAGACTAGGGTCAGACCGTGTCTGCTAAAATTACCCGAATATAAGTGTTTTTTTCTTTTCTTTTTATGATACTGTGTGACGAGACGAGCGAAGTCGCTCGCCTGATGGCTCTTCACGCTTGCCTATAACAGCTCAACGCCACCCAGAATTTTGAACTTCAACAGTTCAAAACCCTGGATGGCAATGCACTGCGCTCGTCACCCCGATATATAAGATGTCAAATCTCTGTGTGCCCTGTAATTTCGCTGGAAACATTGCCCTTTAATCCGGAACACAGTAGTGTTCCAACTGGCAAAGGTGTGGTACTTTCGCAGGCGGACCCCTGCAAAAGAGTCCTACCACTACAAAAAACTACATATAATTATTTCCAGATACGACATAGTCACTCAAATAATGCAAGCCACTACATTACAAAATGTGAAGCGAGCGAAAGGGATAGACATAGACTTGATAGAGCAGAGTGGCGCTATACACAATATTGGGCGGCAACAAGTCGCTGATGCTAAGAAACTAAAAAGATACATCGACCAGTTGACAATAGCTAAGGCAGAGTGCGAGACAGCTTTGAGGAAACTGGGATGGGATGCTGCATTTCCTACTGTGGAGTCTAGTAATAAGGTATAGAATTGAAATTCACTTTGCCTCATTCTGTGTTACCTATCAGCTGTACTTCTTGCCCTCTGGACCACCTTCCAAGAAACATTTAAATGTTATACAGGGTATAAAAAAAGTCAAACTTAGATTATACTACAGCCTCTAAAGTTAAACAACAAATAATAGCCAAATGCGAGTCGGTGACCCAGGGCCGGATTAACCCTATCGAGGCCCCTAGGCAATGCAATATAATTACATACTCTGATCTATGAATTCATTTCTCGGGGTCCCTTTTCGATAGAATACTTCCACATTCAACTAAATACCGTTAGATGTCGCTTTTTACAGTAAGTAAAATCATTTTCTCTATCCAGCAGGCCTAGCACGGGCCGTGGAAAAATTGTCTATCCACCGTTTTTATCCACGCGTAGACGCGACAGAGCTAGAATATGGATACGTTTGTCTCTTTCTAGCGGGATAAAAACGGTGGAAAGACAATCTGTCCACGGCTCGTGCTAGGCCTGCAGTTGTAAATAATGGGTTAATAAAAAATAACTTTTTTTGACGGAGTGAAATGGTAACAAGTGATTTTTTTTCTTGTAACCATGTTACTCCGCAAATTAAAAGATATCGAAACGAAACATTTTTGTTTATAATCTTATGATAGTCAGCAAAATTTGAGTGTGTCACTTTTTGTAAATTCACACTCAGTAATTTTATATCGTCAATAATGTAATAATGTGCGAGCGAGAAAGCTGCAGACGCATAGAGGCCTCTTAAGCAATGTCGGGCGCGCTCGGTACTTGGATAAGTGACCGCCAGGGCGTGATGTTGTCTTTTTACACAACTTTTTTGAACTTTAGTAATTAACAATATGTGGTGGTACGGAACCCTCAGTGCTCGAGCTCGACTCGCACTTTGCCGGTTTATATATAAATAGAGTACTTATCGGCTTATTAAAAAAACAAACTAAAAAAAGTTTAGTAATTCTGCCTAACCCACTATAATAAATTAATTTATTTGTATACTAGAGTTAATGCCCGCTTCGCCTAACTTCGACTTCGTACGCCTAAATTTTCATATAAATTTTCAACCCTTTTTTCCTCCCATAATCCAGCCCTTTCGCAAACTAACATAGCCTGTACTTCAATCTGGTCATAGCTAAGCATATTTGTGAAAACCGCATTAGAATCCATCCAGTGGTTTAGGAGATGTGCGTGCTAAAACAAACAAACAGACAACATTTCTAAAAACTGTCCTAACGTGTTCACCTGCTTATTTTAAGACTCCCAGTGTATCTTTTTTGATATATCGCAATTACAGATTTTTTATATACGTTTGTATTATATGATATGTATATGTATAGATATAGACAATTATTTTCAGACCCTACCTCTACACAAAGTGATGGAAAGCGTGACTGGCCGGCGCTACCTCTCTATGTTTCTCGATACGATGAGCTCGCAAGGCCTCGTCGGGTTCTGGACAGCGGTCGAAGAGTTACGCCTCAGCCCCAGGAGTAACTGGCATCAGCTAGGAGCTGAGATATTCTACACTTATATTCGGTCGCCTAGCGCTGAAGTTAAAGTTGATAAGGTAAAGCTACTAAGCTGCATATTATCAATCAAATAATTTATTTTCCTGGCAGTTGTATATACTGCAGTTCCAACACAGTAAACACACACAGTTCCAACAGTTCAGTTTCCTAGCAGTTGTATTGTTGGTCTTTAACATACTTCGAATAAGAAATGAGGAGATCCGTAGACGAACGAAAGTGATCGACATAGCCCACCGGATTAGCAAGCTGAAGTGGCGAGGGCACATAGCACGCTGAACAGATGGCCGATTGGGCCGAACGGAGACCACGGACCGGTAAGCGCAGCGTAGGACATCCACCCACGAAATGGACAGATAACCTAAAAGAGACCACAGGAAAATGCTGGATGCAGACTGCTTCCAACCGGTTCTTTTGGAAATCGATGGGGAGGCTTATGTCCTGCAGTGCACGTCCTATGGCTGAAATGATGATGATGATGAACATACTTCTACTGTTAAGTCTAAGTCTGTCTAAGTTAGCAAAAGTAGAAGACAGTATGCAAAAAGCCACTAAAACAGTTAGAGACACTTCAGGCGTCCGACTTGCTCGTCTCATCTCTCCGATGCATAAGGTCTGGTGACATTGTTAAAATTCTTTCAGGACCAAATCATGGTCCCTTAATGGTGTCTGAACGGTAGCATGTGCACTTTACAATCTGACGGCACCTGGTTGGATCCTCAGTCCTGCACAAAATATATATATAATTTTTTTTTTTTAAGCGGTAGAACATAAGCTCACAAAGGCAGGCAAGTCAGTTTATGTGAAAGGTCCCGATATCTACAACCAACTACTGAAGACATTAAGAGTTCGGCTTCTGACGGTATATTTAAAAATAGGTTAAGACGGTTTTTGATCGAGAAGGCCTACTACTCTCTCAAAGAGTATTTTGATAAAAAATATTAAAATATAGTGTTTTTTAAGTTTTGTGACATAATAGTGTACTTATGTACTAGTAACTAGTTTTGTGTATTCTCAAATGTGATGTGTGATATTTTATATTTCACCAATAAATTATCTGTATCTGTATACACATAGTATAACATAATATATGTAGTAGCTTACACTATATTGTCCGATGATAAGGGGTGGGGGAGGGCTTCCCCCTTTCCATTTCAGTAGACCTTTGCTCATTGTATCTACTTATATTTTTCAGGACACAAGAAAAAGAATGGAAGGTTTCTTACTAGGTGATAAAGGCCCGGAAGTATTCTACGAAGTTCAAGAAACAGTGGTTGATACAATACAGGATAAATACTATCAGTCCTTTCTTATGAGTGATCACTATACTGCTTTGATGGCAGAACTGGCCACTGAGGAAGCTAACAAAGGTAAAAAAAAAACACTGATTAAATATTTCAAACTACCTTCTAAGTAAAATAATTATCAATATAAAAATCCGACTTCATAAAAAGACCAAATTGAAATGGGACCACACGGGAAGCACCAGCTTTCAAATAAAAAAAGAATCATCAAAATCGGTTCACCCAGTCAAAAGTTCTGCGGTAACAACAGTCCTTTTTGGAAGTCGGTTAAAAACATGTAATTAAAGGTGATAATCTTGAAAAATAAAAATGTTTTATAAGTTATGAAAATAAATACTTATATGTTTGGCTTTTAAATCATCTTGTGTCATAGATATAAGCTCAGACCGATCGCCAATCGAGGAGCGTCAGCTGTCCAACGAGTCGGTGTCTTCGGCTGAGAGCGTCGGCGGCGGAGCGCACCTTACCGAGCATTCCACCTACGCACGGAGAAAACTCGACCAGCTACAGGAGAGGCATAATAACAAGATACAGGTACAACGAAACGTTTACCCAATTATAATACACATTGTAAAGCAGCATTGTTTTTTTGATCTTATTCCTGCGTCGGACTTCCACTACCGCACATCCCGAGATCGTCAAAAAGCTCACCCCCACATCTTGCAAAGCTGGAAATCCCACACTGTTCGTTTTTTCCGCTCTTTTATTCCGTGGACCTGCAAAGTGTGGAATATCCTTCCCTCAAAGGTCTTCCCGCCGAGCAAACGCTTCAACATGAAGCGTTTCAAAAAAGGTGTCTACAGCTACCTTTCCGGGCTGGCAAAGCATCGTCAACACTGCTAGTGTTGCAGGTGTCCATAGGCGGCGGTTTTGCTTACCATCAGGTGGACCGCATGCTTGCCGCTCTTTTTTATTTAAAAAAAAGCAGCAGCAAGCAGGCCAAACCCTGGCCTGACCCTTGATCTCCGGTTCACGAAAGTTGTAATACAAGAAGTCATAAATAATCATTATAGTTCATCGAGTTACAATACCTATAAAGTACAGAGTCCCAATCGTGCCAAAAAAAACTGAACCAAAACGCCGACTTTTCGGCTAGTTTTAAGGCAACCGCGATTCGACTACGACAATACATATATCTTTATTTTTCGTTGAAAACAACTTTATAGTTTTGGTAAAACTTAGCATTATCTTCTTATTACTTCCAATTTACAAAAGTAGTTATTTGTAAAACTCTAGGAGGGAAAGTTTAAGGGTGGATTTCGTTAAATTACTGTCGTTAAATAAACAATTTATGTTCATCTAGACAATAACGGCTTAATTTTTTTCGCGTTATGCCTGAATATCCAGAACCCTAAATTGAACGTTTGCATTTTGTAATACGGCCCTTAAATGCCAGATGGTAGTGAATCTGCCTTATGCGCTTGACGTGGGTTCGATTCCCATCTAGAACAAACATTCATGTGATGAACATTTGTGTTTGTTTCATATTTGGGTGCTAATATATATTTAAGTATGTACTAAAAAAAAAAAAAAAAAAAAATATTTATATCAGTCTCTGGCAGCCATATTACAAGCTTTGTTTAGTTTGGGGTCAGATGACCATGTGTGCAATAATTATCAATATAAAAAACCGACTTCAGGTCAGAACTGGACCAAATTTAAATAACAAACATTATAAAAAAAACAGCCGTATTGAGAACCTCATCCTTTTTGGAAGTCGGTTAAAAATGCACCGCATATTTATTTATTCATTTATGTATTTATTTCAGGCGTTAGCAGCTCTCCGAGCGTCACTAAAGCCGGAGTCCCCCGCACTAGCGATGTTAGCGAATGAAGTGGAAAAGCTAGCGGGTGAACAGATGCGGTTGGAAGCGCACTTAGCGAGGACTGACACCTGGGCGGAGCATTTGGGGCGGTGGCGGGCTACCGTGCACAGTGCAGAGGTGAATTTTGTTCCTAATCCGTATGGTACTTGTTTTCTGAGAACTACAATCTAGGCATTTTTAAGGCTAGAGTGAATAGATTTCTTCTAGATCAACGTTTTCCATCCTCGGCCACACCATTACTACCTGTTAGCTTTTTTACCACCTAAGGAAAAAACAAAAAATTTACCTACTTGTTTGTTATTTCCAGATCATAGATGAGTCGAAACCAGCGCAGTTTGTGATAGTTGTACACATGGCAGAGCAAGAGACGATGGATGAAGAGGACAAGCCTGAACAAATCACCACGGGATGGGTGCTGCTAAGAAACCTCAACGAATTTCAAGTACGATTTTTATTTGAGACGTAGCCATTAGTTCTACACTGACGTCCCGCTTGGGGTGTATTGTGCACCCCCTACTCTACCCCAGCCAATCCAGCTCCATGAAATACCGGAGCGAGGCTCTGGCACAGTTGTTCCAATGGCATGGATAAAAGTATACAAGGTTACGCGGAAAGGCTGTACTGCACCAGAGATGTGGGAAGTAGCTTAGGAGTAATGAAGAAAAACATTTGCCAATAGGAGGCGAGGAGAGACGGAATGAAACGATCCTATTGGTCGATTTTATCTTCGCCTACCAATCATCTAAAAAACTCTGAAAAAGCCGTGGTAGCCTATTTGGGAGACGCTAGACTTGAAAGCGTAAGGTCGCGGGCTTAATTAAATCCCTGGCCCGTACCAATGAACTGTTTGGAGTTCATGTACGGATTTTCTTTTCTCTGGCTTTTCGGGAAGGAAGGAAAACACCATGACGAAATCTGCATATGTACGGAGAAGAATTTCAATGGCCTATGTGAATCCACCAACCCGCAACTGGGCCAGCGTGGTGGATATAGCCCAATCGCCCTTTTTAGGGTAGGCCTTAGTCCAAAAAGGCTGATTATGCTACACTTGTCTTCCTGGCACATCTTTAGTGGAAAAGGACCCTAATACTGAGTTTTAAAATTCTATGGTGGCACTCTCTAAATTTGTCTCCGTACAACGTTCTTAATCCTACCATTACATTTGCAGGACTTACATCGAAAGCTAAGGCCTTTATGTTCGGATCTCAAAAATTTAGAACTACCCTCAAATTCATTCAAGTTTCTTTTCGGCAAGAACGACAGAAGCTCATTAGATAAAGCGAAGATTTTAATACAAAAATATTTAGAAGTAAGTATATTCTCAAGTATTTAGTAATCATATTTATTTAATAGTATTTATTAAGAGCTTTGATGTATTTTCAGTTTGTTTTAGAAGATGATCGACTAAACCAAAGTGAAGCTTTATACACATTCCTAAATCCGACCTCGGAGTATTTGAAACAAGACTTACCAAAGAAAAACAAGTTTTCATTTTCTACATTATTTAAAAGGTACGATACAAATTGAGAAACTTTTTGTCTATCACTATCTGCTAATTCTATTATGTTATGTTAATAATAAAATGTTGACTAGATCAAAAGTTAATTAAAAGCTACCAATATGATGTTTTTCAAAAGGCGTGTTAAAAGAATCTTAAAATCTACTACAGAATCTTACATTTATTAATTTTTACAATATTTTCAAAATGGCTGCTGCCACAAATAAAAGCTTGTTTAAAAAATGTTTTATTTTTTATTATTCATATATTACAGTACAAGCAGTGAAGCGCAAACAAGATCATCGCAAGAGAAAGAGTCCTTCGCGCATCTATCCGCCGACGAGGATGAGATGTCCCAGTACTTGGATGGGAACGGGGGAGATGGTACTAATAAGAGCATGACTGGCTCTACTAGAGGTAAAGCTCTTTGCAAAACTATAACATAAAAGACCACACACAAACGAGGGACTTGTGGTCTCTACTCGATAACAAATGTATACCTATACATGTGTATTGCCAGTGATGACATATGGTACTGAGACGTGGTCCTTAACTGTTGGCCTTTTAGAAAAACTCAGAGTGACACAACGACCGTCACAGAGAGAGCTATGCTCAGAGTTTCTTTGCGCGATAAAATCCGGAACGTAGATATTCGCCAAAGAACCAGAGTCACCCACATAGCTATTAAAATCTGCAAGTTGAAGTGGCAATGGGCAGGCCACATCGCTCGAAGAACAGATAACCTATGGGGAAGAAAACTTATTGAGTGGAGACCGCGAACCGGAAGACGCAGCGTAGGTAGGCCTCCCACTAGATGGACCGACGACATTGTGAGCGGGCATCCAGTGGATGCAGATGGCAGGATGTCGTTCAGTGTGGAAGTTAAAAGGGGAGGCCTATGTTCAGCAGTAGACGTCCTCTGGCTGATGATGATGACCTATACATGTCAAAATGTTTAGAACAGCAGTATTTTTTTACGATTTGTCCCATAGTAAAATTTGTTCATAATGATGAGTACAATGACCTCCTTTCGGCTTATACAGTCTATATGCGCAACCCTGTTTTTTTTTTTAGGTGCAGGCTCGTTACCCGAAGAGAGGGACAGCATAGCGGAGCCCCTGTACGCTCTACTGAGCGAAGTGTTCGACATGCGAGGAGTGTTCCGATGGCTCAGGAAGACGCTCGTCACCTTCGTACAGATCTCTTATGGAAGAACTATTAATAGGTAAGAACTGCTTATAATAGGTATTGTTACTACCACTAATATACACCTGTTAATGGCTGTACTTTTAAATATATAATTAATATGTTCTTCTTATATATAAAAATCTCTTGTCACGGCGTTTGTGGTAGCACTCTTCCGAAACGGCTCGACTGATTTTTATGAAAATTTTGATGTATATTTAATGGGTATGAGATAGCTCGTAAAGTATTTTTCATCATCATCACAATTTTTCATCACCACGCGGGTGAAACCGCGGGGCGCAGCTTGTTATTGTATATATTTTCGGACAGATAGATAGACAAAGATAATATTTGCGTACGTATGGGTAGCGCTACATCAGTCGTCTAGAATGGCATGATACTATACAGGGTTACGCGAAAAGGGTGTACTAAATCGAAAGCGGTCTCTCATCATTATGATCAACTTTTACAACGGAACCAACCCTGAAATCGTGAAAAAAATATCAGCAGTTTCATACATTTTCTCGAATGTTAATGAGCGTTTTCTATGGAACAGCTTATATTTTTTTCACGATATCAGAGTTGCTCCCATAGTGAAATTTATTCATGATGATGGGTACTATGATTCACAAGTTTGGACAATGGTGTGCGAATCGAACAGGCATTAGAGAACTGAGCCGTAAATGTATGCTTATACGGTTGCATTTGGTAAAATAGTTTTGTGTCGATGTAAATTGTATACAGCTATGTTTATTTACGAAACTGCGGACGCTTTTTTGACTATCATTTTCTACGCGTTGTGATTTCTATGTATAATTTTTCGAAGGCTGCAAGTTACATAAACAGGGTTCGGCTAATGTTACATGCACCATGCTACACCGCAAATAGTATAGTACACCCTTCCTGCGTAACCCAGTAGACTTTATCTTAACCTATTATTTGCAGGCAAATCAAAGAGACGGTATCGTGGCTGTTCTCTGAACAAATGTTGCATTACTACATAAGCGTTTTGCTGAAATCGTGGTGGCCGGGCGGAGTGCTCTCCGAAACTACATCCAATAGGAACTTTCAGGATAAAGGTTTGCTTCTCTTTTAAAATTGTTATCAATTGGCGGTCAAACGTTACCCTATTACTACACAAAAAAAAAGGCTTATAAATTAAGACTGAAGTTATAAAATGATTATAAAAGAGATATTTACCGTGATTAGAATTGTGGTTGGATCTCCCGACAGACAGACTGAAAATTGCGGGTAGTTGGCAAAAAAGTACAAAATTACAATGTACCCTCTTTCTTAGTCTTGCTATGGTTATCACTGGAAGTTGGAACTCAATCAATCATATAACTGTAGTGAACAATTGTGATAGTCTAGAACAGTGTTAATGAGGACTTTGTTCGTAGCAATTTTTCATGCAGCTTTTTACAATAATATTGCAATCTGTCAAAGCAAATAAATGCTTAGATTGAGTTTAGCTTTTTCATCAATCACTGCGCGCTTGTGTTTGAAGTTTGAAATGACAGTTTTAATTTGGGGCGCCTTTTCCTAAAACTGTCACTTTTTGCATAGTTCGGCTATTTGGCGAAGCGCCCAGAAAAATAATGGAAGTTTAATAAGTGGAACAAATGGCAATAGCTCCATAGACTAGTTTAGTTTAACTAGTTTAGTTTTAGTTTAAGTCAATGCCGCAGCCAGAACCCAATTTTTACATTTTTTGCAACTAAGTGATGAGACGAGCAAGTCGCTCGGTCGATGGCGACATGCTGGCACATAATAATAGTGTTGCCATCCAGAATTTGGAAAGTTAATCGTTCAAAATACTCTGTGGCACTAAACTACTCGAAAACTATGAGACTTACTAAAACATATTAAAATTTTCTTAACAGTCATGCCACCCTCCCGTAAAGGGTTTCAATAAATAAATAAATATCTGGGACATTTTGCACACACCGTCATCTGACCCCAAACTAAGTAAATCTTGTAATATGGCTGCCAGAGACTGATAATACTGATATACGTACATATATATATATATTTGTTATATTTAATTATAAATACATACTTCAATAAATATTAACACCCAGACATAGAACAAACACAAATGTTCATCACACAAATTTTTGCCCTAGATGCAAATCGAACCCACGCCCCCAAGCGCAGAAGGTAGGTTCACTACCAACTGAGCCACCGAGGCAGTCCACTCAATACGACACATTCTGTATAAAAGCTACGTATAGCGTTTAATCTACCTTATTCCAGAGCACACGCGAACGCTCGCCTTGCAACAGTTAAGCGAAAGCATCATGGACACTCTTTCGTCGTTGGTGGGTGCACAGACCGCAGCTAGAGGCGCGCACAAACTGTTCCACACGCTTCAGAACACAACGCACAACAAACAATTGTTCTATGTAAGTTTTTTTTCTGTTCTTTCTTTCTACCAAACGGGACCAAACAGCACCAGCTTTCAAATAAAAAATAATCATCAAAATCGGTTCACCCAGTCAAAAGTTCTGAGGTAACAAACATAAAAAAACAGTCGAATTGATAACCTCCTCCTTTTTTAGAAATCGGTTAAAAATTAACAAGTGTAATTGACATTGTGTGACACTGTGAGAGTCGCGGGCATCCAGTGGATGCAGATGGCAGGATGTCGTTCAGTGTGGAGGTTAAAGGGGGAGGCCTATGTTCAGCAGTAGACGTCTTCTGGCTGATGATGATGATGATGTAACAAATATAAAGCATGTAATAAATAACGTTTTTCACTCATATGACTTTCTGTGACCATCAGTCGCTTTGTGGTGCTCTTCATCAACCAATTCGCCTGATGGTAAGCGACGGTGTGGCCGATGGAACACGGCATCTCATGGGCAAGCATGCCCCATCTTAGACCACATCGTCGCTTACCATCAGGTGAGTTGTGGTCAAAAGCTAGCCTAGCACTTCACTACTTAGTATAAAACAAAGTCGCTTCCTTCTGTCTGTCCGTCCCTATATATGCTTAGATCTTTAAAACGCCATGGATTTTGATGCGATTTTCACTATCAGTTACAGAATTTTTCACGGAAGGTTTTTATATAACATATACCCATGCGAAGCCGGGGCGGGTCGCTATTTATCATTAAAAAAAACGTAATTGTAAATATTGCAGAATGTTGCGTTGTGGCGAAAAAGAACTTAGTTATTATTATTTTAATCTTTGATGTACGAATACATGGGTGGAGTCTAATATAAAATACACAAAAATGCCCTGACTTTACCTACATAAATTTAGTTTTTTTTTTATACCGTCGAACTTAAATGTCGTTATAAAAATATTTGCAACAAATGTAGTCTAAATGCACAATTCCCTGAATAATATAAATTTTGTCTACATTTGGTTCGGACATTTTTGTGCACTGATGATACCCATAGTTATAAATATCTTTGATTTTAAGCAAGTGAGTGCATAAAAGTGCTGGGCCATATCTAAAAATATCTTATCTATACTATATTAATTAAGATTTAAGAGACGGCTTTCCACTACAGCGATCTATAAAATACTAAAATAATCATCTAATAAATCATTTTAATTTTCAGTTCACTTACATTTCGCTCGCACATAATTAACATTTTTGAAGAATAAACAATTGACACAGACACCACCTGACACCAGCCAAGTGCGAGTCGTACACATGCTCCGAGGGTTCCGCATCAAAATATGTGTTTTCTTAATTTGACTCGCATTTGGCCGGTATTTATTATTTACGTTAGAACGTGTAATCATGCCAAGATTGATGCTTGTACATATTACCGATTTTACAGTAGAGCAAATACAAAAATACGATAATAATAAGTTTGTTGTATGCCCACCAATTAGTTTTTTATATTTAACTAGTCGACCGCCCCGGCTTCGCACGGGTGTAAGCTCGGCCTTCGACCCGCTCCAGGAACACAAAATTTCATCAAAATCGGTCCAGCCGTTTTTAGAGTATCCTATGTCCGTCTCCTGGTTCTAAGCTACCTCCCCACCAATTTTCAGCCAAATCGGTTCAGCCGTTCTTGAGTTATAAATAGTGTATCGTTCGCGCAAAACTTTATGAGCCCTCTGAAGTTAGGCGCGAGGCCTCCCCGACGCCCTGTAAAGTCCCTCGGATACCTATAATATGCGTACTGCGCAGCCACTGGGCCTAACTTCAGAGGGCTCATAAAGTTTTGCGCGAACGATAACTAACACGACTTTCTTTTATATATATAGATTATTTCTTATTTATTCGCTGTAACATTACATATTCTGTAAATTTCAACTAGTTATCATGTTTCAAAAGATATAACCGTTAAAAGGTAGGACAGACTGATAGACAGCATTTTATTATGCTTATTAATCGGTAAGTGGTAAGTGGATGTTTTCAAGTCAAAAGTGATACGGTTTCTTCTACGCAAGCGTGATCCATCGTAGGTCGCATCATCGCTTAACATCAGGCCAGTTGGCGGCCAAGCGCAAACCTATTTTACAATAAAAATATTATTAAAAAAGTACCCTTTGAGCAAGGAACTCTAAAAACTCACAGTATCTAAGCAATAATAATTGATTTTTTAATCATAAGCAAAATTCCCAATCTGTTTTAGTCAATTTCCCGTCTGTAGTATAATTCTAAAAAAATGCTAAATTGAGCTCGACTGGGAAGCGCGCTCTTATCCTAAAAGTTTCTAATCAGATTTTTTATTATTATTTTTAAAACATTTAACAAAAGAGCATCCTATCACACCTACAATTACTACACAAGACATGGGACTGAGAACGTAAAACATTCCGATAACAAGTATTATAACACCTATAACGACCACGTACAGCCTTGATTTTTCCACGGATATCGACACTTGCTCTGGAGCCCTGCCCACGTATGACACGGTCTGCAAAAATAAATACCACAAAAAAATTACACTCGAAGACATTAATAATTCGTTGAACGCACAAATACACGCGACAAAGTGCCGAAGCACTTTGTCACTGTAATTTGATTCAATATCCCTTTCAAAAGTTGATAAAATAAACAAAATGTACAGAGACAAAGTACTAAAGCGGCACTGACGTTGACTGTTGTTCAGAATAACTTACGGCATATGAAATGTTCTCTGGATTATTTACAAATAACACTTTCTCTCCGAGTATAGTTTCTGGAAATAAAAAATTACAATTAAAGGAATACGAGGAGTACTTTTTACGGTAATGTATAAGCTTTCACAATAATCAAAACGCTGTAATTCATAGTTAACTTCAACGCGGTGCACGTCTTTATCAATCTGAATTATATAGTTCAGTCCAAGTATATTGTGGTGCAAAAAAACTTCTCATATTATGTTCTCACAAAATAGGCATGTGGCCTGATGTATAATTTACTACAAATAACTGGCTTAGCGATGAATATAATTAAATACATTACATATAATGAAAAAATAACTTGAATTGGCTGATTAATCTCTGAGATATGAGCGTTTAAAGTTTTAGGTTGGGATAGAGAGGGGTACTCCATCCCTTTCTCGCAAAGTGTGTGTAAGTATAGCATTTGTATGCCGCGCCTGAGGCTTGACGTCATAGCTCAGTATGATATAGTGTGCTCTCTGTCTAGCATGAAATTAAAATACTTATAACTTATTTATTTTTGAACTAATTTAAATTTTGTTTCCGTTGATAGGCTCTATTGATGATCAGCTTTTTTATGAGGTAATATAAAACTTTTATTTATAGGCCATTAGAATTAAACCAAAAAATTAGACAAATCGGATTTAATTGCTACAAAAAGTTTTATTGTTTTATTGGCTCCATTTATAGCCCAATATAACTACCCTAGGTTTTCCTCCTCGGCGGAGTTGTGCATAAGTGGTGGGGGGTGAAAATGTACCCCCAGAAAGGGTATTTTTGAGGTTTTACGATAATATCTCGCAAAGGACTCACAATATCGGAACATGGTTTTAATAATAGTTGTACAGTTTATAGAGATTTAGAAACATATGTTTTGGACCACCCGTTCTTATACTAGTGCGCATCAAAGTTGGACAAATGTTACATATAGGGCAGATTTACCTAAATCGACCGAATGGACGCCATTACCCATGTCTTTCTGTACTCACCACTGCTTTCTACTCCGATTTGATTGACCTCATCCAGTTCTCCTTTCCGGATGGTAATCGTGCTGTAATCTTCACTGTACGTGTACATCTGAGCTGCCAATACTTTTGTAAACCCATCTTTGCCTTCTGCGAGAAACTTTCTGTGAATTTCGTTTAGGAATAGGAATGCTCGGGATCTTTGGCACATCTGAAATAATCACACTATTATAAATGTGAAAGTGTGCGTGAGCGACTAGACAGATTTGGTTGAAATTTGGTGCGGATGTAGCTTAAAGCCTTCCTAATAAATTAGGAGAATGAGTAAGAATGAGCTAGTTCAAAGAGAGTAAATAATTAAAAAAAAACGTTGCATTTGCCCCCAACTGCTGCTCCCCTCAAAAAAATCCTGGCTCTGCCTTTGATAAAGTCTTAGTCAATTGGTTTTTTATCGAATACATTTCGGATGCATCGGATCTGCATGATCTTGTGGATAAGGGAATAAGAATCCTGCCAGTCTTGTCAATTTTTCTATCGGGCGGCCAGAGTCGGCACGAAAAGGAGGTTAGTTGATATTCCGAAAACCCGACTGAAACGCATTGATTCCACTTTTATTGTGCGAACTGCTAGTCTGTTGAACGAACTGCCTGAATGGATGGGTAGATTAGTTACAATCTGAGTGTCTTTAGGGCGCGAGTGAATCGGTTTCTTCTATGCAAGCGTGCTCCATCGTAGACTGCGGTCTACGGTCATCACTTAACATCAGACGAGGTGGCGGTCAAACGCAAACCTTATATAAAACAAATAAATAAATTCTTAATATAAAATCAAAAGTTTATGAGTAAGTGCGAATGTTTGTTCACACTCAACTCCGTAATGGCAGAATCGATATGAATGAAATTTGGTACGGAAGTAGCGTGTAGGGGTTACTTCCGTATCGTTCCATATTAACACTAAGTATACTTTTGTCAAAAAAATATGGCTCTTATATAATAGCGGGTAAAATCGTAGAGCGCTGCTAGTTAATAATAAATATCAGGTTTTCCATGAAAATGTGCGTTTCTTGTCAGACGCAACAAATATTATTACATCCAAAATGCAAAATGTTAGTGTCTTTTTGTTTGTAGTTTATAACGCCAAAATGGCTGAGCGTATTAGAATTGAGTGTAGAATGCAACCTGAATTCTCCGAGTATATTTATTTCGTAAAAGTTTGAGAAGGTGAGCGACCGCGGGACATAAAATAACCACGATCCCTTATAAACAAAATATATTTTTTCTTACCTTATCTGTAATACAGAAGTATAAATGTTTATTTTCTATGACGTAATGTATTAAATAAGGTCCATGAAAATATGTCATTTTGTGATCGCGCGAAGGTATCTTAGAAATCACTTGCAGTATGATTTCCATGAAGTTCCCATCACAGCAAGAAAATTCTGATATAATATTTTTCTCACGAGCCACTGCACTGAATAGAATAGGCATTTTGGACTTTAAAACGTAGACGAACAGGTTAATATTTCTTGTATTGTAATCTTCTGACATTCAATTAAATCTCCGTTTCTCCAGAACATTCATATCTGTATGTAAGTGTCAAAAAACTTGCTTATATTCTTTCTTCCACTAGAGTAGAAAATTACTTATTGCAGCCCTTAAAATTATTGGTGTACTTGATTCCAGTCAACATATTCACAACGTTATCCTCAGCAAGAAGTCCATCTCACTGCCATCCAATTAATTCCTTTTTGCACACACATCAAACACGTATAATTATTTCGGAACTATTATATTTTTTTATTGCATGATTTTATTTGCTAAAAGATTTGGTTAGTTTTAATAAACACACGGAATCATTCAACGATTCCAGCGTATAAACCGCAACTGATGTAAAGTATGCTCCCACGCATCCGCGCGTTTTCACACTCGATCTTACAATCTTATAGATATCGCGTGAATATTCTAAATTTACTTCCTAGTAGAACGGGAGACAATGTTTGTTTTTATTACGAGTGATAAATAATTAAATATGTATCAACTAGCATTGCGCATAGCATGTCTTCTCATTTACAAGTGTTTTAAAAACATTTAATTTTTATTCTTATTCGCAAAGATAAAATTAAAAATGTCTAATTTTGGTCATTGAAATCTGGCCATTGGTGTTGCTGTTTCTTGTTATAGTTAATTTTTACTCATTATATTTTATAGTCATCATTTTATGTTAAAAAAAAACTAATTCGTTTAAGAACAAATCACCGTTTCTGACCAGGTTAATAAATAAATATTTATTTACATGTAGTTTAAATTTGAAAAAAGTATCTACGGTAATGTATGAATCAGTATATTCACCAGAAAACATCTTAAGTAATGATTCGCACCTTCCTTTTCCAAAGTTTTCCAAGTTTTCCAAAGCTTAAAAATGCCCTGTAAATTTTTCGGATTTTTACGGAAACCGCCAGGCGCAAAAACGGGACAGTAATTTTGACATTTCTAATTAAGGCCGATGGTGTTTTAGCTAAGTCGACCTCCAATAGTATATGTTGTCGCTTGCTGCTTTTACAAGACCGGACAAAAACCAGCCGTAATCTAATTAAACCAGTGCTCCTTTCCTATTGTCTAGAGATGTTCAAACCACGTCCACCGAGCTAAAACTGTCGCAATTTACAAAGTGATCGATGAAAAGACGCGACAACTGCGCTCAGTGTCTGCTAGCGAATCTGTGACTGAGTCGTCGTGCCAATGTCCACATATTGAGCACATTTTTTTCGGCTGATTGCACTTTCATCGTAAACTATATTCTCTATTTGACACTTTCGACCAAATTAAATAAATAAATATCTGGAACCTTTTTGCACACACGGTCACCTGACACCATAGTAAACAAAGCTTGTAATCGTAATTGTATCGCTGCCAGAGACTGATATTCATACATACATATATATTTTTAAATAGATATTAATTAACACCCAGACATAGAACAAACACAAATGTTCATCACACAAATTTTTGTCCTAGGTGGGAATCGAACCCACGCCCCCAAGCGCAGAAGGTAGCTTCACTACCAACTGAGCCACTAGGGCAGTCAATTAGGCGATGCAAGTGAATTTTTGGTATTCGCGATTGAAATTTGGGTTTTTATTTGAAATTTAGGTTTTAGTCTAAAAGCAGAGAAGCTATCTAATTTCTTGAGTTGAACATTACCTTATTGCGCTGGACTATGCGGTTTTACCAGCAATTTAAGGATAATATGTATTACAAAATCAGTTCAGCCGTGTAGTCAAGTAAAACTGACAGAGACAAAGGACAGATAGTCACTTTTCACATTAATAATAACGAAACTACAGTTTCGTGCAAGTAAAAAAGTCTTCGTACGCAACTGGTATCGTACGGAACATAATTATGTTTCGTTCGAAACTGGTTACAAACCTATGGTTTCGTACGCGACCGTAGGGAAGGGAACTGTTTTAAATAAAATTAAAATTTATGTTACTTAACCACATTGTTTTTTTTTTTCAGGATCTCTTCGACCTAGTCCTAATGGAGGTATTTCCAGAGCTAAAACGGTACCAGTGAACAAGTATTAGTAAAGTTAAGGTGAGACCATGACAATAGAATTTTGACACTATTTATATACGTACAGGGATTCTTATCCAAAATATCTATACGATATTTTAATACTCTTTGAGAGACATTCCCTTTTCAATTTTAGATTACTGAGGGCTGATCCCGGTGACCTTAGTTCTCAAAGACTTGGGTTACAAATAATAAAAATAAAAAAATTTGTTAGAAATTTCATATATTTTTTGATTATTAAAAGCTGGTGCACTCGCGTACACAAATACCTTTTCGCATGGCTAACAATTGCAAACATTCATCTTTGTCCCGCTCGTCAAAGCGCGAGAGAGACAGAAAGCCTTTTTATGAGACGATCTGTAATTAAAACATCGCGGCGCCTTTCGTGTCATGGACGTATTCACAGGCGCGCAAGTGTTGGTATCACTATCGAAACAAATTTTTATTGAAAAAAATATTTTTCAAACCAAGCTTAATTGTAAATTAGTCGAAACTGTGTGCTGATCAAAATGAGCTCAAACACTGCCAGTCTACTATTATCCGTCGATGAGTGCCGTTGTCCACCGTAACCATCATCAAATCAGCTCGATGTCACCATAATATTGTATAGTCATCGGAACTTGACAAGTATGCCAAATTTCAGCTCAATCGAACACCGCGAAGTGGGTCAAATTTTACCTGCAAGATTTACAGACAGACAGACACCGGGACAGGTGAAACTAAAAAAAGCTTGTAAAAAAAATACAATGCATTTGTTATCTATCTTTGCATAGTGAAATTCAGCCGTATGAAACAGAAAATATAGTTCACATTCCAATGCTTTTTTCATCAACGCCGCGATTTTGTCAAAGCGAAATCTAAATCTAAGGTTACTAGGAATCAGCCTTACTTCAAAAATGTCTGTGAAATGCACGTCTGACTATCGATCTTTGAATGTCAGTGTGTTGATCTCATTACGATACAAATAAAAAAAAGTTACTGTGAGTTTTATTTTAAGCGTGTGTGCCAAAGAATGCGTGATATTGGGCACTGCGTGAATTGAGGGTACTTATAAGTATTTACGTTATACGTATTTATATAAGATTTTATTTTGTATGACTGCTTGATCTGCTTATTTTAGAGGAATATTAAGGTGTATTAGTCTCTTGCTATCACTGAGCTAACGTTATAGCTAGAATGCACGAGAGTGCGGAAGAAACGCCTTGGAAACGATGTACCATATCTATAGTACGTGGATTCTATATTTTCTCATTTTGGCGCTAAAACCCGCATTCTTATCTAAGTAGGCGGATTTTGGCGCCAACTCATTGAAACTAATACTCATTGTATTACTTTCCTAAAATGTGTATTTTAGAGTTTTAATGTGTAATATGTGTTCCTGAACATGCTTGAATGTGGGAAAGTGAGATAATGATGTGGAACGTCTCTTTTCGTATTGTTTCCAAAACTCATTGAACCCCTAGTATAGTCTCCACCACAGGAAAAAAATATGTTTAAATTAGAAAAGCTGTCAAGGCATTTTTGTAAGAAATTTGTTGTAGCCAGTTGCATACATTAAACGAAACGTCAGTCATTCGAAATCTAGCAACTGTGACGCGGAGTTCGACGCGTTGATCTAAATAAGAATGTTCAATCAAGGTTCTGTCATAATGCCTGGCGATAGATTTTCCTTCTCATCTCCGTTCTATTTACTTCTCTTTTCTGTGGTCTCCACCATTTCACTGAGATATTATATGGACCAGACTGTGCAGTGCGGCATGAAAGAGCAGAAGCGTCGTCTAGAAGATGCCATTTTTCTATCGGACTGCCAGAGCGGGTACGAAAAATCGACACCGCTTTATGGTTGATATTCCGAAAACCCGTACGAAGCGCTTTGATTCCACTTTTATTGTGCGAACTGCTAATTTGTGGAATTCTCTACCAGAATGGGTGTTCCCCGGTAGTTACAATCTGGGTGTCTTCAATTCACGAGTGAATCGGTTTCTTCTGGGCAAGCGTGCTCCATCGTAGACCCCATCATCCCATAACTTCAGGCGAGTTGGCGGTTAAACGCAAGCCTATTACAGAATAAAAAAATTAAAAAAACGCCAAGCCAATACCAAAAAAAAAATGCCATAATATTTAGGAGTTCCTTAGGTTTCTAGGTTTGGGTTTCACCTAACTCTAGGTGATAACTAGTGACGTTATGCGTCATCTAAAGTTACGACATCATTCAGGTGTGCCTAATGATAGGTAACTCCTAAACTGACAGCCCGCGCCGCACTCGCTCACTCACATCCCGAACTCGCTCACTCACATCCCGCGCTCGCTCACTCACATATACAAAACCACAGATAACTTAAAAAAATTAGGCAACTAAAATGGGTTGGCGAAACAGAAGATTACGCTTAGGACTCTGCTTAGATTAGGAGTTCCTTAGTTAGGCGTCGCCTTGTTCGTGGTTAGTGAAAACAGGCATTACATTTTTATCTGTCAAATGTCAGAGTAAAATCCAAAAATATCTGTAACGCGCTGGTATGTTCTGTTTTAAACGCCTTAAAATAAAGAATCCATCGGATTTTCTACTGAACAGTGTTCAATGTACCTCACAAGCTGTTTTAGAGTGGCATTTATTTGCAATAGTGGCGTCCTCATTATTTTCTGCTCTTGTTGATATTTTATAACTTGTAGTTATCGACCACATGAAAAGTCTATTATACTTGACACTGGCTAAATAGACCAGATGTCAGCATGTCTATTCTGCAAGTTAAATGAATGCGCAAGTGAAGTGATAAGCTAAGTGAACGTGTATTTTTCTTGTCGATTACTATAGAGAAATGTCAAAATTAATAATTAATAGTCCCTTGCCCTTATAATTTGATGTTTTGACATTTTTCTGCAGAAATAAGCAAGAAAAAATCACATTCACTTAGCTTATCACTTCACTTGCGCGTTCACTTAGCTTGCAGAATCGACATGCTGGAGTCAAAACTGTAAAAAAAGATAGGCGCGTGAGAGAGGTCTAGTGTTGGCGCTAGCGGTACGCGGCTGGTTCCGCGTCCCCTCTCCTTGTCATACCCGCACCTCTCCGCCGCCTAAGCTTAAAGCCTTAACAGACGTGTGGATTTGGTTGACGGACCGCCGTCTGACCAACGGGAGAGAAAGTGATAGTTTTCTCTTTCTCTCCCGTTGGTTGTCCACACGTCTATTAGGTACTTAAGCTTAAACGATCCGAGTCCATACCCTTCCTATAGCAGTAGTTTGTGTGTTAGTGTAGGTGAAGTCGCGCTTGTAATTTATAACACTTTCAGAGCTTCCTCAATCTTGTGCATTCTGTTATATATTTTTTTTATACTGTCCACTTCCCGCAATACAGGGTTACGAAGAAAGGGTGTACTTAGCCGAAAGGAGGTCATTGTACTCATTACTATGAACAACTTTTACTATAGGGCTGATTTTGAAATCGCGAAAAATCTCATAGAAAAATGTCAGTTACACTCAAATAAATTTATGCTACAGCTGATTTTTTTTCGCTATTTCAATGTCGGCCCCATACAACCCTGAACTTTGTATGAAAACGTTTACACTTAATCTATACAGGTCAGAGTGTACATCGTATCCAATCGTAGGGCAGGCATTGGGCACTTTGGGAAAAGTTGTGACGCAATATATTATAGCGTAGTCTGAAAGTCTCTTTATCTTGTTTTGTTAGGGCATTGATCTTACTGATGAGGTTAAATGTTATAGACGATACAAACATTCGGCGACCAACAGGATTCGAACATCCACAACGATCCAGGTAAACGCTCCCTATTGCCCTTAGCCACTGATGTACGATTTCTGTCGGCCTCCAAATTATAGAAGAGCGTTGCGCTCAGCGTTCAAAGATTAGAAATTAATTAATTTTAAAAACAAACTCTTGTTTGTAAAACTTGTGTTTGTGGTCATAATTTTATTATCGTTTCAATTAATTTATGAATTTATTATCTGATTATTATTTTTAATTAGTATCTAGATGAAATCAAAATGAATTGCGTTGTGTTTTTGTAATATGCTTTAAAGATTTAGGGCAAGTATTAAGTCGTACCTGAATCTATTAAAACTCATTATTTAGACATTCCTACTCTTGAATCTCCTTGTACCTATATTTATTGTAAACAGTAAAGCCTCGATAATTCGAACTATCAAAAGCATTCCAATTTGGACTCACGGAGCGTTAGGATTATATATAGTTTGGTGTCTGAACCATATTTGTAACCTAAAATGCCGCGGCGCGAGCGCAGCACAGAGTTGCATGGACACATCGAAAGAGCTCTCATAAGTACAGAAAACTTCGCACCAATAGGAGCGCCTTGAGAAAAACCGGGGAGGCAAGTGGGGCCATTTTACAGTTCGCATTATAACGAGGTTCGCAAGAGCCTGATGGATTATCGAAGTTTTACTGTATTTTATTACGGTAAAGTTCTTAGGCTGTGTAAAAGTTGCACTCAGTTGAACACTTGTCTTCTGATCTGATCTATCGACTAAGAGTTAAGAATTTCGTATGTTTTCTACTGTTTTTACCAAATGACACTATATTTATATCTGTCTGTAAATATATTATTTATATTAGTGATAAATGTAAATTATTTATGATTGTTATAACAAATAGTTTTGAATGAAAATAGTAGAACACTGTTTTACTATCACGGTTCACTGCATATTATATACGATTATTAACGAGAGATTTATCGTGATAAGGTGTGTGAAAATAGTAAGGCCAGTATTAGACATACATATTATGTGGCAAAAAAATTGCATGCCATCAAAAGCACAAAGAAAAAAAAAACATTAAAAAAAAGATTTTAAGTTAACGCAATGTCCTTAAATATGTGAAACTAGTATAATAATAAAATAAATCAGCTGTTATGGGGGCCCATTTAATGGGTGGCAAGTCATCACCTGCCTAAATATATTTTGAGATGAGACAGGATAAGGCAGGTGCCGTTTCTCATCCTATAGATCTGATACTCTTATCCACAAGTTGTTTACCTCAATAGCCCAGACTTTTATAATCCTGTACTGTAAAATAGTTTCATATTCCATTTTATACACATTTCATAATTTTATTGTATTTTGTTATTCAAAAGGGCCTCTTGGTGTTGGCTTCGGTTCCACCAATGCCCACCAAATGTCCGGGCTAGACCTGAGAATGTATTTAAATAAATCAAAAAGTTATTCAAACACACATCATCTGCCATTAATGCTGAACAAAGGACTCCCTCTTAGAGGAAAATTAAGATTTTGGAGAGAGGTGAAAATTTAAACTTTTCCAAGGTTTGCGGGGTCAGAATTGTGTGAATGAATCAATGCTTTAAATATATGTCTCCCACCGATCATCCCACCATATATTATTAATATCACGAGAATCTTTTTAATTATTTGGTTGATACTATTTTCATTCAAATCTCCTAGGGTACTTGACGTCTATTTAAACAACGTAACTATTACATAAATGAACATTGTGGACGACGGTTTTAAATAACAACCACATTCAGTCTGCTCCAAGGTGAGCTTGCTGTATTTTAAGGCCATATCCATCAATATTACCGACGAAAAACTAAGATATGGAGTTCCTCTAACCCATTTTGAAATGGCGACCAGTTGAAATGTTTGGGTAGGCATGAGTAGAAAGGAATTATCTTTGGAGAGATCAAACAGATACCGAAATAAGTTTATTTAATGATAATAGTATTTCGTCCACGCTTGTAACTGAATTTTCGTTACTAGCTCAGAACATGTTATTTTTCTTGATTGATAACCAGCTACGAAAACAGAATAAAATTGCAAATTATGAAATTATGACTTTAATTGATTAATTTATCTCTGTTCATAACTGGTTAACAAAACAGAATTGGACTATTAGAAATCATACCCAATTAGTTATAATAATTCTTTCACTTTTTTTTTCTTTGAACATGTTGAAAATGTGCGACAGAGATAGCGCTAGCTGGAGAGTGTGGCCTTAAAATATTGCAAGCCCACCCTGTGACAGTCTGTATATTCGTGGTAATTGATTGATGTAATTCAAAGATAATATAACCACTTGACTGCGCATGAGTCATAATTTGCCACGTCGGTCACGAGGGTTATCGTATGGCGCTTGTGATTGGAGAAAACAAAAGTCTTTCATTCAATTCGCGCCTAGGATTGGCCCGTTCGAAAAAGATCATGCTGAAAATTTAGTACCTTATCATGAGCTGTCAAGTGGTTATATCGTTATTGATATAATTATATGTAAGTGTATATGGCTTTATTGCACAAACGGTGCGCTCAAAAGAATTGTTCAGACAATTCAATTCAATTGTTGATTGAATTGTTTGATTGAGATTATAGATGCTATTGAAAAACTTTTATTGACTACTCTTTCTACTGATGTGTCTAATAAAAGTCAAATACAGGCTAAGTATAAACTAATATAACATTACACTAATATTATAAGGCACTTGTCTCACCGCCGACGATGAGCGAGAAGCGATTAGAGCTAGAAACTAGATACGTGTTGGCGAGCAGCAAGAAGCGAGTGTGTAGTTCCTGTAGTTGTCCCGCTGGGCACTAAAGCGAGTGAGTGAGTGCGGCGGGCGATTACTCGCACCACTCACTCAGCGCGGCCGACCTGCCGAGCGTACAGTCCTGCGCCAAGCGACCATAGCTGAGCGAATATTATCTTTGATAGTTGTTATCGCTGCGACAAAATGGTGGAGAGAGAATTCTCGCCGGCGTGTGAACGGCCAGCGATCAACTATTATTGATTGACACTTTTATAACAACTTTAATGACACGGAATCTATATCTTTTGTTCGTTTCTTGAGCGAGAAAATAGTTAATAGCTAATCGCTTGCTCGCCGGCGGTGAGACAAGTGCCTTAACCAGCAGTGTCCCGTGGTTGCTCCCGGTATCAAAGAAACCATGAGTTTTCTGGTACACAAAGTAGCCTATGTATTCTTATGGAAACTGACGTGATTTTCAAACGTCTTGTTTATCATCCTCATCAGTCTAAAGACGTCAACTGCTGAACATAGGCCTCTCCCTTTGACCTCAACACTGAACGACAACCTACCATCTGCATCCACTGGATGCCCGCCGCTTCAGTTTGTCGTCGGTCCACCTAATGGTAGGCCGACCTACTCTGTGTCTTTCGGTTCGTGGTCTCCACTTAAGAACTTTTCTTCCCCATCGGTTATTGGTTCTTCTAGTGATGTGGCCTGTCCATTCACATTTCAACTTGCAAACCTCAGCAGCTATATAAGCTATTTCTATAACAAATTTGTATTCAAATCAGTTCAGCTGTTATGGAATCGAGTGCGGACAAACACAAACTTTCGCATTTATTATAAAAATGTTCAGAGAAGGTTTGTTAGTAAGTATGTATGCTCATTTCCTCTCAACATCGTTACGACATCTCATTTCAATGGAATTAGATATCACCATCATCATTTCAGCCAAAGAACGTCCACTGCTGGACATTGGCGATCTCCAAAAGGGCCGGTTGGAAGCGGCCTGCATCCAGCCTTTCCCTGCGGTCTCTTTTAGGTCGTTTGTCCATCTTGTCCTACGCTGCGCTTACCAATTCGTGGTCTCGATTCGAGAACCTTTTGGCCCGATCGGCCATCTCTTTTGGGTGCTATGTGCCCTGCCCACTGCCACTTCAACTATATTCATCTGTTCACTTCAAAATGAAATATAGGAATATAAATAATTCGATAAAAAGATAAATAAAAATTATAAGATCATTTGGGTAATTAAATCAAACATCTTTTGGAAAAATAATAGCTTTTTCATTCATCAATATTTTGGGTTCTATAATTTCACACGTAGGCTACTTTTTTATTCCGAAAATGGACGGTTTCTGTAGGATAGCGAGAAAAACTGTGGGGCGCTTTTACCTCTCAATAAATTTAGACCATCATCAGTTCAATAGACGACAAAAACATTATTATAAATTACCATTTTAGAGATCAGCAGTGATCAGACCAAATAAAAAAATAAGCTAATGAATTTTAATTAAAGTGGCAATTCAGCGGTTAATTCTCACACATTTTTAGCCAGCCACACTCGAAAAGTATACTTTTTTTATTTGATTTGGCATCCTTCTAGTTTTATCTTATAAACAGGGTAACTGAAAATCATCCTTGCTGGTAATCAATTAGCATTCCCTTAGATCGGTCGGCTTCAAAACGTCAAAACAATCAACTTTTGTTCTACAACTTAATCAAAATTCGTAAAAAAAACTGTTTCATAGATTTTGTCGGGAGTGTATGATTTTGTTGTATGGAACAGCAGATGTTTTTGCGTGTTTCGAAAAGGCGTAGAACATTTTTTTATGTACTGAGGCCGCCCTTAAAAGGACGTTAAATGATTACCAGTATCCCTATGTATGTACAAGGCATTTCAAAATAACGGCATGCCAATAAATGAAAAAAAAAAGTTTTTATTTTTCAATTGGCGATTGAATTTAATCTTAACGGCTTGATCTTGATTATGTGCACTAGGCAAACAAAAAAGGTATACTTTTCGTGTTTTGCTGGGTTAAATCGAGGACGATCTACAGGCTATGGATCCTTGGTTAAAGTTAAAGGTATACTTTTCGTGTTTTGCTGAGTTAAAGATGAAGATTTTTTTTTTGTAAGTTTTTCTTAATTTTGTGAAACTAAAAGGCTAACAAAAAAGTTGCTAGGTCTGGGCAAATGACGGTGGCATGTCATGTCTGACCAAACCTTAAAAAAAAGTGTGATAAGTAGCCGTTGAATTAAGCCCTTCATAGAGAATTTTTCAACTGTTGAACTAACGATGTAATTAACTATGGTTAAAATTTAAACCGATTGTATTCGTAGAGGTCTATAAGTGTTGACTACTTGTTGTTGCCTAAGTGTTAACGTGATTTGTACCTACATCTGATGTACCTAACACTGTCTATTATAAAGTTGTATGAAAGAAATAAATATCATGTATTTTATACCTTTTATTATTTATTTCATCTGGGCTGTCGGTTTTTTTTTAATAGTTTAAGTGTCAAACAAGCGACGCGCCTCCTGATGGTTAAAAACAGTTTTTCTGATGAAACTCTAGTGTAATTCCGTTTCTATGTCGCTTCAAGTACAATAAGGAATGTGGGATAAATTTTACTCGGTAGATATTTGATAATGAAGTTAATTTAATTAAGTTTGATTTAGCCTAACCTGACATAAAATATTTATGAAATTGCGTACGTATTTACTAATTATGAAGTCGGTTTAAATTGATAATTATTTAAGTCTATAGACTGATAGAAGAATTCACTAGCAAATCTGGTTACGCAAAGATATATGGGTTACGCTAACGAAATGAGGGTGGTAAATAAAAGTCAAATAAATCAGATAATCTCTATTTATTTCAGTACGATAATAAATCGGACAACAGTTTTGACACCTTTTCTAAGGGAGGCATCAAAGGTGTGAAAGCTGTTTATTCTTACCTAATTTTAAATCTAAAAATTATTTCACAAAAGTTTTCCATTTGGCACTACTGCAGTATGCAGTTTGCATTAATTAAGAAATACAAAATTAAGCAGCGTTTTAAATTTGAAATACGCCTTGTGCGTGATGTTTTGTGCGTCATAAGGAGCAAATACATATATTAAAATTCGAGTTCGTTTTGCATATTCGATATGGCATAACTTAAACTAAGGGGGTTCTTCCCGTCCGGAATATAAAGTTACTGCGTGCATTTCCAAAGAGTGGCAAAACATATTATTATACCATAGACAAAACCATGTTTTAGCTGTCATTGTTTTAGGTGTCATACTTTAAGAGTATGTAATTACATTACAAGCAAATAAATATTCCTTTTGATACCTTTTAATTTGAGCGTAATTTTTGTATTTTCCGTTTTAAATACGGCGGTATAGAGCCCCCCTGAAATAATATCATTTGGAGCTGTCAAAAATGTACCCGTCCTCTACGCGGTAAAACGTCAACGTTGGTGAGGTTTTGACAGGTCAAGTGACACATCATTATATTGAGATATCAGCACAGTGTAGACATGACTACGATTGACTGATTAAATTATAATTTAATAATTATAATTGATTAAATTTGCTGCTTGTTATATGTACATGTGATTTGCTATAATTCGGCATTGAATAATATTTCATCACAATCATCATTATTCAGTAAACAAATTTATTTTTAACATTGAATATATTTTGATACAGCTTGCCTGTTTGCCACTCTTTTTATTAAAAAAAGGTTTATATAAAAATCATTGATCGCCGCCGCGCGCCGTGAAATTCACACGTAAAAAATTTATTTGAATAACTTCTAACAGTAGCCGTCTCTTTGTAACCAACACCACGGTAAGCATTCATTATCACAGCACTCACATACATGTGTATTCCATTCCTTATACTATAAAGTATGTATTACAAAAATTATACAAAATACATATTATGTTATTATTTATTATCATTAGGAGAAATCATTACCTACACACAATTAAACACGTTTGTAAAATGAAGGAATAGATATAAGTACCTACCTAATACTCGAATGAAAGTTTGTTTTCGCTAAATATATATTTATTAATTATCTACTATAAAAACGGCTTACACTTACGATTATGTTTATCGGTCGAGACGATCGACTGGTTTCGTAACTATTAGGGCTCCCGAAAAAGATCGCACGCGCACTGGTGCTGCGATTTTGTTTATCCGTCGATCGTCTCGAACGATAAACATAATCGTGAGTGTAAGCCGTTTTATAGTAAGTAATTAATAAAAAATCCTCAGGCGAGTTTTGATGAAGTGACATATTAATTTGTTCCCTAAAAAAATGTGTGGAAATACATTTTTTGTTATCTACGTATAGGATGCTTTTTATCTATTCTGTAGAGATAACGGTGTAATTATACATTTTATAAATATTATATATATAAACTAAAAGTAATTATTGATAGAAATTTTTCAAAGTTACAAACGAGCGGGATCTATTTCTCTTCCATAACACATACATACACAGAGTTTAATCATATTTAACGGCTAATAATTGTAGTGATAACAATAAGTTAAATGACATAACGTGACAGTCGTATGATTATTAACGGGATATTTACCGTGATAAGGTTGTGGAAGGAGCTCCCGTTATTTCGGCGCAGTTACATGCACCATGTAGACGGGAGGAATTCACGGGAGTTTTCCCGTGAACATGGTGCATATGTAATAATAAAAAATATTGAGAGTTCCATCCAAACCTTATCACGATAAATATCTCATTAATAATAAAAAGTACCTGTAGTGAACAACCGTGATAGTTTAGAACAGTGAATAACGTGACATATTTTTTAAGATTGTACTTAAACTGGTGCAATATATTTTGATATTATACAGGGATCTTTTAAATGTACTGGAGGCGTCTCGCGGGTGGCTTCCATAAATTTTTTTTTGTTTTTTTCCATGACTTTTAAACATAGTTTTTATTTTTCTTAAATGGCAATAACTTAACGCGGTCTCAAATGAAAAGCTAAAATAGACATATTATAGTAAACCTTTAATAAAAGTGAATACTTACCTATGTGTGTGTGTGTTTTGTGAAAAGACATAGGTAGAACAAAAGTTGTTAAATGATGTAGGCAAGCTGTCTGCGAGAAATCTCCTGTACACTAAAAATAACTGTATTTTTCTATGTTTATAAACTGTGCTTTATTTAGCATGTAGTTAAAGTAACTATTAACATGTCAGTAATTAAAGCAACATACATTTTTATACAATGGAACTGTCGTTGACTGTCGCTTTAAAATAACCATTTTCCTTTTTATGCATTAGTATTGTATTATAAAATTATTATATACCTAATTATAAAGTAATCCAAACTTTTTCTCCTCCGAACATGAAGTTAATTTTGCGTCCGCTTTTCATTCGAACGATATGATTCTCCTTGATTATATACGGCGGTAGAAAACATTCATAATATACATATACGTAGGCAAATACCAGATTTTATTTCCCATGACTTCAATCCTAACTCTACCTTAGTTTAAAAGACCCTGTCAACATTTTATGACGTATTCCTTTTAATTTGCGACGTCAAAAACAATAAATAAATATCTGGGACAGATGTCCCAATGAAATTGTTGTTTGGTTGAACTTAAAAGCTATAAATTATTGACAAATTAGGCATTTCGCGTTTAATTTTCGTAACATTTGTTAATATTAGAAAGAGTGTACTTAGGCATACATACAGCATTATTAATAGTTGCCTATTAATTTATATGAATAAGTTTTGATATGAGCTACACGTTTTAAAGATACTCCTGGAAATCATAGGGCTTGATTTCCTTCTACGCTGACGTCGCGTCGGTCGGCCGGTCGCGTTGCAATATTTGCACGCGCCACCATACATTGTATGCTGCGCGTGCGTTTGCGTCAGCGTCGAACGAAATCAAACATCTGAGTACAAAAAAAAGACCTAAAATTAATTATATAAAATTATAAATAAAATAAAATATTTACAATTGGTTTTTGTGACAAAAAAGTCATGATTATCACTAAGAAACTATGTACATTGATATTTTATTGTCACCATATTTAGCCTGGTGAGTTACGTTATGTATATCACTGAAATTGTGAAGTACTCTAGAACTCTTTAACTCTAGAACATTTTATACTGTGGGGCATAATAAGTTATTTAGTGCCTAGAACTCTTACTAACATCCAATGAAGCCTAACACGAGGATATAGGTAAATATGTTTTTAGTTGCAGACATTGAGTAGACAATTATGTTGTATCTTGGCTATAACTTATCAGTGTCGTTAACAATCATTCAATAATTATTTTAAGGATTACCATCTTAAGGGTTACTTTTCAAATTTATTCATGTTCCCGGACCATACCATAGAGACGATTAAAATCTAGACTACCTAATTTCGGGCACAATGTAACGATTGGGTACTCATGTACCAAGATATTTCAATATTTGTCACAGGCCCACACCCTATCGAGCCATCAAGGTAGGGCAAGGGCGTGACTTGGCCATTACAAAAATAAATAATGTATTTCAACAGTAATAATTTTATTATTATCCATATCACTTCCGCTTCGATATCATGTATTTTTTTAGTTTCTGTCATAATGCGTTGATACTGACATTCTGCAAGACTAAACACATCTAGACAGGGCGTATGTCAGGGCAAGTTCTGCGAAGCAACGGACCGCATTAGTCGTTTGCAGTATGAATGGCTACGTTGCTTGATGTCGAGGCAAATTTTGTTTAAAAACAACTAGTTATAGAAAGTGTTATATTACTGCAGTTAGTATTTTACTAATTTCTGTAAAACTTAACACATATTCTATATATTTCAATTTTTATCTACATGCTGAACTTGGCAACTTTATTTACATTTATGTTTGGTGGGAACCGCATTTCATGATATCGAAGACATGTCACTCGTAAACAAAATACTTAATTTTACACGCTATCTTAAATGTTTGTTTATTACTGAAATACATCTAGATATTTATTTACGGTTTTAGAATTACACACATTTTTATGTCTCTAAGAATTTATATTCCTTAGGAGATACAATATAACAATCAATACTTCGTATTTATTAAGAATAATGTCCTATTTATAATAAAACGCATTCATTCTTTTGACGGAATTATTTGGAAAAAGTTGAAAATATTTGTATTTACATTACATATTTTAAATATGTAAAAATGTTGTCAAATTGACCAGTTATTCTAAACGTTAGATTTAACCATAGCAAAATTTGCTATAATAATATTAAGTTACATACATAATTGTTTAATGATTTATTTCTTATAAATTATTTAAGATGATTATGAAAAATGCATCGGTATTTAGCTACCAATTAACGAGTTTATATTATTACGTGGAATGAAGTCTAATAAAATATTGATTTAGTTAACGAAAACATCTATCTATTGTACTTAATAATTTGGCAATATAATACTTATTATTTTCCTGTTTCAAACAGATAACGTAGGGACAAAGCCTAGGGTAGGGATAATTTTTGTACAAATGGGATTGTCTAATATCTTTCTTATGATAACTATGCTACAGTGTAAAGCCGCTTGCACATTGGAGCAAGTTAAAAAGTTAGTATCAGGTAACAAAGCTCAAAAGTTGTCAAAAGTGTGTTTGGTACCTATGTCAAGAACGTTGCACAAGTTTTTACCCATATTCTAAGCCGGTCGTTTTAGATACATTCTATAAAAATAGCATATGAACAGAAAATCTCGAGAGTCGAAAGCTAAGAATACAATCAAGTCTCACTCGATATGCAAAGAAAATCAAACACTACAAAACTTGTCTAGGGGTGCTATTCTTGGACGAGCATTAGATTTTTCTATCCTTGTCACGCTAAAATTAAGAGTGACAAGCACCGAGATACAAAACCAAAACTCGGCGAACGCTACGCATTGCGCAGACTTTTTGGTTAATTGTAAGGCAACCGCGATCCGACTACAACGCCGCGCGATGCCAGTCAGTGCTACGATGCCCTATCGGACAAGCGACATTGAACACTATGCAAGTGACATAACGTCTAAATTGAAGTAAATGTGGCATTGTGAACTATATAATTGATGTATAGGTATGTACAACGACGTTCGGTAATTTTTTGACTGTTTTCACTTAGAGATTGTGACTCTATAGATATTGTATCTCGATGGTGACAAGTAATAGAAAAAATCGTGTGCGCCAGAATAACTACCAAGTAACGAGTATTGCCATTCTACACTTCATTTGCTAAATCTAGCTACTTGTTCTAAGATGGTGTTTCAACACAGTTGTCCTTATTTGAAGCCGTCATAAGAAGTTGTCGTCGTGTTCGCGCGCGGGTCTCGAGTGTTTCAAGTGAAGGAGTGAAGAGTGACTGGTTCAAAGTCGTCGTGAGTCGGGGGACGGGTGCGGTATGCGGGGGGTGGCGGCGGTGGAGGCAACAGGCTAGTCCCTTCAGGAATGTAGACGTTGGTCACTCGTTCCTTTGGAAAAAAGACCTTAAGTAAGTAAAAGTAGACGTTACTTTGCTATGTTGTAGCTTATCGTAACAATGCCGTAGTACACGCTGTAATTACCAGTGGCGGATTTGCAATGTTGGCCTCTCTAGGCCCCAAGCCATATACCTAGTAAGTACCAGCCGCCCCTTTCTCAGTCATCAGTGAATTTTTTGTCGTGATTGGCCGCCCTAGGCCCGGGCCTACTGGGCCTTAGGGCAAATCCGCCCCTGTTAATTACCCATGTCAATGATGAACGTTCGTAGTTGATGAAACCGACGATGTATAGTATAAATAAATAATAAATATCCGGGGCATTATTGCACACAAGGTCATCTAACTCCAAACTAAGCAAAGCTTGTAATATGGCTGAAACTGCCCTCAAAAGGTACGCAATGCTTCAAATTTGATTTGAAGGCTTTTATTATATATTTGATATATGCACACGTAAAGAGTAGGGGGCTGAGGCACAGAATACATGGCTGAAAGCCAAAGTCGCCGACCTAATCATCATCATTAGCCAGAAGACGTTCACTGCTGAACTTAGGCCTCCACCTTAGAACGCCACACTGAACAACAGCATCTACATCCACTGGATGCCCACGCCCCTTACGATATTTATTTTTCCATCGTCGTTCAATCTAGTGGAAGCCCTACCTACGCTGCGTCTTCCGGTTTGTGGTCTCTACCCCATCGGATATCGAGCGATGTGGCCTGCCCATTGCCACTTCAACCTATTCTTCAAGTTGCAAATTTTAATACCAATGTCGGTGACACTGGTTCTTCGCAAATATCCTCGTTCCGGATTCTATCTCACAAAGAAACTCCGAGCATAGTTCTCTCCATTGCCCGCTGTGTGACTGTGTTTTTCCAGAAGGCCAGCACTTAAGTCGCTGACCTAGCTCAACGTAATAGCAAGCTAAATTGGAAGTAGGGTGGTCATATCTGTCGCAGAACTGACGACCGTTTGGAGAGATGTATTCTAGAATTGAGACCACGAATAGCAAACGTAGTAAACGAAAAGCCAAAAGTTTAATTGCATGCTTTGAGAGAGGTTAATATCCAGTAGTGGAATACACTTCGGCCGCTGAGAGAATGCATCTGACAGCTGCAATAACATTGTAAAAATTTATATGAAAACATTTTATTTGAATTTTTTACTGTAGTATATTGGCCACCAGCTACAGTCCTAGGTTCAAATAGCTAGTGTAAGTGATCAGAGTTTACTATTTACGTTCCGCTTTTTACAATGTTATAACAAATGTCACGCGCATTGTCTCAGCGGCCGCACTTTAAGATGATTATGATGCCCTCATCTTCTTAAAGTGCCGTCGTTGAAAGAATAAAGGGCAGATCAGATGCTTACAATCTCAGATCAGACAAAGGATATTATAGTAGGGTAGCGTGGCGGGTGCGAACGCATCTTGGCCTAAAAATCAGGCTCAATACCTTGCTCAATGGGCGACACCAATGAACTTATTATAAGTTCATTGGTGTCGCTACTAGTTTCTTAGTGTGCGTAACAAATTAGCAAGTGAGCCGTAGTTACAGTTTTTGCCTTAAGCGGTAGGTACCTATATCTACTGATTTTTTTAAATGAAAAATGGAGACATGCGTTTGTACACGAACGATAATTGTACTGAGACATATCTCTCTTGTTTGTCTGATCTGAGCTTACAATAAAACTGAACATGATGCGCTGCCGGAATGGGTGTTCCCCGATGGTTACAATCCGGGTGTCTTCAAATCTCGAGTGAATCGGTTTCTTCTGGGCGAGCGTGCGCCATCGTAGACCGCATCGCGCTTAACATCAGGCGAGTTGGCGGTCAAACGCAAGCCTATTACAGAATAAAAAAAAAAACTTCATTATATTTATCTTGAACAGTCCGTTACCTTACTATACATGGAAACAAATCGTCTAACCTGATTCTTGTCATATTTAAAGATGTTCTGGAATCGGCCAGCGGCTCTACGCTCCAGGGGATCGTGGGGCAGGCCCACGGCGGTCGCTCCGTTGTAGTTCGGATTGTGAAACGAGATGTGCCCACTCGACTCTCGGTACTCTTCCTTCCTGTCCACTCTCCTACTCGGGTTCGGGCGGATCACTGCAAAGAAAGAAGACCACCATCACTGGTGAAGATTAACCGTCATTTAAGTATCGAACTAAGTGGCAAACAAAAAAAAAATTAAGTACTTTGCTATTCTTCGGTAGCAGTAGCGCCTATAAAATGATACTATTATCATACGGTTAGAATTAACGTTTTAGTTTTTTCTCATTTGAGGCTCACTTTTTTTACTTTATTTTTCAGGTTTGGAATGCGTGAATGGCACAAATAAAAGCAAGTTATTTATTTCGACACAGAGTAGACACTGCATGTCATCATCGGCATCGGGAGAGTCTTAATGATCGAAATAAGCGCCAAGCGCGAATCGGATATGCGCAAAGGTTCCGTACCACACAATGTAATTTTGTACTAACCAAAAAATGTGTTTTCTTTCATTTAGTTCAAAACTCGTAGCGCAAGCCCGAATCATACTTGGCCGGTTATTCTATTCATTGTTTTTAGAGTTGGCACTATATTATGATCTACCTTCTGTGATGTTTCCTAGAAGCTACATGTTTTTTTTTAAAGCAAGTTAAAAGTTCTAAAAGGTCGGGTAATTGAGATGCCTCTGGTGTTATAGGTGACGACGACTGCTTACCATCAGGCAGCTCGTTTGCTTGTTTGCCAATTATATAGGTGACGATGACTGCTTACCATCAGGCAGTTCGTTTGCTTGTTTACCAATTATGGCATTAAAAATAAGTATCACACCAAGTTTGTCTCAAAACCAAAAAAAAATTGAGAAATAGGAAAAATAATATAAATACAGAAACACAATTTTTTCCGCTTTATAATATTAGTGTAGATTAATATTATTTTAGATAGTAGTGTTTATTTGTCGGGATATTGGCTACCTATTACGGTTCAAAATATAAGCCCATTTAAGGTAGGACAGGCGAGCGGACAGACGTGGACGGCGAAGGTTCAGTAAAAACGGGGCCCTTTGGGTACTGTACCCTAAAAATCCACAATTATAACTAGAACTCCTGGGTCCTCATTATGTAAATCGGGTGGTAATGGTGATAATAATAACCAACCACCAACCGACCACCATCAGCTCGCACCAACTTACTCGCACCATGCGCGCGAGCAAGCTGGCAGACGACATTATCGCCAGGAATTTTACCCGCCCCTTTTTAAAGCCCCGACCAAATGTAACATTCACCAAAAATTTTCAGATTATTCCTAGCTAGTTCGTTACACTATGTATCAATTACGGAATCTCGAAAGTACGCAAAACCTCGTGATGTGATCCTATAAATCTTCTGGTGCCGCCGTACCGTTACCTGTTTTAAGCGATTCAAATTAGGTGGCTGCGAAAAATTGCATGACCGTAAATCGAATCTCGGCGCGTTAAGATTCACGTTTGCGTGATTTTCCGCAGTCATCTAAACTTAACAGGTAACGGTACGGTTGTTCTTTATAAATAATAACATTTGAACTTACGTACCGAAGATCCAAAATAAGACGGCGCATACTAGACACACACAGGTTATGATGCCGGATATCGTCAGAACAATGCCTATGTTGTGATTTGAAGGCGGCGGCACTGTGGGCGGCGCGGCATGACCAGGATCTAGGTCTGAGTAGTCGTAGTGTGGCGGATAATGAGATGGCATTTTTAGGCTGACAGGCATCTCTGGTTCTAAAAAGTAAACATTCAAATTAAATTAAAACTTGGCCAAATATATTTAAAACTATGGGTCAAAATCAGTCAGCGATCAAAAATGCCCAAACCAAAAGTACATTAAACTCATAGCAACTGTTAAGGTAACCTGTGAATTTAGTCTTTATTTTTGCAAGCTATTAATTAAAGTCATAAAATTTTAATTAGGTTGTCAATATATTACTAAAATGTATTTAATTGTATGAGTAGGTAAACTTAACGAATATTGTACTTATATTCAACGTTAATAAAAACAAACTTTCCCGTTTCATAAATCAATGTCCTCAGATTTCTTTCCAATTTTTAGATTTTACTGAACATTAAACCCTCGATTACTTGAAACAAATTTAAACAAAAATATTACAAAATTTGTAAAATGTTTATCGAGTTTTATAGCAAAGGATCTATACCAGAAGTTGCAGAAAACTAATTGGAAACGTACTATCAGAGCACTCCCGAACAATATCTTCATCATCGGGACATGCACAGGAATAGTCCCGTCCTGTGAACAGACATAGGTGAGAGCAGCCTCCATTATCTTCCTTGCACGGATTCCAGCCATGCTGTTTTTCAGCCGACACTGCTTTGATTTCCATCGCCATATCCAAGTCTGTTCTTATGGCTGTGATGTTCTTCCCGGTGCGCTTGTCTGCCCTCATCACAGATTTTTTGTACCAGTCTGTCCAGTAGATGTAGTCTTTGAACTGTGAAAGTTAGAACAATATTGGTAATACTTCATCGTAAAATGCTATATTAATCAAGATAACTGCCACTTGGGATAATATAGATTCCAGAGGTACCACACATGCGTCTTACTTCATAATCAGTTTAAGTACCTATTTAAAAGTTGTAATGGAATAAAGAAAGTCACAGTTGCCAACACACATTTCTACATAGGTATACGACCCAGACAAAATAACACTTTTTCTGCAATCGTTTCAAAATAACAAGGTCGATGGTACCTGTGTCAATCCGAAAGGATTCTTTGCATCTGGTACCAACTGAACTCGATGTCTTCCATTTAAGTCAGAGGTGTCAATCCTATCTTTTAAAGCATCGGTCCAATACAGTCTTCGTTCTTTGTAATCTATGGTGATTCCATTGGGGAAGCCTAGGTCTTGATCGACGATGATACGCCTTTCACTGCCATCTAGGAGCGCTCTTTCAATATTCGGTTGTTCTCCCCAATCAGTCCAATAAAGCCATCTGAAAATGTACTTATTAAGACAAATGAAACTCAACAAACCAAAAGTACCAACAAGAATTGTGGTATTACCCTTTAGCTGGGAACAATGCGAGTGCTCTTGGTTCTGTAAGATTACGAATAAGTGTTTTTCTGTAAGATCCATCCAATCTCGCGACTTCAATCACCTGTAATAAATACATTCGTGAATATTATCTATCGTTCTCCAGCTATGTTATTAGTTCTGAAAAATTTGATACCTTGTAGTCGTTGTCTGTCCAATATAAGTTGTTTGCAATCCAATCTACACCCAGGCCGTTAGGGGTGTCAAGTTTACCTTTGATCACCACTTTGGTATCGCTGAAATTGTTCATGTTTATGGACCTAAAAGAAAATTATTGGCAAATTATTATTTAGTTACGTGACTAACGTGTCTTGCACACGGTGCAAGTGATCTGAACGCAATACGCAACTAGGCACGTACGTAATGATGCATGCATCCTTCTCAACCTGGACGCGCCGTGTGCTAGACGCAATTTTTTTAAAGTTGTAATCGACCTATGCTATGATGAATTATAATGTTCAAGATTCCTCCTACCTTATTATATCCAATTGGAGGTCAGTGTAGAAAATTAGTTTCTTATCCCAATGGAAGTCAACAGCTATAGAATTCTGAACGTGCTTGACTGGAAGAGCAACATCCCATTGTTCCGGGGTATCAAATGATATGTACGAGATGCTGCTTCTAGTTGCGAACACCAAGAAATTGTCAGGGTGCTTCTTACAAATCTTGGGAAACGGTTCACTTTCGTTCTCAAAACGTATACCAGTAGGGCAGGCACATGAGTAACCTTCAGGTGATCTTAAGCAAAGGTGAGAGCAGCCACCATTATTTGTCCCACATGCGTTCTTTAGGATTTGATCGCCCTTGAAACATACAAGATAAAATATTTGAAAAACAGTTTTATTAAATTAAATTTAATAAGTATGAAGAGATAGCTACCTGGACCGCTCTGATATCCATCAAGCCTTCTAAATTCTTTCGAATCTCAATCGAGTTGTTTCCAGTAACTTTATCGGCTCTGTGGAGGCTCTGCGTTTTCCAGTCTGTCCAGTAAACATGGGCGCCCACAATGACGATACCATATGGGTATAGAACTTGTCTGCGAACCACACGACGGTCAGTGCCATTAAAGTCCGAACTTTCGATACTGAGAATTTTAGCATCGTTCCAGTACAAACGTCCTTCGATTCTGTCGATGGCAAGACCATTGGGCCACTTGATGTTGACATCCACGATGACACGTCTACGTTACACAGAAACCATAAAAACAAATTAGTTGTCGCAGATTACACTGCTAAAAACAGTACTTTTAGATATATTTTTGAGAGCTACCTGTTTTTGCCATCCATGTCTGCTCTTTCAATTTTAGCTGATGTACCCCAGTCTGACCAAAACATATATCCGTGTTCGTAATGCAATGCTATAGCTCGAGGAGAATCTGAAAGAAGCAACATTCATTATCATTTTACATCCATCATCAGAGCTATAATATAAATAATTTTACCAATAGACTTAGTTTTACTTTAAATCTGATGTTTATAGTATAGTGTTTAAAATAATCACAGTAATAATATATTACCAAGTCCAGTCCAAACAAGTACTCTTCGATTGAGACCATCCAGTTCGGAGACTTCAATACTGTTGCGTCCGCCATCGGTCCAGTAAATCTGTCAAACATGGTTATGATTTATCTATGATCAAAACCTAATGACATCGGCTATATTTACTAACAGCTTTACTTACTTTTCGTCCAGAAGAATCAACTACGATGCCGTCAACAGTGTGCAAGCCATTGCCAATAACAGTTTCAATTTTTTCTCCACGTTGAGTCGCTCGTTGGATCTTTCTCTCACCAGTGTCGGTCCAGTAGATAAGACCTGAAATTAGTTAAGAAAATCGAATAATCTTATTGGTCTTAAAATCTCTGCTACTTTGTGATTAATGTGGTCTCACTCTTACCAGTTTCAATGTCCACATCGACACCGAGAGCGTTTTTCAATAATGGCAGCGGTAATACCACGTCTGTCAGATATGGCACATCTAAAGACACTATGCGTATGTCTACGCGATGAGCGAATATTAAATAGTTCAGAGGACCGTTAGCGCAGGTCTTTCCATCCTTCTGAATAAAAAAAACATATCGTCAACATTTGTATATCTATTGATTTAAATTTCCAAAAAACCTAATTATTAAGTTACTTACTGTGATTTTAACGCCTACTGGACAAGTACATGTTCGTCCACCAGGTTTCAGCAGGCAAACATGTGAGCAACCGCCATTGTTTCTGCCACATCTATAAAAGTAAGCACAGGATAAGACCAATCATTTGTCATCTTGGAATCCTTTTAGATATATTAATATTTTTATACCTGTTATTGCCAACAGTCCTCTCGCTATGAAAGATTCTTACGTCCATCAGATTGGGTAAACCAGCCCCTAATGTGCGTCTCTTTTTACCGGTGTACTTATTAGCTGCCTGAATCGATTGAGTTTCCCAATCGGTCCAGAACACTTCATCTTTATATAGCTCCAAGCCGAATGGATGAGGCATATGTTCATCTAAATACAAATAAAACATTATAATTATAACATCAAGCACATGAGAAAAATAACAAACTTCGTGGATTTAAGTATTATAGTAATTTTCCTTACTTATCAAAATACTTCGACCGCTTCCATCCAAATTAGCATATTCAATAGTTTGATTGCCTCCATCAGTCCAGTAAATACGTTTGTGCAGGAAGTCCAAAGCCAGCCCGTTTGGCCAGGTCATGTCATTGTAGATGAGACGCTTTCTATTACCACCATCCATATCAGCACGCTCGATGCAAGGAGACGTACCCCAGTCCGACCAGTACATGTGCCCAGCTAAAAAAGTTATTTAAATTGTTATTTTTGGATTCCCGTCATGAAGTCCCGGCCATTTTATTGAATTACAGAAGCTCTTTGGCCACATCACTATACCGTGGCCTGACCGATGAATACCAATAGCTTTCCATATTACCAACTCGACGCTTACCCATTTACTAAGTAAAATACTCTGCACGATACGATATGGCCAAACATTACCAAACAAATCAAGAAACGAAATGAAATGATAACACCAGAATGACATGGCCACTTAATAAATTTTTGACTTTTCATGAAATGCCCATGTAGCCACAGAATGCCCAGTCACAGAATGTGGCCGATTGGGCTATGACATCGACATAGCGATAAAGATAGCGCTCCTTACCTGCAGGATCCAAAACAATATCTCTAGGTTTGTCTATGTTTTCCCAAACCAATAGGGTCCTCATGGTACCGTCGACATTAGCGACCTCAATCCTGTTAGTTCCAGCATCAGTCCAATATAATTTGTTTGTATACCAATCGAACGCTATGCCTGCTGGCCATACTGAAAAAAAAATACATTTTATAATAATCAATTTATTTATCAATGGTATAAAACTGTGTATTTTTCTTACATCTATGAATAAGTACTTACGTAAATTGGACTTTGCTATGATAGTTTGTCCTGATCCATTTATATGGGCACGGTTGATCGTATCTTTATCAACATCAGTCCAGAAAATAGAGTTAGTGGTGACATCCCAGTCCAAAGCAACTGCTGATTTGATGCTGTCTACAGGAATCACCTAAGAAACAAGACGGTGAGTTAAATTTAACTGTGTCCTGACTTTTAGTTTTATAAATAATTTTAATTTTTACTTACCATGTCTAAAGAGTCTGTTTGTTTTTTCGGCTGCAGCTGTTTCAATCTAAGATCCCTTTTTCGCGCATACAGAAGCAGTTTTTCTGGCGCTTGGTCGCAAATTCGACTGAAATTAAAACAAGAAAATTAGTTTATTCAATTCCATAACTAAAAATATCTAACTATAAGCGCATAAGCCTATACCTATCAATATTAAGATTAAATCCAGCAGGACACTTGCAGCTGTAACTTTGGCTGTTCGGCAAACATAAATGGGAACATCCTCCATTGTCGCCACCGCAACGATTCTTGTAAGTTGTCATTTGACGAAGTGGGTGGTAGCTAGAAGAAAACAACGGAGATGTTATGGAGTATAAACAATCAAACTCATTAATTGTATTTATTTAAGCAACTTCAAAAAAGTGGGCTTCAAAATTTAACTGTATTTTTGTGTGTTTTCTTAATGATAAAGCTGATTGTGAACCAATTTTATTGAATCTGTTTCTAGTTGATTGAATCAGGCGTTACTTTACAGAAATTCATCTTCAAAACTGTTTTTTTGACGAATCTCTTGTGTATTTCTGCTTTCTCGTATAAATAACTTTTATTTGAGTAACATCTATTGGCGCGCCTTGGCAGTAAAACCGACTCGTATGCCGTGGCGGCAAACGGCATGACGGTCTCTTATGCCGTCATGTTTCACATTTGCCGGACGTCCTGTGACGGCCAACTTTTTTATTAGAATATATTAACTATTGTTATGAGTCGTTCAATCTATTCATTATATATTACATTTACCTGTGAATATCCATAGGAACATAGCGACCAGCGTGTATAGTTTGAATTCCCATTCCGGTTTTCTTGTTCACGGTTGATATGCTCTTTGTGTGCCAATCAGTCCAATAGATCGCATCTTCGAATAGTGTTAACGCAAATGGATGCGGTAATCCTTTATTCGTTATCTGAAATTTTGTATTCATAATTTAGTCCCTAAATATTACAAACTACCTCATAATTATATTTTGGCAAAACTTTGTTTATTTGAGGGTACCTCACCTTTTTTCGTTCCTGACCATCAAACATTGCTCTCTCAATGACATGATGCTTAGCATCTGCCCAGTAAATTCTAGACTCGGTGTAGTCAATAGTCAGTCCATTTGGCCAGAAAATCTGACTGACAATTATACTCTTGCGCTTAGTACCGTCCATATCTGCCCGCTCTATCTTTGGATTAGGACCTTAAAGTAAAATACCGTAGCATAAATAAAAATATACTTTGCATTATTACTTATATACTTTGACTGCCCCGGTGGCTCAGTTGGTAGTGAACCTACTTTCTGCGCTTGGGGGCGTGGGTTCGATTCCCATGTAGGACAAACATTTGTGTGATGAACATTTGTGTTTGTTCTATGTCTGGGTGTTAATATCTATTTAAGTATGTATTTAAAAATATATATGTATGTATATCAGTCTCTGGCAGCCATATTACAAGCTTTGCTTAGTTTGGGGTCAGATGACCATGTGTGCAATAATGTCCCAGATATTTATTTATTTATTTATTTATTTATTTAGGAAGTCGATTTTAATTGTGAATTTCATTTATTATGCACAACTTAAAAAACAGAAAATTAAAGAAAACTTAAAGTACTAACTAAAAACTAAAACTTAAAATAAATAAATAAGAAATTAATCTAAAAGACCATTAGTGGACGGAAAGGTCCCCAGAATGCTGGCGGCATTGCCACGTTGAATGGTAATGCTCAATTTCTGCCCGAAATAGAAGCCAGCATTCTGGACACCCGAGGCCTCCACCAATCGCCTGGCCAAGTCCTGATAAAGCCCTAAAGCGGCCGGTCCCCACGGACCCATCGTCTCCACCCCAAACGGAGCAAACATGTACACCCGATCAAGGTGTGCATATTTGCGCCGCTTGAGGTTTTCGGCTTGAGCGGCGGCAACGCCGGCTTTAAACGAAGATGCGGGAAGGTGAGACGGAGCCATTGTGTGCATCCCACGCATGTTGCATCCCACACCAATGTCTGCCCCACTTTCCATGGTATGAGGATCATTCCGTCGGGTCTTTTGCCGTCGTCTCGCATCAGTCCATTAGGTTCCAGGACTGACGGGACGCCGGCACTGACAAAAGCCCGACGGATGACATCATTCAGGGAGGCGTGCCGCGGTATGCGCCCAGCACTCTTCATGCACGACAAGCCGTGGTGACCGAGTAGATCTACATTATCGCCACAGTTGCAGCGATGGGGGACTTGGCAAGCTGCGCCTTCTTAGCGATACGGCTAAACAAAACGTTGTTTTATCTAATAAAAGTCCAATATTTTTAGAAGGTAGAGCGTGCAACCAAAGCCCCGACTCCCAACGAGCAACAGCCAGAAGACGAGCGCGCTCTGCGGAAGAAGTAGAAGAATCTAAAAGATTTTTATACTCTAAAGCACAGAGCGGCCCCTCCCATTGCCGTTGAGAGGAGGGGGTCTTGGGCAGAGATTCGCTTGGGCAGGCTTTTTTTCAACTTTCCAAAGCGTCAGTAAGAAAACTAATCTGAAATTTGGGCAGTGATGACTGTAAGATGTCCTGAACTAGATTTTGTATGCTGTAGGCTGACGACAGGAAAGCTGGCAAAGATACGCTAGAAATATTGCGTATGCCGAGACCTCCAAACCATACAGGCAGGGAGGCCTGGCACCGAGCACGTTCATCGAAAGGTGTGTTTAAAATGGCGGTGAGAGTATCCCTTTGAATGCTGTCGAGCTGTTGTAACAGTAAGGGGTGGTTCCAAAGCTGACAGCACCTAAGGGCATACGTAAATTTAGGTACAAAAAGGCAATATTTTATTATGAAAATTAATATTTTTATTTTAGTTTGTTTTAGATTTGTATGTTTTACCCCAATCAGTCCAAAACACCAATGCATCTCCAGGGTGGACGGCGATTGCTCTCGGTTTGTCGAGGTCATTAGCGACAATCACAGCTCTTTGAGTGCCATCAAGAGTAGCTACTTCTACGCGTCTCGTTCCAGAATCAGTCCAAAACAACAAATCGTGAATCCAATCCACTGCTACACCACCGGGTGTTTCGAGACCCCATCTTATAACATCTGCAAATATATTTTATCTTTAATCACGTATTCTTTCTATTCAAAACAGAAATTAGACTAAGTTATCTTACCAGTTACATTATTTTCGTTTATTTGAGCAACCCTTATCACTCTCAAATTGTTTTCAGACCAGAATACAAGCTTCTTTTCATAGTGGTAATCCAAAGCAACTGCATTGTGAAGTCCTTTTACTACTGACATGTAGTTATCTCCAGTGAGCCAGACCTACAGAATTAATATAGAATTTATGGATACTGTAAAAACGACATACTAATATTGTTAACGAAAGGATGAAAAGAATACCTGTCTTATTCCGATCCGATTTGAGAAGAGTAAAGATGGTGATTCGCCCGTAGGCTTGCAGGATCTTCCGTCAGGTCTCAAGACGTAGCCAGTCATACAACCACATAAGAAAGTCCCAACTGTATTGGAACAAGTTTGCGAACAAACTGGATCTTGTTCATACATACATTCATCAATATCTCTGCAACTGTGAAATAAAATAAAATATTAAAACATATTTTATCTAAAAGCATCTGCATTCATAGTATCAATTTCAACTTTTGTTACCTGTATTTGTCACTAGCCAAAAGGAACCCCAAAGGACACGCGCAAGCTGGTTGCCCATCAAATGTGGTAATACATAGCTTTTCACATTTGTCTTCAGAGGTGCATGCCCTTTTCGTGGGGCACTTCTCTTCATCATCACCTTTAGGGCAATCCTTCATTCCGTCGCACACATGCTTCCTGTTAACACAGTTTCTGAACGCGTTACTTATAAAGTGGTCCTGAAACTTGCATGTGTACTGATCTTCCTCGCAATGAACTTCGCAATTAATTTCATCTTCCCCGTTTGAGCAGTCTCGGACTCCATCGCAAAGCCAAGTTTTCTGTAGACACCATGAAATTCGTATAAAAAATTACTCGATGTTAAAACCAATCGATTCTGTAAAAAATCTTACCAAGATGCAGCGGTGATCAGCGCACATAAACTCATCGGCAGTACAGTTCTGGATTTTGTTGGGTTCACAGTTCAGCTCGTCGCCGCCATCGGCGCAGTCTCTTTCAGAATCGCAACGCCAACGTTCCGGGATGCATTTACCATCGTTGCACCTTAAAGAGGAATAAATTATGTGTCATTAGTATCTATTTCAGTATCAGAATAAATCTGTTTCGTTTGGTTCTCCAGATTACTAAAGCTGGAGTGGCCTCGTTTCCAGAAAATCTAACTACGACTGGGGTAGACCGAGTTCTATAGTGGTGTCCGCAGATGGACAAACGTAGCAAATGACGCCATGCAGCTAGGGAGTGACGATCTGCATAAAGTGGCTGGGGGGAACTGGCTGCTAAGAGCTGCAGTCCAAACTCCGGGGTTTTATTAAGAGTATGTATATCATGTTAAGGATGTGGGCAATACTCGTATCTTACTTGAACTCTCCAGCACTGCAGCTGCCAGGTAACATCGGGCAAGTATCTTCGTCGCTCCAGTCGCCACAATCATTATCTCCGTCGCATTGGAACTCCTTGTTCACGCATTTTTTGTTGTCGCATTGCAATTCGGTCTCACCACATCTTAGTAGATCCACAGCTGATCGAAAAAACGGTTATATATTTATTTATTCAGTAAAGATTAAAGATGATTACAGACCAGTAAGATTAAGATTAAGACGGAGAAACCGTTTTCCTCGCTCTCTTTTGAACGCAAAATGCGGAAAAGCTGTTTAAAGATTTGGAAATAATTTACTATCTGAAATGTAATGTGACACTTACGGCATTCATTCTCGTCGGAGTTGTCAGAACAGTCGGGCTCTTTGTCGCATCTCCAATGCTTAGAGATGCAGTCGCCACTAGAGCACTGGAACTGATTCTTTTGGCATGTTCTGTGTGAACAAATTATTTTTTGTTTGAAATGCAGACAAATCATATCAATGAAACTCATATACTGAAGGATAGCACTTTAACGTATTCTCGGTCATAGATTTAGAAGCAGACATGGTATAAAAATGTTGTGCTAGGCAAGAGAGCGTATGGGTACTCGAGGACTCGAGTTATCAGATAGGGTGATATGGAAGAGAAGTAAGGAGAAATAAAGGCTCACTTCACCACTTACACCACTATTAATACTTATACTTACTAAAATGCTAATCTTTGCTCACCAAAATATGAACACCGAAAAAACGTCCATTCTACAGAACGGAACAAAGATAATGGCAAACTAATGATAGTATCAAATCAACTAATGCTCTCGTATTATTAGTCTCAAAGATATTAACGAATAAAATTTAACATAATTTTGGTACCCAAGAATTTTAACATATCTCCAACCCAATGTACTGGGATGATTAAACACGTCAAGCTATATGAAATCCCAGCGTGCAGCATTTTTTTCTACTGTACTACTATATTTTTTCTTTTTTTCTACGTCTCGAGGACAATTTAGTGGTAGTTTAATTTAAAAAAGTGACGGCACTGGCCGTAGAGCGTAGCCAACGTATTGCAAGGTTGTATTTCGATTAACGTCATCTCGGTTCTCAAGTATCGATACCTACGCAACGATGTACTGTTAATGGTAATCACATCGAGTTCCATAATTAGTCGCCCACGGAAGCTGGATATATCAGGATGCAGGCTGAGCGTAGGCGGGTAGCCATGGAAACCTGACAACCCTCGCCGCACCCGTCCCGATCCCCCAGGAATATTGATCCAGAACAAACGTACAGTACGCCGAACAACTTATCTCTGTGCAGTGAGGGAGCGACCATCGGGTTTTCTGAACGAATCTGACAGCCTTCCGTAGAAGCATTTTAATTCTATCATATGGCCAACTCTACGAATAATATGGGTGGGATTTATTGTAAAACGTTATTCGATTTATTTTATGCAGCTAGTTAGCTCTACTTAACTTTTTTATTGTTAGATTTTATACTTGGTTCGGAAGTTCACGGGTTCGAAATAGCGCGGTTGTTATGTTTGTCGTGTATTGCGCCGTTTTATTAAAGCGCATGCCTGGGGTGCCTAATAATATCTTTACGTTGACTAAAATTAGTGTAACCTAATTTTGTAATAATATTATTACCTAAGTAGAGAAGCTTCTCTACAAAATGTCCCTACTCGTCTGCTACAAAAACTAACAAACCATATTGAAGAATAGTAATATGATTAATAATAGGGTAGGTAAAATTTAATAATCAGATTACCTATACAAGTATTGTGGTAAGTATATATAAAGCAAAATACTACGGTTACTGATTCATCAAGAAATCTTGGAATCAACTTGATCTCTGACGCTGAAATTCATAAGAAAGGATCTTACATAAGGGCTAAATTAAGAGAGACAAATGGGGGTTGAACGTTTATATGATAGTACCAATTTGCGGACAGGAGAAATATTTCTGCTAACTGTACCACAGAAGATAAAAAAAACGGTGGTACATCAATAGTTTAACGGTAAAAAAAACATGGTCCGGAAAGCCGGACTACGCAACTGGTGAATCACCCATTATTTCAAAGTAGTGCAAGTTTGCGAGTTCTAAATAAGTCAGTTTGTCACTTACTTCAAAATATAAATTAATATCAATGATACCCGAGTACGTTTCCATTTATGAGGGGCTTACAATGCGATCTAAATAGCGCCATTTGTGTATTGCCATGACGTCATCACGATGATTGGAGTCATCACTCTCCGTGATTTGAGTGGTTTTGATAAGATTAGTAATAGTTTTACGACAGTTGTGTTATTTATAGTGTTTTGTACTATTGCGAGCTTTGTTTTTGTATCGGAAACATGTTTCAGTCGTTATAAAGCATTTTGCGTTGCTAGTACGACCTCCCTTGGCCCACGTGAAAGTCGCAAAATCGACTGCGGGACAAAGTTGGCCGCAAGGACAACCTGGCTAGGTCCAGTGACAGGGCACAATATGATTGCGGAAATTCTGCGTAGGCCATGTTGCACCTAAACTTGTGCCCCCCACTGCCCCAATCCCTGCACATTGCAAAACTTGCACAAGGCTTCCTCCTCGGCAAGGCAGGGTCGATGTGACCGAATACTGAGATAGGACATCGTATCGAATTTAAAAAAACTCGATGGACATAATAAAGAGTTTTTATCTATTTAGAGAAATTAAAGGAAAGATATAGGTTCTTGAGTGGAAACCGCGAACTGGAAGACGCAGCGTAGGTAGGCCTCTCACTAGATGGACTGACGACATTGTGAGAGTCGCGGGCATTCAGAGGATGCAGATGGCAGGATGTCGTTCAGTGTGGAGGTTAAAAGAGGAGGCCTATGTTCAGCAGTGGACGTCTTCTGGCTAATGATGATGATGAAAGGAAAGATGACATACAATGACGTACGCTTAGTATTAGAGTTCCGTTGACAACACTTAACAAGTACCGCTGCCGTGCCAGCTAGTACAAAAATGCCTATTCTCAAAATGTCACTTACTTGCCCTTAGTACAGTTTGTTTCGTCTGAGTTGTCACGGCAGTCGTTGTCTCCATCGCACACCCAATCCTTGTGAATACACAGTCCGTTAGCGCATGAAAATTCCCTTTCGGTGCAGTTCATGTCACCATCTGAAACAATAATAACTATTTGTTTATCCAATTCTTTAAAAAATATCTTTAGATTTATATGAGCTACCCTTGTATCTAACTAAGCCATCCTTGAAACGAATATCTCCGCATCTGCAAGTCTCATCAGAATAGTCTCCGAAATTTCTTGGATCAGATTATGGCCATGCATTTTTGCCACTGAGTGACGAGAAGAGCAAGTCGCGTAAGCGTCACACTTGCCATAACAGCTCAGTACCACCCAAACTGTACAACTTCAACAGTTCAAAACCCTGGGGGCAATGCATTGGAGTGATGGTGACCGGAGCATGTGCCCTTCAATATTTGATGGCACCCGGTTTGACTCTCGGCCCTGCACCAATGACTAATTAATTACTTAAATAAGTTACGTGCAGTTTCGATGCCATCGCTCAACAATGATGAAAGAAAACATCGTGAGGAAACCGGTATGTCCAAGAACCTCAAAATTTCCAAGACATTCACCAACATTTACTAGGCCAGCATGGTCGTTTAGGGCCTAACCTCTCTCTCTCTCTGGCCTAACCCCGGGATGGTGAAAGGCCTGTGTCCCAGCACTGGGAACATGATAGGCTCATAATGCGTGCAATGCATTATGCTCGTCGCCCTGTTACCTCATGTTAAATCTCTGTATCCCTAGTAATTATACTGGTAACATTGCCCTGCAATCCAAAACACAATGACGTTTGGATGGTACCATGTTGAATGCTATTGCTTGGCCAGCAAAGGAATGGTACTTTCCTGGAGGACTCTACAAAAGAGCTCTATCACTACAAAATTTTGCATATTGAATATTGCAGAATTTGCGCTGTTGCTGTATCGTAGGTATATAGTTTACTAGCTAAATCTCGCGGTGTTACCCGCAATTTTCCAGTTGTTCCGCATTTCTTTATCCATCCTCATGATGCACACTATATTCCTGCCAATCTAAGTACCACCTAGCCGTTTAGTTGTGAAAAGCAAGTCAACAGACAGAGTTACTTTCGCTTTTATAATATTAGTTAGGATTAAGATATTAGTTAGGATTGTCATTCTCACCACAATGAGTCTCATCAGAAAAGTCGCCGCAATCGTTGTCACCGTCACACAGCCACTTGATGTCGATGCACACGCTGGTGCTGTGACACATGGTTTTGTTCTTCTCCTCGTCGCAGGATCTAGAACAACCTGCCTCGTCCTCAGCATTGGCGCAGTCAGTGGCGCCATCACAACGCTTTTCCATTTCTATGCAGGTGCAGGATATCTGGAGAAGAACAATGTTTAAGAACTTGCATTACACCAATAAAGTGGTATGTTTCATCATTTTACAATAATGCCCATTGCATAATACAGTCCACAATACTTTGCACGTACCTAGCTACTAATTGCACATAATATATTCAGGCTATACAAAATGACAAAATCATAATAATATGAGTTTCACAAACATTGCATACACTGAGTCAGCATGGTGGATTAGGGCCCATCCTCCCTCTCTCTCTGAGAGAAGGTCTGTGGCCCAGCAGTTGGAACATGATAGGCTGATAATGATGATACAAAATGCCAATGATCCTATATCTCTACAAGGATGCAAGTAGGTATTTATCATTAATAATCGAGCAAGGTGCTTGCACATCATATGCAATACGCTTTAGGGGGACAACGTAACAGAGTTAGGTAAGTACATTATTTTTTTACGTATTGTTCATACAGTAGATTACAGTTCAAGATTTATTTCAATTTTTCAGCTACGGGTTTAATACTAACTTGACACGAGAACTGGTGCTGCATACAAGGATGGTGACAGCCCCCATCGCCGGGATCGTCGTCTTCGTCCACAATATCGATATTATGGAAGCCAGAGTGATCTGCACACAAAATGTTATTTGATTTCAATATAGAATTCTAGAGAAGTTTTACAAGGCTATTCAACTGTTCGGGATAATGTTCGAAAATCTTTTCGAAAGCAAAGACCGCAGTTCCGACGAACGCCCCGTGGCGTTCAACTACTCTCGGATTTATACGCTTTATCGTATATGATGGCCGATGGGACCGAAAGGTCCGAATGGAGACCACGGACCGATAGGCACCGGTAGGTGGATAAATGACCTAAAAGAGACCGCAGGGCAAAGCTGGATGCAGGCCGCTTCCAACCGGCCCTTTTGGAGATCGATTTGGAGGCCTATGTCCAGCAGTGGACATCCTATGGCTGAAATGATGATGATGACTCGTATATAGGTACTTACGGTGCCAATTCTCAACACGTGTGTGGGTGTTGTGCGACCAGAAGCCGGGCGCCGGCAGCGACCCGATGCCCGGCACGGCTGCCGGCGGTTGGTATCCCGGCACGCGGGCTCCCAGCGGAGACCGCAGATCTGGCGACTCCGCTGTGCCGTTTGTGGGACGCGGAGCGCCTAATGATGGGACTTCTTCCGCGGGCACTGTCATCATAGGTACATTATTATTTGAGTCACGAGTGGTCGCGAGTTTTGGTCATTATGACACACGAATTGAAATATTTCTTATTATTATCCCTTTTAACTAATTTAGTACCTTTATTTAAACTTAGGGTTGGACATCACGTGTCACGACTATCATTTATAAGAAAGACCTTATCACACGATTCAAAACTTTTGACCCCGATAACTTATAGTTATATACCAGTAGCAAAATATATTTTTCATATAAATTTGTCTCAGAGTTAAAGCTATAAAAGGTTCTGACCTCGCTGTAATACACATGGTTATCACGGAATGATGGTCCTAAGCTGAAAGGAGGAATTGTACTCATAAAATAACATGAAGAACTTAAAAATCTGGTGTTGCATAGAAAAAGTCTTTCACAGGCAACGTAAAATAATCGCAAATTTATATGAACCGTTTCATACATTTCGATGAGTGTACCTATGAATGAAATGTTTCTATTCAACACCTGTTTTTTTTTCGTGATTTCAGGGTTGTCCTGTAGAAGTTGCTCGCAATAATAAGTATAATAGCTTCCTTTTAGTTTAGTGACTCCGTTCTTTGTAATCTTGTAAGTATATCACTTCATAGCTTGAAATCTTTCCCCATAATGGGAAGTTACCTCGCAAATTAGCTTTATTGCGGATAAATTTTTGTATATTTATCACGGTTTTATTGTTTTTGCTACAAACTAACTAAATAACAATGTAATACAATATATAGAAGTCGTTGATTTGTCGTACGTATCGAATTGAAACTTTGCAAGTATATATAGGCAATTCTAATGATAATACAATAATTTGTCATCGAACTGATCTGAAGATGGAGCCAGAAGATAGATATTGGAACTCTTCAATGGACTGAATCATACTGACAGCGCTATCTGGCGGAAAAGACAATCATCATACCGCCTGTGCCGTGCATACGCGGAAAGAAACACCAACCACACACATCAACCCACCTCTTCCTTGACTCCTCACCTCGTGTGCGCGCGCACGAGTCACAAGCTTACAATGTTCGTATGTGTTTGTTAGGTCAAATATTGCAAGCTGAATTAGAACTAGCTCCTCTTACTCCTACGGAGTTGAATTTTTATACATTGATTTAGTTCTGATTTCAATGCATTTTTATGGTACATATTACTCCAGGATTAACTCTACGTAAAGGGACTCTTCAACAGTCAACAGCATAGACACGAAATTTTGTGTTCGCATTTTAGAGCTGGTTTTGAATTTTATCGCGGCCAAGCGCAACCCTATTCTACAATAAAAAAAAAGTTTAATAATGCAGCACTTTTAGCTACTCTAAATTACTACTCTACTTAAGGTGTTGAAGGTATCTACTAAATTTACATCTAAGTATGAAAAGTTTAATTCAGTCACTTCTGGAATTTTGTTGACAATAACACAATTTAGTAGCATAACGGACTGTATTGGATAAACAACATCTGTTCCTTGATTCCCGATCTATTACATAAGTAAGCGTTACGTAGGTATATATTGTTATCTATACACTATAACTGGTTTTGTACCTGTAGGTACCACGAACCACTTGAGAGATAAATAGTTCCTGCCTTGAGTGACCTCCATCGCACTCGACAGATCAGCACTCAGGGACTTTTCGTGCAAATCTATTTATATCACGAGGAAAATAGATACAAATCTAATGTTGGGATTGAAAGTCATTTATATAGGTGGAATCAAACCTGTAAAAGGTTACGTATATAGACTACTAATCCGAAAGGAGATCATTTGTACAGCTGAGTTTTTATATCGGGATTTCTGGGTTGATCTCAAAAATTTGGCAGGTACATTTTTATGGTGTGCAGAGATCCTATAAAGTTTTTTACATTTTGCGAAAAGGCCGTTTTAAAGAAGGAGAAAGATAAAATATCTGAGACATTTTTGCACACACGGTCATCTGACCCCAAACTAAGCAAAGCTTGTAATATGGCTGCCAGAGACTGATATACATACATATATATTTTTAAATACATACTTAAATAGATATTAACACCCAGACATAGAACAAACACAAATGTTCATCACACAAATGTTTGTCCTAGATGGGAATCGAACCCACGCCCCCAAGCGCAGAAAGTAGGTTCACTACCAACTGAGCCACCGGGGCAGTCAAAGTAGATTTAGTCACACTAAATAGATTTAGTGTGACGTCAACTCTTTCATTTGATACCCAAATTATGGGTAAAAACTGGTCCGCCATCTTTAGGAGTCAACCATATTGGATTTAGAATGACGTCACTTAGATAACCATGCATTGACATCTAAACTCATCGTGAACCCAAAAGATCAGTTGGGGATAACTTCTTAAAATACAGTTGCATAGTTTGACCCATACTAACAAGCCAAGTTTGTAAAATGGATCGAGTATCTAATTAGTACAAGCAGATACGGTTGACCTACCTAAATGTTTTTTTATCTCTAATGTAATCCTTATTTCTAGTGCAACAAGTAGTTATTATACTCACCACATAAGACGTTTATTGTTATCGAGGCTATGAACACGTGGTGCCACATAGTGGCGCGCGCGCGCTGCGCCGCGACTAGCCCAGCAAGCTAGGTGACCTGCGCATACGGCGCCTGCGTGCTGCCGGTCCACATTCGCCTTACCATGGCGAGGTACCAGGAACTCGCAGACTCACTCACTACCTGCAATAAGTATAGAGTTAGAAATCCTACCGATTGCGCCACAACAAGTGTTCACCACAGACCGTAAGGTACATTCGTGCGTGGCGTCACCTGACGGGCCTAATGGAAGCACCGTCGGTTGTGTACAACCGGCATCATACTGAGTTGGAGCCGGTTTTTGTGATATAATGCACCTACTTGTATTTTTTTTAATGTGCTTTAGCCGCGTTGAGCGATTTTTGGTAGGAGCAAAACCGACATCAGTTCACGTCACCGACATGCTAATGTGACGTATTAGTTATCACTTCTATCGGCATCCCCCATGAGAGCTTTTTTTTTCTTTATCATCAGCCAGAAGACGTTTACTGCTGAACATAGGCCTCCCCCTTAAAACTACCCACAGAACGTTCTTTTTTTGTCTTTTTTTAAATTTCAGTGTCACAAAATTAACGTTTCTGTATTTCTGCTGAGAAGAGGCCGCTTTGTGACAAAAAATCCTTTCATATTTTTTTTCATAGCGTGTTTTTCTTTCTTATCTGTCACGAATAAACGATGTCTATGTCTACACATGACTACGACTCACATCGTGTGTATAGTGCATTTCACCAAAGAGTTCCGTCGCCGTAATGTTGGCTCCCCTGCACTTTCCTTGTCATGTGTATGGGAAATGCAGGGGAGCCAACATTACGGCGAGGAAACTCTTTGGTGAAACGCACTATACCTTGGCTTCGTGTCAGCCTACGTTTTTCGCGTTCGTCTAACGCCTTTTTTGCTTCCCGCAACCGTATGATAGTATCTCATTTCTATATAAGTATTCCAAATATAAAAATCAATTGCAGTGCGTTATCTATTCTCGCAAAAACTCGAAAATGGCTAGAGAGATTTTAATAAAAAATTGTTTTGTTCGCCTCAATTGGTTTCGAATAAATATTGGAATATTTTCCCGTTTAATTGGAAAATTAAGGAAAACTGAAAGTGCTTTTTTCTTTGTTTTTTTTTTTATTAATTTATTTTATATGTATACATAATATAGTTAATAATAAGTATCGAAAAACTAAGATGTTTGATGTTTGTATCGATACTTACCATAACCATAACTCATTGGACAGGACAACGTTTGTCTTGACAGCTACTTCATTTATATTTTAGAAAGTCCAGACGTTTTTCCATCGAAAGACTAGATAATTTGTACAATGGTTTGACTACCAGTATGGCTCAGTAGAACCGCGTCTGCGTTATGGCCAGGAGGTCACTGGTTCTATTCCCGGCCCGGCCAGGTGTTTGTAAAATAAATTTTATTATCTGCTCTGGTCTGTGATCTGTAAGTTGTCCTTGTTTTCGTGCTCTTTCTATGGTATCCCCGATTCAAGAAATTTTGCGAGTAGGTAATTTCAATTCGTTTGATCAAGCAACCAACGATCTATATGCAATTCATTGGTTTGAGCTTCCTCTATAACTTCAGATCCATGCGGCATTAATTCTATTTGCATCACACAAAGAACTGCATTTTCCACTATACAAGTTCACAAAACTTTACCAAAATTAAACCTAAACTAAAATATAACTATTCAAATTATTTATTGAGAATAAAAACGGACAAATTCCACTAACATTTATCTCACATACTGTTAAACTAAAATAGATTTAGTAAAAATAGGAATAATATTATAAAATTACTAATATAATAAATACAACAAATTGCTGTAAAAATATGTCAACTATAACTAAAGAATAAATCAATTTCACCCAAAAAATTGGTCAACAATTTAATTTCAAAGCGATCTGTAAATCTTACAAGGTACCCATTTATAACTACTTACCCTTGTATCTCACACTTCTGCCCTTAACTACTTATTATACATTCCGTCAGTGTCAATTTTTTTTTCTATATTAAATAGTTCAATACGTGGAGTTCGTAATATCTTTATAAATAAACTGCGTTGCTAGCCCTGTATTGAATTCGTGGCGGACATATTGGCCGTAAGTACGCGCATGCGCTGTCCTGGGCTAGTCTTACGAAGCAGGCAATACTTGTTGATGGCTTTTCATTGAGCCGCGCCGCGCAATACCCAGCCACTACTCGGGTCCAGGTTGCCTTGAGCTTTTCTTGAATGTCTTTATACTTATACACATTTTTTATTGAATAATAAGCTTGCGCTTGACTGCCACTTCGCCTGATGTTAAGCGATGATGTGGTTTACGATGGAGCGCGCTTGCCTAGAATAAACCGATTCAATCACGATTTAAAACATCAAGATTGTAATTACGGGGGAACACATTCAGGCATCATATTCCACAAACTAGTGATTCGCACAGTAAAAATGGAAATATAGCGCTTCGTTTAGGCTTCAACTGTGACATCGTATTTTACCTTTTCGTGCTTACCCTGGCCGTCTGATAGAAAGATGAATGGGAGGTAAAAAATAATAAATAGGTATATAATTATAAATCCAAGCCGCCTGCCAAGCGTCGGGATTATGGCAACACCCCTCTCTATGAGGGAGGCCTTGTCCAACAGTGGACGTTAATTGGCTGATGATGTTATATAATTATAAATATTGGTACTTTATTATACTTATCTGGGAATTCGTAATTTTGCCGAATACAAAATACTCTTGCGCATATTAAAAATCAGCACACATTTATATCTAAGTAGTACCTACAAAGAAAAACTAGTTGTGACCTACGATTTTCCCGTATGTTCTGAAATATAAAGTATCCTATATCCAAAATACGGAAATAGTGCATCATAAGTAAGACATAGGATACCATGTCTTACCTTATGATGCACTATTTCCGTATCAAATTGTAATAACATCGATACAGTCATTTAGTCGTAAAATCATCAAAAGGTAGACAAAGTCACATTCATAATACTTATTAGTTTGAGGAAGATTATGCTAAACATTTATAATAACCCTCCCAAAGTATAGTCGTAAAGGCAACGAGAACGTTTGCATCTAATTTTAATAATTGTGCCAATATTATTAGAAAATGTTTAATTCAAAACTACGACTCAAACATTTTACGTTCACTCATTTTGTTGACGCTATGATAAGACATGTTAATTCCGGTTGTTTAGTAATAAAATAAATACCTACTCTTAAAAAAACATTATTTTAACCCTTCAATTTATTCTTATTATTGTGATGTTGTCACAGAATAAATTGTTAATAGATGCAGCACAAATACGTAGGAAATAGTAGTAAGTGTAAAAATAATGTAATATACAGGCTCAAATTCGATCAAAAATGTACTTACTGGCAAATATGTAAGAATCCATAGAGTTCGTTAACATAGACACTACTTCAGCGCTACGGGTATTTCAAACAATCACGATTAGAGTACTATCGATTGTCCGAGTGCATTCACTGCCACGTACAACATGCAGTGGTTCATCAACATGCTATAAAGATCCCTTAACTGTTTTATTGTGCCAATATTTAGCAAATACGTATGAAAATTGAGCGATCAATACAGGGTAGCTTGCGCTGTGGCTTGCACCCACGCCCGCCCCGCGGCTCTCCCCGCCCGCCCTGAAAGCTCGAAACTCAACACCTCCGCCCGCCCACGGGTCTGACCATGGAACTTAAAGACGACGTCAATTGTGAAACCTACAAGCATTGCTTCATATTCTCTCCAAAACATACACATTGCAGAAATGCTTTTGTAATCACAATGCCACTGTGTCTAACATCCTCAAAGCTGCACATAAACAGTGTCGGATTTATATTTTTTACGAGTGTAGGCCACTTTATTTCTGCCGCCCCATGATGTACCTTTCTAAAATAAAAAGTGGGGGCTTTGTTTGACTTTTATCCTCTGAAATTAGGTGAGCTTCGTCTATAATCTGCCGCCCCTAGGACGCTGCTGCCCCTAGGCCGCGGCCTTTATGGCCTATTGACAAATCTAGAACTGCTAATAAACCTGTATAGATCATTCTAAAAATAAACACGCATTTTGCACTACGCATTAAGAAACCTACATATAATTATGCTACTTTTATCTTACCTTAGCCAAAGCCAGCAGTGGTCATTTCCAAAAATGTGTTCGTTTCCAATACAAAATCGCGTAACACAAAATCGTCCTGAAAACGTTCACATTTCACCTGAATTCACTTCACTTGTTATTTTAGTTTTTATTAATTTATAAGTGTTAATTATTTCCACGGTATACGTGTAGTCCCGAGTCAATGACGAGATGGGTACTAAGGCGATCTGGAACTCTGGAACCTGCTCCCTTCCTCCCGCGCCGTGACAGGCCCGCGCAGTCTGGCCAGAGCGGATGAATGGAGCCGCCTCCCGTAACTACCGCTCAATCTGTGCCTCACCTACCCTACCCTACGTAAAATCTCTGCTTCTACATTTATTTCATCGCCATTTGTGAATAACGCTCGATAGAAATAGATAAAGTGCTTATAAATATAGTCGCATAAGTGCGTTTAGTTTTACGTTTCTGTATCACTAAGAACCATGAGGTTAAAAAAAATAACTAAAAAAAATGAATATATCATACCTTCCTATAAATATTTGTGTGGATATATGGAAACTGAAAGAAAAGAGTTAACATATAATTTAAGGAAAATAGGGAAATATGATATCGTGGTAAACGTTTTGATCGCCCAGACTAGAGCATGAAGCATGAGCAAAAAAATAAATGTACAAAGATTGTTTTGAACATAACTTATTGACCTACAAACAAACGATAAGTAGGTAAATTTTATTAATTTAAAAAATACTTTAATCAACAAGCTTTTTCGTATTCGTCTCAGCAAACCTTTCATTTGATACCCATGTCATGATGGTAGATACGAACATTTTGTCCGCCATCTTGGGGCGTCGGCCATATTGAATTTCGATATTGATTTATCTCGAACCAAAGTGCTTGGGAAGACAAATGCAACGAACCCAAACTCGATGGGGTCATGTCGTTTGCCTTAGGAGATCTTATGGCCACCTTCTGTGTCCATCGACCAGCTCGATGATACCATAACATTGCATTGTCACCACACTACCATAAGTATGGAAAATTTCAGCTCAATCGGTTGAGGATAACTGGTCTAAAATTCAGTTGCAAGATTTGTCCCACACATACAACATACATACATACTAACAGGGCAAGTTAAATAAAAGCTTGTAAAAATAATGTGTATTTTTGTCATCTTGTACAAATACTAGAGCACAGACCTACCATTTTTTTTGCTACGTAAATCTATGTACTAGAGAACTGATGTAAACAAAGACTTTCTATAACAGTATACCTACCTACTTAGTCTGTGGATCTAAATAAGGAATCAAGTAAACAAATGACGTAAGATAAAGCTATAAAATCCAATCGAATTAATTGAGTCCCATGACGACTATTCTTATTCCAACGCCCTCTATTTATCCCCATACATTTATCGGCTTAATTACTAAATGCAAGTGACTTCGTACGCGTACCTATATAATTTAAAAAAATCCTTTCTTAGTCTACTCTAATAAGTAAATCTACACTTCTACACTAATATTATAAAGAGGAAATATTTGTATTTTTGGATATTTGTAACGAATTAACTCAAATACTACTGGGCTGATTTTAAAAATTCTTTCACCATTAAAATTTTACAATATCCCTGAGTAACAAAGGCTATATTTATTTGAAAATGAATTACTAGATTGTTTAAAAAAAAAATCTCCCATGCGAAGCCGGGACGGGCGGTTTTTTTTCTACCCCCAGTTGTGCGTTGTCTGTCAAGCGAATGCATTTAAGATTTATATTAAGTAGATCAAACACGTGTCACGTTTCGCGATAGAGTTCAAAATACAGAAATCCGAAGGACCAAAGTGGAAGATATCGGATTCCATATAACTAAACTGAAGAGACCTTGGGCAGGACTCTTGGCTAGATACGACGACGGCAGGTGGAGTAGGTCTCTGATGAAATTGTGGCCACGCGAGGGTAAGTAGCCCTGGAAGACCAGTCCAGCAGTGGCGGGGATAACATAACCAAATTTTACGGAAATACATGGACATGACTGGCGTTTAACAGGGAACATTGGCGAAAGAGGAAGGAGGTTCATGTCCTGCAGTAGACTGAATGAGCTGTCAATGATGATGATGAGATGACGACAGAAAAAAGAAACCAATTTGCAATGGAAGTTATCATCGACAGTACCATCCATCCTTGAAGTTATCCACAAGTGTCGCCATCTGGTGTTTTTCAGTTGCTTCAAGTTGCTGTCTCTAGGTACGGGTTAGAGTTCGTAGTCGCTGGTAATGTAAAGGTTCAAGAGGTCTATAAGGTTCTAAAATGTACTACCTACATCAAAGTGTATTATCTATCAGTTAGATGTCGTTAGTCTCGTATAGTATCTACTCATCATGTTTCCAGTGTCTTACACACTTTTCATCAAATGTTTACTAACGTAAACGATGTTTTTCAATTTGTCAAACCTGATTGAAAGGATAGCAGAAGTATTTAGTATTTAACTGACCCCAAACCAAGCTTTGCTTAGTTTGGGGTCTGATGACCATGCGTGCATTAATTTCCCAGATATTTATTTATTTGTATAGTGATGAGGTATAATTCTCGATAAAAATGATACCTCTCTGCCCGTTTACCATCACACTGTTTCGCAAGCAAATTTTTAACATTTTATAGATACAAAATCACTAAGTAGGGATTTTAAAAACCGATCGGTGATTTGTCTTTGTAATAACATGTCATAATTATTTATAATCTTCGACCACACCGGTACTTAACATCAGGTGAGCTGTGGTCAAACGCCTAGCCTGTCAATCAAAAATAAATATTCAATTATTATTAAGAAAATAACAATTATTCAAGTTTTACTTTTTTTTTATTTATTGTTTGTTGATTTTTCATTTTAATGACGGAAATCGGAACAATCTTGTAACGAGTAGGTTTAAATTACAACATTTTTAAATCCCGACAAAAAATCTGATGATCTTATCAAATGGCTAAACAGACTTTCTTAAATCATAGCTAAGAATAGGTACTCCCGTAGTCACCTTTGAAAATATAAACGGTTCAGGCGTTTGGGAAAAACGGTGCCACACGGTACGGTGAGACAGATATTTTCTTGAATTATCAACCAAGCTTCAACCAATCATCAAGATTCAAGAAAATTTGATCAAGAGTTAGAAAAATATCAGCCCTTTTATGGCACGTTTCTTAAAATTTTCAATTTATACTAGTGCAATATTCTTTCAATTATCAATTCAATTATCTGTAGGCACGTTTGTTGAGTTGACTTTCAAGCTTTCGCAATGAAACTAAAATAATCGTAATAAAATGTATTTCCCTTAAACATTACGATATTACTAAATACTCGCAACTTTTCTAGAATTGAACATCGATTTATATTCTACAATGATTTATTAACGACATCCATCCTATTAATGTACATAGGTATTTTATTTACAACGAGAATAATAATTTCTATATAACATATTTTTTTTATCTATATAATAATTATAGGTCTATTCTATACGAAGATTTTAAATTCGGAAAAATATGATTTTATTATAAAATATGTCGTCTAAACTTATTTTACTAATAGTTATGGTAATCTTATGACAAAGACGAGTTGAGATAATTCTAATAGGACAGCGATGCAATGAAAAAAACCTGTTATATTATGTAAATTTTGGGTCTTATTATTTTATAAACTTAAATATTGGCAGTTTTATCAAAATAGCATAGTTTAATCTAAACTGTAATCATCACTATCGAATAACACTTTATTGAAAATTTTCACACAACAAATAGTTATTGCTCTTCATATGCTTAGTTTCTAAAATAGATCATTAGCGTTTTGTTTCTCAAAAAATTGCTCACAATTAATATTTTATAAATTTATCTATTATTAAAATCATATGGTGCATGAATAGTAAATAAAAAAATTCTAAAATCATATTTTACGATTTTAAAGCATAAAGAATGAATGTGCTTGGTGTATTAATATGTTTCGTATCATGTCCCATGAGGCCCCATGGTCCCAAAAACATACGTTCAACCCGTGTCCACTCCATCAAACATAAGTCCGTTTTCAAAATGATCGAAAAGACCATTCCGGTCGTTATTCCGTGTAAAAAAATATTGTGCCTACATTGAGCTCTATGACCGCCAAGTACCTGGACAGGTCGTCCAGGTACTGAAGAATTGGTACTTGCAGCAGAAAAATCGAGTCAGATGGAAAAATGAATACTCTGCAGGCTTGGAGCTCAAATGTGGTGTGAGGCAAGGGGGGAGCATGTCTCCACCCCTCTTCAACCTGTACATGGATGGCTTATCGGAAAAGCTCACGCAAACAGGAGTAGGCTGTTCCATCAATGGTACTATGACGAATCATATCTCATATGCGGACGACATGGTTTTACTAGCGCCGTTGATATCAGCTACGCGGAAGCTGCTAGCAGTGTGTGAGAAGTATGCTGAAGATCACAATATGATGTACAATCCAGATAAGTCGGTGTATATGATCTTCAAAGCTACTAACTGCTACACAAATCTGCCTCCTCTCACACTATATGAAGCCGCTCTGGAACAAGTCGAGGAGATCAAGTACCTCGGTCACATGATCTCTTCGGACCTATCGGACCACGCTGACATAGAGAGACAGAGGCGGGCCATAGCAGTGCGCGGTAATATGCTGGCAAGGCGATTTTTCCGTTGCAGCGACTCTGTCAAGGCCCAACTCTTCATAAGTTACTGCACCAGCGTGTACACCGCAGAGCTGTGGACGAACTACACCAAGGCCACTATGAGCGAGATGCGCGTGCAGTACAACGACGCATGGCGCGCGATGTTCCGCGCTGGCTGCCGCGGTGGTGCAGCGCAAGCAGCATGTTCGCCGAGGGGCGCGCGCCCTGCTGGCAGGCGCTGCTGCGGAGCCGATCAGCCGCCGTGCGCACCGCCCTGCACCGCTCAGATAACACACTGGTGGCTGCGGTACGAGAGTGGCACTCCAGCTCTATACATCGCACGTGGAGGATGTATCACACGCCTATCACTTAATTATCATAATGACTAATCTTAATTTTCAATTTTTAATGTGTAGTATAATTTTCGTATTTAATTTAATTTTTTATACGCTATGGATGCAAATCTGGACAACAAATTATTTCATTTCATTTCATTAGACAATTTCCCTTTTTTAATGCCGTATGTGTCAAACAAGCTAACGGGCTGCCTAATGGTAAGCGATCACCGTCGTCTATAAATGCCTGTAACGCCAGGGGCATCACCGATACGTTGATGGAAAAGACGGAATGCAATTCACTTTTCGAGTTTATTATCGATTAACTATGTACGGGGATTGCGTCATCGTTCAAAAAATCATCAAGTTAGTGATTCAATGCACACTACAATTACTGTGTATAATATGTGTGAAACGACTAGGTTAAGGGCCGAAATTGTCATGACACCTGAAGAGGTTACGATTTCCAAGCCTTCCAGATCGATTTCAACTGCCAAGAGATAGAAAAGTACAGAAAGACACGGGGAAACCTAGTTCAATCAATTAAACAGTTAATTGAACTACTGAGAATAGACGCCTTTAGCGTGGCTAAAACGTACTTGGCCAGCAGTGGGACGTTACAGGTTGGACTACTTATTTACATCGCAAAATAAAAGTTCTACCGAAACCATGACTTGGCTAGTCAAATATGTAAAATACCCAGTAGACCGCATTGAAAAGCATGAAACAGACGGGGAATATGACGCGGGAGTAGGTATCAATGACGTTGACATCTCGGATCTTCGGCATGGAGGACTTGATGACCGTGGCACCGCGGCGCAGTGCGTGCAGCATCTTTGGTTTGCTGGTTGAACCATCTGGAATAACATGGGAAAATACGGGTGTGAATAACAACCTTAGTCGCTGAATTCTAGATTCTAGCCTATCGATTTTTTATCGGATACATTTCGGAGAATGAGCATCGGATCTGCATGATATAATGCCACCCTCCCTATTTTTCTGGCCGCCTCCCTATATTATCGCGACACTGGTTATAGGTTGATATTCCGAAGATCTGTATGAAGCGCTTTTGTTCCACTTTTTAGTGTGAAAACTGCTAGTCTGTAGAATGCGCTGCCTGAATGGGTGTTCCTAATAGTTACAATCTCGGTGTCTTCAAATCGCGAGTGGTTCGACTTCTTATAGGCAAGGGTTCTCCATTGTTGACCAAATCATTGCTTAACATCAGTCGAGGTGGAGGTCAAACGCAAGTCTATTAAATAATTAAAAAAAAAAACAAGCTCAATAACAAAATTATAAAACACACTGGCAGGTGGTATGCCTAGCGTCTAGAGCTGATAAGCCAGTAGCGCAGCGCTTACCTGGCTACTGATTAAAGAAATAAACGTGGTAACGTGCATGATTTAACATTCATGCATTAAGCATGTGTGTTTTATCTGTATTCCACCAGCAGGAGGCGTCATTATCTCCGCAACCTTTGAACGATTTAATTTACTGGTGCATTGTGTAGGTAATTGTTATCCCATAGCTCATATTAATATTATAAATGCGAAAGTATGTTTGTATGTACCTTTTTATATCATAGGTGGCTAGCAAGCTAACGGGAGGCCTGATGGATGGTGTTATTTTTTTTCTTTCTGTCACTTAGCAATAGATCGACGTGATTTTTTGCATTGAGATAGTCGGGTGGCCATAGAGTGGCATAGGGCCCCGGAAAATATACGGTTCCCAAAGGAATTTCCACGTGGGTGAAACCGATGAAAACTCAAATGATGCTTTAAATTTTTGTTTGGGCCACCATTTAGAAAATGTTACAATATTATTTAAATTATTTTTAAATTATCGCCAGAACTAAAATTCTATGCAAAATTTCAGCGAAATCGGTTAAAGGAACTGGTTCCCATTCAACTTGCAAGATTTGACCTAAACAATCTAATAAACATTACAAGTTAAATAAAAGCTAGTAAAAATAGAATCAACTAGAATATATTCATACTAACTTCTAGAATGTGTTCGGGAATGCACGTGGGTGCGGTACCGCAGCTGCGTGTGATCTCGTTGGAGGCGCAAAGAAGGAGGAGCGCCTGCGGCGGCTGCCAGCGGCCGCGACCGGAGTCCCAACAGCGGCGACACGCGCCCCGAACACTCGCGCAGCGCTATTATCTCTTCGGGGGATCGGGAACCTGGACATAGCAGTTGAGGTTAGTATCTCTTTATTATCCGACTTATAAAACATTATGTACCTACACAGATTTCTCCGATATTTTTGAACCGATTTACATGATTTTTTTTGTTATTATGTAGACATCGAGATACAATACCTATAGAGTCACAATATCTAAGTGAAAACAGTCAAAAAATCTTCGAACATCGTGTACATACATAAACATCAATTAGTTCACAATGCCACATTTACTCCAATTTAGATGTATATTTTTTACTCCACATTTACCAGAACGCTGAGTAGGGCTGGCGCAGCGGCTGATTTCGCAGACCTCAAAAGGCGCAAATATAGTACCTTGGACAGTGGGTACATTTGTGAGCCTTTTAGGGTCGTAATCATGGGCCCGTGGGGATCAGGAGCCAAAAAAATATTCAAAGATTTATCATCACGTCTGGTCGATGCAACTCGTGACCAGAATGCTGGCCTCTACTTTGCTCAAAGAGTGAGCATTGCCATACAACGTGGTAATGGGGCCAGCATTTTGGGGACGATTCCCACTGGTAGCGGTTTAATAGATTAGTTTAGTAGTTAGGTATTAACATATCGTTTTTATTTTATTTTTATTATTGGAATGTTATTTAAGAAGTGAAAATAGCAAAAGTATTTTTTTTTCGAAATAATACTAAATTGGTGTCTTATATTCATTAATGGTCGTCGGTCAATAAAACATTTAGATGTTATGTCGCTTGTATAGTGTTCAACGTCGCATGTCCACTATGGCATCGTAGGACTGGCATCGCACGGCCACATATGGCACGGCGTTGTAGTCGGATTGCGGTCGCCTTACCAAAAAGTCAAAAAGTCTGCGCAAGAGTTTTGTCTCGGACATTTTTTTGGCACGATTGCTACTCTATATGTATTGTATCTCGATGTATGTAGAGGAAGCCCACAAAAGCTTCCTTACCTTGGCTCAGTAGTTTTTAGAGTTCCATAACCAAAGGGTGTAAACAGGACCCTATTACGAAGCCTACGCTGTCTGTCCGTCTGTCATCCTTCCTTTTAACGGCTGTATCTTTCGAACTCTAATAGATAGCCAGTTGATATTTTCACAGAACATGTAATGTTACGGAATAACTAAGAAATAGTAAAGTCAAAAAGTAAGTATATAGATACATAATACGAGAGAAAATTTTGGAAAACTGGAACAGGAAAATCCCTAATATAACTACGCAGCTTTATGGCACATACCAGAACACTTCAAGTCTTTCTCCACACTAGTGCTTGTTGAAAGGTCCTTGATCTTTAACTTGGCCCGTTTCCTCGCCCGGGCGCCCCAGTAGGTGTAGTTCACTGCCGCGTATTCCAGCAACGCAGCGAACACGAAAACGAAACACATGACGAGGTAGATGTCTATTGCTTTCACGTAGGAGATGCGAGGCAGGCTGCTGCGGACACCAGTGCTGATTGTGGTCATTGTGAGCACAGTGGTAATACCTGTTTACAAAGATGGGTTAGCTCTTTAAATTACTGGCAAAATCTATCTATAAAATCGCGTGATTTTCATTGTATCCCCCTGGAAGGTCAATCATCATTTCAGCCTATCATGTCCCACTGCTGGGACACAGATCTTCTTTTGGAGTAATAGGGTGGGCTCTAAACCACTATGCTGGCGCAGGAAGATGCATTGACACTCACAATTTACCTGAACCTTTTAGACGATAGAAACAGAATATGTATGCTTTCAACCCTTTCAACCTTCAACCTCCTAGACATACGATACCGAATGGTATTGCAATCTCATCTATAATATCAATTCTATTACTCCTGCGTATATTGATTTAGGGAATCCCAAACTAACAGTTTTGTGATCTTCTCTCAATTGCTTTTTACTCCATAGACCTCCTCATAAATAGTTTTCCTCCGAAAATACTTACTTCGGGTGACGCGATGACCCCAAAGTGGACCTATTGTCAATCGGGCAGCTTACGCAGACAAAACCGGAGGACATCCTGTACAGCGTCCCAAGTTTCTTTTAAATACTATAATAGGCTTGGGTTTGGCCGCCAACTTGCCTGATGTTAAGCGATGATGCGACCTACGATCGAGCACGCTTGCCTAGTAGAAACCGATTCAGTCTTGATTTGAAGACACCCAAATGCTTTGTACGGGTTTTCGGAATATCAACTATAAAGCGGTGTTGATTTTTCGCCTTGCCTGCTCTGGCTGTCCGATATAAAAAGGGCAGGTGGGAATTAGATCATGCAGATTCAAATATCGTTAGTCTTACGGATTTAAAATAGTTCTGCATGAGCTTCAGCTTTCTGGTGCTTCCGAAATGGTTCCATTTTTTTTATCAAAACCGATCAATTCGCGTAATTGCATCAATTCGTCGACAATTAGAACAATTCGAGACACCACTTTTAAACACTAGTTTTTGACAAAAAAATTGTCTATGCAAGTTGCTTTACCTAACGCCACCCTCGCCGAGGTAGCCTCGTGGTTGATCCAGAAGGAGACCCAGGACAGCATCACGATCAATATGCTCGGTAGATATGTCTGGAACACGAAGTACCCGATGTTCCTTCGTAGCTTGAAGCTCAGCGACAGCCGCTGGTACACGCCTGTTGCTAACTTTTCCTGGAAAGAAAATTAAGTTTTGAAATATCTTGTTAATTTTGGTGCTGAACTTGTATATTTATACAGGGTTACACAGAAAGAGTGTACTACGCCGAAAAGAGGTCAATGTACTCATTACTATCAATAACTATATAATAGCTGTCAATAAAAATAACTATTTTAACCGCATATAAGTCCGCAGCGCAGTTGACTATCAACTCTTCTAATCGTAAGCGACGATGTGGTCGAAGATGATCGAAATATGCAAGCCTAGATGTATGCCTATTCACGCTGACCTTAGAAAACTCTATAATATACTGTTTAAAACTATCACAATATAAAAACCTAGTATACACATATATATTTAGATGTCAAAAATTTCAATTAAGAATCTCAATGATCGGCACTTTCTCGCCCAAACGTGTTCATCAGGCTGGCTACATTCCCGCGCTGTATGGCTAGTCATTTTGGGCCAAGTAGTGACCTGGGGTCTAACGGCTAACTCTTAATGCGGGCCCGAATAGGCTCCGCTACCGCAAATAGTATCTCGGCGCGTTCGCGTGATTTTGGAATGTCGGTTAAAAAGGCGAGCAAGTCGATCCGATAGTAACACTTGTTTATAACAAATGGAGTGTTACCCAGAATTTCAAAAACAATGCCTGCCTTCCAAGATAATATACAAACATTAGCAGCATAATTTATATTCTGCGAAAATGAAACTAACTTACAAAGATACGATGTCAAAGTTTAGTGGTTACAAGTTGGGAAAGTTTAACTTAGTTGTAGGTACTTGTGAAAATATTTGCGGGGTCTCCGCGATGCGGTTTGTTTATATTGCTGTTATAAATTGGCTTTAGTAAAATTAAATTAACTTAACCAAAACATAAGTTGTCAAATTGTTTGAGAAAATTCAACAAGAAGTTTACTGCTGTGCTCAAAATGTAAAAAGACCTTGCAGCTACGAAATATTGCTGTATTAAGTTTATATGTTATAGCATTAGTGTTAGTTAAATTTTATATTTTAGTGATAGCTTGTGTATAATTGTAGCTATAAAAAAGTTTTTTGGTGTGTAAGGTGTAAAGTATTTGCAATTATCAAAATCATTATAATGATTTTGTTCCTGTTTATACATTACTTTATTTCATGTCCCAGTCATGTCAAAACTTACTTTTCTATCATTGGTCTCGTGCCCAAGTATAGTAAACTGGGGAAGCTCTGCGTCCTCCACTCCTCTCACTGGCGTTTCTTTCCAGTACATCACCACGTCTGACACTGTGTACCCATCTACAAGTCAAAGAACAACGTTAGCAGTCCGTTCTATTCTTAATTCTAAAGAAAGATGTACCTAAGTAGTGCTGTTATAGGTAATTTTGTAATAATTGCTATAATGGATACTGTCCTTCGCCGTTATTAACTTAGACAAATTTGAAAATTTTAATTAAGTAGATATTCCCTGGATTATTTAATCGTAAAAGTGTATTGGAGTTATGTTGAATAAAGCAAATATAAAACAACATCGAATATAATAAGATGCCTTATTTTAAACGAATTATAACCGTTAGATAAAGATAATATAGCAGAACTGCTGGCTGAATCTAGAGCAATTAGCATTGTTGCTGACCGTATCACTCCCACGTGCAACTCAATGAGAGTAACAGGTCACAGAGGCAATATGATTAAGCTTGCTGAGACTGAAACGAAGCTAGAAATATCTTAATGTAAAAAAATTACAACAACCTATTAATTTTAAATAGCAAAAAAGATCAGCAGTATACGGAAAATTACGGTTGTGGCTTACAAATGAATGAGTACCAAGAGCGTAGCCAGGTATGGGTAGAAGGGGCAGTCCCCCTATCCCCTGAAAGGGGTGGGGAAGCGCTCATACGGTGTGCACCCGAACCGAAGAGTAAACAATTTCATTTGCCTCTAACAACCCCCTGAACAAAATCCATGCTGCGCCCTTGATGGCTGCTGATATATAACTACGTAAAAACGAAACGTTATCTAAAATACAGTTGCAATGGATCAAACGACAGGCGAGCTTGATAATGAAGGCAGTGCGATCATGTCCAAGCATGACGGACAAGCTCCCGGTGATCTATTACAAGTGTAGGAATCACACAGCTTTCAATCTCGACGGTGCAGTTCTGACTGTCGAGAGGGTAGTAGTGGAGGTCCATCATGCAGGCCAGGGTAGCGGTGAACCGCATGCCATATGTGATGCTCCCGTCTCCTCCGAGGCGAACCAGTTTGTTGCGTTCTGTTACATCGTGGAGAAAGCTGGAATAAGAAAAGAAGTAGCATTGGTATTTACAAAAAGAAGATTTTTTAAATGTAAAAATAGTACTCTTTATCTTTTCCGTACTCTTTTTCGGCTTTTGTGGGGTTGGTACAACGTGTTCACTTTTCCCATACAATAAGTACTATCAGAGTTCACCCTTAAAATTATGTTTTCTTACCACTGAGATATACAGAGTTACTGGTAATCCATTAGCATCCTTTTAAGGGCGGCCTCAGCATATCAAAAAACCTTTGTCCTACAACTTAACAAACGTAACGAAAAAAAACCTGTTTCATTCATTTTATCGAGTGTTTTTTTTTTTATGGAACGGCAGATTTTTTCCCCGCAAATTTCCTAAAGTCGTATAACAAAAGTTGTTTGTTTTGATGTAATGTGGCCTCCAAGTGATTGCCAGTAGCCCTGTATAATAAAGATAGTCTCAAAAATTGCTTCTCAATATATTTAGTATGGACCCGGGTATGTCCTAAAACTGCGACCATAACCACCGGAGGATGGGCAACAGCGTCCTAATAGTACACGGTGAACGTACTGCGATCCCCAAGCCGCCTGCCAAGCGTGGGGATTATGGCAACACCCCTCTCTATGAGGGAGGCCTTGTCCAACAGTGGACGTTAATTGGCTGATGATGTGAATATATTTAGAAGGTGCGTCGCGTCCTTGTGTGCTTAACGTGTTTATAAAATTATATTTGTGCATGTCGTTTTGTTCGTTTACACTGGTGCTCAGTAATACTCGTGCGCACCACGGCGGTGATATCATTAGAAAAGTTCTTTCGCCGCGTTATCTCTTTCACGCAACACACCGATACCTTTTACGACTGTCCTATGCCCCTTCATTTTGTACGTTAATCTAAATGTAGCTTTTTTCGGAAAAGTGGGTATGTCCATATCTTAAAAACACTGTCAAACTTACCTATTCTTATCGTTCGCAAAAAATGTGTCTGGAACCCAGATCTTATCTGCGAAATCACCGGACAATGTCAATACCTCGTCCGGCAGACCGAAACCCAATCTTTCATCTTTCCAATACTGATTTAGATATAGCGTTATCGTGTAGTCCTGAAACAATATAAATTATTGTTGGAACGTGGAAAAATAGGGGAGAAATTGGAAACGAGACGATAATATACAAGGAATATGATAACTTCTCAGTGATTTAGGAATAGTGGTGCAACTTTTCTGTTCAACAGTCGGACCTGAGGCTTCCAATAGAACCAGTGGACCAACGATTTGAAGTTAGACCACCATTCCATACTTGAGCGTTACAACTTTCTATTATTTTTGTACAGTCACGACTATGTTTATTTTTTTAATTTAAAACAAATAACTGTCAGAAAACAAAACGCAACAAAAATCAGTGCATTTAGTATGAACAACAAAAGCATATCAAAAAAATAATATAAATACGTATAAAAATTATATTAAAGTACGTAGTCTGTCCCTATGTAACCTTTTCGCTACTACCTACACTGTAGTACCGATCATCGTTAAAAACAATGAAGTATTTAGTGTGCACCGTGAAGAAGACTTAGTAGACCATATTCGATAAAATAAACAGAAAATGTCGTATGTCATACGTGCGAAAATAGTGGCATAATTGTCAATACATACTAGCTGTACCTACATTTGTTTAAGGCAGGGACGTTACGTTTACGTATCGCTAGCTTGCTAAGCAACGAGTAACTGAATGCAAACTGCTGTACTGGCGCATTTCGGCGGAGTTTTAGGTAGATCCTGGTCGGCGGGGTACAAGCCGTTTCGCCTCGGAACATGCGAAAAAAACTGTTAATCAATTGGTAAAATCACCAGTCTATATTTTACCAGTTAATATGCTGACATTACATCTGCTGAGTGATAACAAAACTTATCTTATAATGAAGATAGCATTACTAAAACCATCCTACTCTCGACTCCTATAAATACAACTTTTGAAACTGAGACACTGATCCATTACGATGCAGCTGTGACTAAATTACATAGGAAAACTTTTGTAACGTTTGACAACAGGTTATATGTAAGTTTTCTTATATAACTATACCGGCCAAGTGACAATGCTTTACATAAGCCAGTGGTGATGGTGAGTGGGCGGTGACCTCAGCGTCGGAAGCGCGAGTGGCGGAGTATAGCCGCCCATCGATTGGCTGACGCAGCACGCCGCCCCTCGTCACACGCGATGTGTGTCAAGTGCCGGCCTTGCCCCCCTTTCATGCTATTAAAAGCCTAATGAATTAATTTGACCCAAGAGCCAAGCCCTTGAGGCGATCAGAAATCATTGGTGACCATTTGACGGCAAAAATTCGAGGTCCTATCATAGATTCCATAATGATAAATTAGCAATTATCCATAGTTTTTATGTTGCCTATAATTATTTGGTTAAGTATACTTTATTTTATGGAATGGTTCTAAAAACTACACTAAATAGAGCTTAAGTTGCAAGTTTCTGTATCTACTCGTATATACCTTCATCATGGAACAATAAAGAGCAGACATTTTAAAAACAAAATCGAGGTAAAAGTAAGATTATATAGCAATGGTGGCTGAGCGGTGGCATGTGCGCTTTACAATCTGACGGCACCCGGTATGATCCTTGGCCCTGCACCAAGGACTTGATTAGTATTTAGGTAAATTATGTGCAGTTTCGATGTCATCACTCAATAACGGTGACGGAAAACAACGTGAGGAAACTGCTATGTCCAAGAACCTATGACATTCACCAACATGCACTGGGCCAGCATGGTGGATTCGCACTTTCTTTGAGAGATAGCCTGTGTCCCAGCGCTGGGAACGTGATAGGCTGATAATGAATAAATGAGTGATTGAAATATATTAGTAAGGCCAAACAAAAATATACTAGAACTAAATAATATGCTTTTTTTATCATACTGGGTGACGAGACGAGCGAAGTCGCTCGCCTGATGGCTCTTCACGCTTGCCCATAACAGCTCAACGCCACTCAGAATTTTGAACTTCAACAGTTTACAACTCTGGATGGCAATGCACTGCGCTCGTCACCCCGAGATATAAGATGTCAAATATCTGTGTGCCCTGTAATTTCGCTGGAAACATTGCCCTTCAATCCGGAAAACAGTAGTGTTTGCACACTACTGCTTGGCGGTTGAATAACTGGCAAAGGTGTGGTACTTCCCCAGGCGGACCCCTGCAAAAGAGTCCTACCACTACAAAAATGCTTGAACGGTTAATGATTCACCCAGTAAAGCTTCTATTTCAGTCAAGTTTGTTAGTAATACCATCGACTGGTAATTCAAGTTCGTCTCGTATCGTCTTACCAACAAACGACAAATACGATCAGAAGTTTTGGGTGCCATCAATCATGTCAGATTCCCAGTCAACAACACCACTGGTTACATTATACCTACTTACTCACTCGTAGGTAGGTATGTTTGGGGAAAATACCAGCTTTAACGCATTACGTACCGTAGACGTAGCCTACTTGCCATGGTTTATTAAGCAAACTCGTTCACATTGACAGCCCCGATAGCTTACATGGTAGTGAACCTGCCTTCTGCACTTGGGGGCGTGAGTTCGATTCCCACCTAGGACAAACATTTGTGTGATGAACATTTGTATTTGTTCTATGTCTGGGTGTTAATATCTCTTTAAGTATGTATTTAAAAATATATGTGTATGTATATCAGTCTCTGGCTGCCATATTACAAGCTTTGCTTAGTTTGGGGTCAGATGACCATGTGTGCAATAATGTCCCAAATATTTTTTTATTTACATGACTTGAGGGCATCCTGTACTAAGCTAAGCATAAATATAATTTTTACATGATTTACTATTATCATCATCATTTTAGCCATAGGAAGTCCTCTACATACTTCATTATTTACAATACTATGTATTAAAAAAACCTTAAATACACTTCAACCAACAAAAATCTAAATGTTGGTGTCTGTGTGGCAGAGTACGCTGGCTGCATTCCTTCGTTGAATACTTAGAATATTTCTATATTCTAAGGTTGAATAGTAAAATAAATTATCTGCTAGAGGAATGATTCATCATCATCAGCAGCCAGAAGACGTCCACTGCTGAACATAGGCTTCCCCTTTAACCTCAACCTGACATCCTGCCATCTGCATCCACTGGATGCCCGCGACTCTCACAATGTCGTCGGTCCATCTAGTGGGAGGCCTACCCACGCTGCGCCTTCCGGTTCGCGGTCTCCACTCAAGAACCTTTCTTCCCCATCGGTTATCAGTTCTTCTAGCGATGTGGCCTGCTCATTGCCACTTCAACTTACATATTTTAACAGCTATGTTGGTGACTCCGGTTCTTCGGCGAATATCTACGTTCCGAATTTCATCGCGCAAAGAAACTCCGAGCATAGCTCTCTCCATTGCCCGTTGTGTGACTCTGAATTTTTCCAAAAGGCCAACAGTTAAGGACCACGTCTCAGTACCATATGTCATCACTGGCAACACACACTGGTCAAAGACCTTTGTCTTTAGGCACTGTGGTAACTTGGACGAGAAGATGTCACGCAATTTCCCGAACGCTGCCCATCCGAGTTGGATTCTTCGGGCGACCTCTTTGCCTAAGTTGGACTTACCTAACTGAACAATCTGTCCAAGATAGGTGTAATGGTCAACAACTTCGAGAGTATCGTTCCCAACGATTACCGGCACGGGTACAACATGGACATTGGACATGACTTTTGTCTTGTCCATGTTCATTTTAAGACCCACCTGTTGGGAAAGGCTACTGAGGTCGCGGTGAGGAATGATTAACCTCCCTTATTATCAGCACTTTTTTTCTAATCGTGGGGATATGCGATGAAATATTTTTGTTGCATGGGCCCCTTTAAATTATACTTCATCTAACTGCCGATTTTCAGAAAATAAAAGTATCCAACGTCACGATGCACACTATTATTATCTGGTCATTTACTTGCGATAAGGTAAAAATATATAGACATAGGGTCAGTGTTAAATGTTATGATATTTTCGCTTGGGACACTTCAGTAAAATATATTTTTTTTTAGCTTTACCTGTGGTCATTTTTGGATGTTTCAATTGTCAAAACTAAACTAACTAGTGTTGCGATCTTTATCTAACTTGCCCGGTACAAAACGAACAGCTATGTTTTAATTAGTTTAGTTTTGTCAACTGACCTCTTTTTTTCTGGGCAAGTGCCTTTATTAACTAAACAAAAAACAAGCTAACACTACAAAAACAAGTAGACTGCCCATAGACCTTTGAAGGTGTAAAGACAATCCAAATGCTGAGGCCTACATTTGGATTTGCAGCGTACCCAGAATGCTGGTGGCATTACCACGCTGAATGGCAATGCTTATGCGTTGAGCCAGAAGCACGCCAGCAGTTTGGTCCCGCGTAGCATTAACCTTTAAAATTGATTTCATGGACACAAGTTAGCTACAGCAAAGCGGAAAACAAAAACCTACTTACCATATTGACTTCAGATATGGCATCAAAACTAGCGATAGTTAAATCCATCCCAACGTACAGCGGATCTCCTGAAAAGCAATAACGTTTTATGCAACGAAGCATCATGTGCCGGGGTAGGAACCAAAATGCTGACAAATCTAACCGTATTTACTGAGAAATTTAATATTCCAAATCTTTATGTTCCACGGCTCGTAATATCATGCAGGGAACGTAGGTCTCTTCGAATACTAGAAGTAACCTCAGGCAACTACCTATTGCTTCTTTTGCAAATATCATTTGGCGTTCGCAAATAGGTATCTCTAATTCATAGTAAAGTTCCATTTAGTTTTGTAGAACATGTATAAGATCATAGTGGATGTTAAATGTTGATATCAATGTGAAGCCTTAACAATTTTTTTATTTTCTTTTTATTTCTAATTATTGTGGCATTAAGGCAGCGCCTACCGGACAGAGCTATCTGTATGTTTTTTTTTTAACAGATTGGGTATTAACTTTGAACATTGTATAAAACAATTTTCGTGTTGATGTTTTCTAGGTTGGCGGAGGAGATTTTTTTTTTTGTCGTTGATTGAACCAGGCGTTACTTTGCGGAAGTCCATCTTCAAAACTGTTTCTTTGACGAATCTCTAGAGCATTTCCGATTTAAGTACAATAAGAAATATGGGATCAATTATATTTTTGCTTTCATCATCATCACCATGAAAGCTAAAATAATGATAATGATGAATGAAAGCAAAAATGAGTACAATAAGACAGCGCTGCAAGACTGAATGCATTACCTAACTATTCAAAGTTCACCTTCTCTTTTGTAAAAGATAAATTAAATAAATTTAACCGAGAAACGTGGGAAACAAGTTATCAAAACGCGGTACAGGGCCAGCACACGCGGAATTTTTTCCATACTTTAGCAAAAATCACCGAATTCCGGAAATGTGTTAGAATGTCATTCTTTATTACACATGTCATTACAGGTCATGGCCAATTCCATGGCAATAACTTGTCAATATAAAAACACGGCCATTGTAATCATTTGTAATTTTCCACAAACAAAAAAGATACAAAACATAAAACGATACTTTGACTCTACCTTAGCTAAGCGTCATCTGTAAATATTTTCGACCGGCCAACACCATTGCAATAATTTGCTATTATCAAAAAACAAAAAAACTATAAAGATAACTTTGTGAGTATATTATACTTGCTATAAGATAATGCTAAGCACCATCTGTAAAAAAAATCCGGCTGACCCCAACGCAATGATTATTTTGTGTTATTATTATGGATTATTCTACTCTACCGTTAATACTCACCTCCAAAGTTAGGTCGCAGCCGTATGTCGTATCCGTCGAGGATTCTCGACACGGTGTGCGTCACGTTTTCCAGCCGGTCAGCCGCCGCTTGGCGCTCGTTTCTAATAAATTAATCAAATTATTCATGTAAATACATCTAAACATGAACTTATATTTACATAGTTTATTGAAAAAATATCTAATGATAATTTGTGTTTTGTATAATAATTCCTAAATTATAATAGGCATAATTAGCGGGTGTCATACCTAATACTATTAGACCAGCTCTACACCATCCAGAACTCACCCATATTCCTATACTGAACAATTGTTTCATATTTCCTTTCATACACATTCCAAAATTATATTTTATATTAAAGAGCGCCTCTTTGTGTGAGCTTAGATCCCACCAATGCCTCTCGAAACTCCGAGCTAGACCCGAGAATGAAAATAAATAATAAAATATATATTAGCTGCAACGCACGGTTTTCCCGCGTGGACATTCCCTCAGAAACTGTATTTTTTTTGGGATAAAAAGTCACAATTTAAGTCAATCACCGGCCTTCCAGCTATCTCTTTGCAAAAAAACATATCGATTCGGTGCTCTGCTGCGAGGACGAAGATCCAACAACCAAACGCACACTTTCGCATTTATATTAGTGTGGTTAATTAATCATCTCAGAGTTTAAACAAATAAATAGAAAAAGCTATATTATTTTAAAGCCTTTTACTACAAATCTTTACTAATTTAGATGCCGCGAATTCGTCAAATTGTTATATAACAGCGTACCCCCATTTTTACACGTCGCGAGAGTAATTTTATGGTAGTTTAACTCCATTCACCCGATCAATTGCTTTTGAGGAGTTTTTACAGTTTACTTTGGCGCATCTTGTCATTTGACATCCAAATGCTTAGTTATGCCAAGACGACGAATATCGAACAGATTTAAGTTGGAGCATTGATGCAACTTAAGACAGGCCATGGACACGCAAGGTTGATAAACCCGTTGGGTAGATACCCGTCTGGTAAAGATCTATGCATTTCACCTTTCTTCTCCCTTAAAATAATTAATTATTAAATGAACATTAAACATGATGATTTTTTTGTTAATCTATCCAACAATGTTCCACCAAATCTTTCCTAAAATAACTTAAAGTCCGGAAGGAATACACGAAATTTGACTAAAACTTTCCGGCATGTCATAGTTTAAATATATTAAAACCGTTTTCCATCGATGATAAATATTTTATTTAAAAAAATCTATCGTTTCATCTGAGACTCCCCGCGGTTAGCAATGAATTAGAATTAGGGCCGATTTCACCATCAAAGTGAACGCAATCAACGCAAAACTAAACTGGTATAAAGTGGCTTATTGAGTTCAAAACGTCAATTTGGGTTTCACCAACATAAACTTAACTGCGATCAGTTTATGTTCGTGAAACCCAAATTGACGTTATAAGCCACTTTATACCAGTTTAGTTTTGCGTTGATTGCGTTCACTTTGATGGTGAAATCGGCTCTTAGGTAACTAAACTCAACTCTAACAGCTCAATCTACGTTCGTATTAAACTTTATCTTGGCCTAGAGTGATGTACCTAATTTAAACGAAATCTGAGGACCAAATTGGCACTTAACGCCAGGATTTCTCTGATCCCCCACTTGCTGGTATATTAAATGAATGAGTTTCAGATCTAATAGAATGTTTCGTGCAAGGTAATCAAAGCTTGAATCGCTTCAGATTAGTTGGAGGTCAGATCTAGTTTAAATGTAATATTGTTTTTTCTCATATTTTGTCTCTCAACTTGACAAATACGACTAACAACTACTCAACTTTATACATAACTTTGCTGTGAAGTTATGTATAAAGTTGAGTAGTATAAATACTTATAGTGTAAGTAAAGTTACAAAAACCAACATTTACCTCCATGACGGTCACACAGAAATATTAAGTAAGTTTTAGATAGCAAAAGCGTTCCTAAAGCCAACACGAGCCGACGGAATGTCTTTGCGGAGATCCTTAGACATTTCAGCTATTTGAAATGTTTATACCGTCTACGACTAAGCGCCGACCTAAGAAGGTATATACGAGTAACTAAATATTCAACACGCATTACACAACTTAATGTATCTAACCATAATTTTACTGGCACTTGACCTCATTTGAAACATTTGATTTTACGCATGTTGATGAGTCAAAAATGGAATAAACATTTTTTTTTGGTTAGTTATACCTATTTCTTTCAAAATAAAAAAGTATATAAGTAACTACGTAAGTTCCTTGATAGTTAAAACTGCAATTTCTACTAAGTTTCGTGAAGTAAAACTTACCTAAGAAAAAGTTAGATAAGGAGATTTGAAGGAAGTGAACTTACTGAGTAGTACTGGCAAGTGTGAAGACGAGCAGCAGCATCAGGAGAGGCGCGTCCAGCAGACAGCGTGGCGTGCGACGCGCGCTCATCGCGCGGCGGGCCGTGCTCGCGGCGCATCGCGCGCTCACCGCGCCCTCGTCCTCGCAGGACACATGTCTCACTTTCAAACTATCGGAAGTTTCTATCGGCGGTTATCGCGATCTCCACCGCAGCCTCATAGAATGAGCAGAGCGATCGCGGCGGCAGCGGCGTGCGGAGTGGCGTCGCGCGTGCGCTTGCCGCGCGTTTCGCGCGCTCGACGCCTCTCGGCGCTTTCTCCACTTCGCTACTTGTACACTTCTTAGAATTTACCACGAATCAATGTCAAAACGAACATCGCAGCCTAAGGCATCTTCAAAGTAGATAAGCACCCACTTTTATTCTCAATGCCTCCAACATGCCTCCAAAGATAAAATATAGGAGCCTAAAATAGGATATTAATTATTACTCAGAGGTTTACTTCGCCAGTGTCCATAAAAGCTTTTCTTCTTAGCTTAATGATGATTTGTGAGATAGTGCAAAAGTAATAAAGGCTTTCTTGAAAAGAAAAAGAGAATAAGGTAAATTAGGCCGAGCGCAGGTGAAGTTACAAGAAAAGTAAAGCAAAACAAAGACGATTAACTACGTAAGCAGAAAAACAAAACTTGAATAAAAGTTATTTTGACAATGAAGGTGACCTACACTTTGTCCTGGCGATATCCTACTTATTAAATAAAAAGATTGCACGAAAAGACTAAAACAAAAAACGATCTATAATTATTAGTATTTGAACCTCAGATCAGACAAACAAGGGAGATATACCAGAGCACAATTTTATCGTTCGTGTTTAAATTCCACTGTACCACTTAACGCAAAAACTGTAAGTACGGCACATTTTTCACGCACACTTGCAGCGACACCGATAATATAATTAATAGTCCACAAGCAAAAAAAAAAAGAGCGGGAAGGTCGTCTGCAGTTTGAGTAAAGGCATCAAGACTGATTTAGGACTAATGCGTTCGCAACCGCCGCGCCTGCTTGCCATATCTCTCTTATTTGTCTGATCTAACGTTCTTCTTTACAAAAATAATAATAATAGAGTCCTTTAAAGCATCACTTACCTACTACGTACAATTTACTTGCATATTACCTACCTACGAGTTACAAATTAACTTGCATCAAATTTTAAATGTTTCAGAAAGATCGATTTAATCGCCTGTATACCTTATCAATCATACGTCTTTACCACATACTTTGATTTACCTGCATTCGTGCAACGGTTCAGTGGCGTGTCAAAGCCGAGCCGTTCACGATGTTTCGACGTGACACCGTAACTGAGTGACAAAATACGCGCTGAACAAAGCAGCAAGCTGGCTAGTACGGGAGCTTTTGCTTTATTTTATAACGAATTTAAAGAGAGCTAAATAAATTCAAACCCCAAAGAAAGAGTGTTGTTGGGAATATGAAGTTGAATAAGTAGAGACTATGATTAGAGACCTCAGTTCAGACAAGCAAGGGAGATATGGTACGGGGGAGTGTCGGGTGCGAACGTATGTGGCCGAAATCAGGCTTGATGCCTTTAGTCGGAATCACCCGGCAGACGATTTAACTATGGTGGCATTGGTGGCAGAGCGGTATCATGTACGCTGTATAATCTGACGGCACGCGGTTCGATCCTCGGTCCTGTACCTACCAATGACTTATTTAGTACCTAAAATATTATGCGAAGTTTCGATGTCATCGTTCAATAATGGTGAAGGAAACATCGTGAGGAAACCGGTATGTCCAAGAACTTTGTTCAAAGACATGACATTCACCAATTTGTACTTGGTTAGCATGGTGAATATGGCCGGCCAGGTGTCCTAGATTCTGGGAACCTGCCGCATAGCGGAGAATTGGATGGCGTGTTTCGATAGTGCACCAATTTATTTTGTAAGTTCTAGTAAACATTATTATCACCAGAACTAAAGTTAGGAATTTGCTTAATAATATACAATTTCAAATGAACTAAAATCTAAAACTACTTAAAATTAAATATAACCTAAACTACGTAAACTAAAAAACATATATGAAAGCCCCTTGGTGGAAGGAAAAGTGGCCAGTATGCTGGCAGCATTGAATGAATTTGAAGGGCAATGTAAACTTTTTGGCCAAAATGAGCGCTAGCAATCTTTTCACCTAACAAAAAAAACCATTTAATCTCTCTAATTATATTTTCGTCAATAAATAGACAACCTATGATAATTGAAGTAGTAACAAAAGTATACCGCATCTACATTACTAATAAAGTGTTGACTTGCGGAAAGCGACAGCGTGCGGAATGTGGCAGAGAGCGGAGGTGCGCGGAAGCTATTTGCCGGCGGAAGGCTGCACCGCACTCATATCCGATAAACATCAAGGCGACGAGATGCAGCAATGGTGTGCTGACGATTTTGGAATACGGGTACGAGTCGTATCCTGTTAAATATGTAGATAGGTAGGTTGTTCTACTTCCACATGAGACATAACTCTATGGAGGTAGTAAACAAGTGAAATCAATTCGTGCCGCGATAACAATTTTTAAATACAAATCGTAGAAAGTAAACTTATTCAAAATAATAATTTTTTTAATGCCTGTCTACTCTGGTAGTTCTACCAGACCTCAGAATAAAGAGGTTTGGTATTTCGGTAACAAGTCATTAAACTACCTCATGACGTCTTTGCAAATTCTACCTTGCAATCAAAGAAAGTGCTACGAAGTGATTTCGTAGACTGCTACGAACGTGCTACGTGAGATTTTGGCCATGATTGCCTATCCCATTTCTAGAGTTCTACACACACAGAGAGAAAGTACTAATGACAGTATTTTTTTAAAGGTAGCCTTTATTAAATAATCAGTTATTTAAACAAAATACAAGCTAACTAACAATACTGTCCATTTTTACAATCATTTGCCTTTATTAATAAGTTAACAAAACGCTAAAATTATTCGTACATTGTCCATAGTTTTACTTATTAAATAAAACAATTCCTTCTAAAGCAGTCGGGTAAAAATATGCTCTGGGTCTAGGACAACCGAGATTATCCTTTTTTTTGTATGTTTTCGATGGCATCCCCGACAAAAGGCATCCTAGTCGGGAGCTATGTGCCTGAATCTTTAGCGTATTTTTAACTGTAACTTACAGTGTAATTTTTTAAAGTTGATAATAATAAAATTAAATATGCATACAAGAATCTCAACCAACTATCGAAGAGAAAACTTACAAATCGGCAACAAAGCAACATCTTTTAGCGTCCACAAAAAGATGACCTTCGAGATATCAAGGAGGTCCCATTTCAAGGGATTGAAAAATGTGTGATGTATAAATATAGAGCCGAGGTTTGAGTTGCGAGATTGGGCGAGGTAATGATGGTGATTTAACTGAGACGTGCCGTATACAGCCAACGCGGTTTAACCCTTACTATTTGGTTTTTTATCTATAAGCCACGGCTGACGGACACGACTGATGGCACCATATAACTTTATTAGGATAGAAACTGCGAGTACTTCAAATTGTGTGATAATGCAAAGTGGAAATGGCACACCGTGCGATTCACGTGATCTTTCTTGTCTTGTCTCACACCTGGAAAATCTAGAATCAGCTACCTTCCACGATGCTTGAGAATCTACCACATGGTGTTCATAAAAAGGCAAGTTAATTGATTCTTAAGGATCGGCAACGTAGTTGTGATGCTTCTGGTGTTACAAAGTATCCATAGACGACGGTGGCAGCTAATCATCAGGCAGACTGTTTGCTTGTTTGCCACTTATGGCATAAAAAAACGCCGATTGCTGCATTTTTTTGTATCTACTATATAATCTCCAGAACAATTTGTTTTGTTCGCGTTTCTATTGTTTTGTTCGCGTCAATACAAATAAATAAATTGCAAAATTTGCCCGAAATTTTGGAAAATTTGAGGAAGTACTTTTTTCTATGGGATTTTTGTATGAACCATAAAAAATAATAACTCTACTAACTTTGTTGAAATTTGGACAGGACATCGTTTGTAGACACCATCTCTAGTAAAACTCTCTTGCCACAGAGATTGTTAACTTTGCTAAGGAATGTACTCGTAGTTTGCCCATCTTGTTTATTTTTTGTAAATATCATTTTCAAAAATTAAGGACCCCACAGAAAATGTAGAGTGTAGAAAATTCTCTGGTAACTTCGCACTCGAGCTCTGAAACTCGAACCTCGTGCTTGGTTTGGGGCTCACTGACTAAATTACCCACGTTAACGTGTCTTACATAATATTCTAGTTTACTTTTCAGAGATTTGTTATACTAATTAGTTGTTAATTCATTGAAAGTTTGTCTTTTTTTGATATGTTTATTTTATCTCTTTAACCTCTTACCTCAAAAGCTGATAACTTCTCAGTTCATTTGTTACTAATAAGCAAGTGTTTATCGAGTTCCAGTGATAACGCTGTATATTGTGTATAACCGCAGCGGTCTCCCAGCGCGCATTACACTTGGTGATGAGTAGGATTCTATTTCAAATCGCCGCACTCTGAGGTGGTGTTCGTGTTCGAGCCTTCGAGGTCACGCACCTTTTGTACATTTCTAGCTTTAGCTTGGAATATTGTAAGATAAGCCTTCGTACATAGTTATGGGTAAAGTAAAAGTCTACGAACCTTGTAAGATTTTTTTTGAGCAAGGATAAGTACTCATGACACTTGCGCGCAAATTTGTATATTTGATTTTGTTATTACATCCATATATATTTTTATTGTGCTCTTGTTATAGCTCAAAGCAAATCTACACTAATATTATAAAGAGGAAAGATTTGTACCTATTTTTGTATGTTTGTAATGAATAGGCTCCGAAACTACTGAACCGATTTGAAAAATTCTTTCACTGTTGGGAAGCTACACTATCCCCGGGTGACATAGGCTATATTATATTTCGTAGCGAGGCCGAAGGCCGAGCTTACACTCGTGCGAAGCCGGGGTGGACGGCTAGTATAATATAAGTATCGCAACTTTTGTTATTTATTGTTTGAAAACAACATACAAAATCTTCAATGTTGCCATCAAATATAAATACTTTACGCAAATACAAAATGCTCATTGCTCAAATATAAAGATAACACACCAATTCGCCTCCCAAGATTTAATCAAAGTTCACAAATAAAAAGATGTGTAAAACAACAATACAACAACAATTTAATTTTATAAAACTGGACTAAATTCGACGCCGATTTTGTCTCAAATTAAAATATAATATCATAACATTTTTAGCATGCATTGCATATCGTAGCACGTCGTAGGATCCGCGTAGCATTCGTAGGCAGTAATGGCTCGTAGCGTTGATTGCTACGTAATTCCCTGTTATAACGAATTTCACGGATTCATTTCGCAGATGTTGGCAATTTTCTCAATGATATTGCACAAGTTAAGGAATTGCTATTAATATTAGAGCCGCAACATTAAATATATTAATCATCCTCCTTGTTAGTTTGTAATTAAATATAAAAAAAGACAAAGATTTTCAAACGGCTGAACCAATTTTCTTAAATAATAACTAAGAACACTCTCAATAAAACATCTATAAAAAACGTTAGACTCAAAGCACAGTCTGTTTACATCGAGGGTTAAACAACAGTTGATACTATTTTTTCGAAGACGGTTGAAAAGATCGAAACAAAAAAGTTATCACTATATTACAGTTGTGTGAAACAATAAAATACAAGGTGTATTTTTTTCACAAGAATCAAATAAATTCTGACAAGCTTAACACCATTGCTCTAAGACAATCAAAATCAAACTTGTACAAAGTTGAAATTAAGTTACAGGAAAAAGAAGCAAAAATTCATCGATCATTTTGTTAATTTATAATTTGATTTAAAGAAATTCATCTGCTTCTTTTGCCTAGCGTTAATTATCAGATGGGTTTGGTCCAAGTTTCCCACTGCAAGTTGCATGTAGCCCTGTGGCCTCGTGGCTCCGTTTCCCACGAATCGGCAAGCGTAGCATGGGTCACTGTGAAACTTGATGGCGTAACGATATAAGCTGGCAGTGACTGGAACAAAAAAGGTGAGAATCTGAAATGTGTACCCGCATTGGGAGAAGCCTATATCCAGCAGTGGACTAATATAGCCTGAATATGATGGTGATGGGTCTGAAAGTGGTTGGTTCTCATTTCATCTCTCACGACATGACGACAGCCCTTTTGAAGAACCACGTATTATTATAGTTACTCGGAAATGCAGCAGGAGGGCCGCTCATAATTTTATAAAAATCGTGCATTCTAATACACATAATTATTTTTTTAATACATCGTTTGAATAAAACTGATTAAATCGCACCAATTATACGTGAAAATCGGTTTCATTCTATGCCTCCAATAAGTACTTCGATTCAATCGAGCTTGGGGATTTGCCTAATAGCGCGGCATCAGTCAAGACTCGAGAGCTATGCGCCTATTTTAGTAAGGTATGACTGAAAGAATGTTCAAGTAGTAAATATTTTTAAGTTTTGAAATATCTTTTTAAAGTCAAAGTAAAGCAGAGTAACTGACAACACGACAATGACCTTCCACGTCCGCGCCAAAACTCATTATGACATTCAAACTTAGAGTTCTGTAAAGATTTATCTTAGAACAAAAATATTTAGAAGGTGCCTTCTAACTTTGACATCCATACTATGGCTACACCACTTTTATGACATGGATTACAGTTCCATTAAAGCACCTTAGTCAAAAATACCGAAGGCTCTTCTCCTCGAGTTGATTGAGAGGTCTTATTTTACGCAAGATGGAGCACCTTAGTCAAAAATACCGATGGCTCTTCTTCTCGAGTAGATTGAGAGGTCTTATTATACTCAAGATAGTAGTGGAAGTGGAGACCAGCGGAGAAACAATCAGCCAAACCTCGGGGACCTCGTTTGGATGCCATTGTTGTGGAGAACACGGGCCGCAAGTCATATATACTAGTCGTATATGGGTCATGCTAAATCCATAAAACGATCATATGTCAGCCACAGAGCTCCTATTTAAGTACACTAAAAGACCAAGAACTATTAAGTGTGAGAGCCAATCAATAATGTTAGTTTTACGTACAAAATTGGTGGTCTTGACCACAGACCTAAAAACAATTTTTACATCCAAAATCTATTATTGGTCTTGACTTAACTGGCCTAAGCGACAACGTGACGTGGTCGAATATGGATTATTAAGATCTTGATATTAAAATACTGTTGTATTTTTTTTAAGACTTCTATCTGTTTTACCCGACTGCTCAAAAGAAAGGAAAATGATTTAGAGTCTATATTATATTTGTATGTCTCAGTACTCAATATAGCACACTAGTTGCGCTCCGCGGTTTCAGCCGCGTGGTTTATACTTTATATCATATGCTTTTTCCCAGTGTAAGTCCCGTTAATGTCGGTCCAGATGTTTTGGAGTCCATAGGGAACATATGTACATACGTGCATACACACACAAACACATCGCTTTTTATATATAAGAAGAATATTCGTTATGATCATAATCTGTATGTATATACATACATATCTTAAGCAGTATGTTTTAAGGTAGCTATTACATAATGAACCTGATTGTAGATTGTTTCTGCCACGTACCTGTAAGTTGTGGAATGTCTTACCACCTCCGAAGCATAATTTGGACTGCTTCAAAAACGAGGGGTGAATAAAGTCCTCAAAGGTAGGCAACGCATTGAAAATGCCACGAGTATTGTAGGTGTCTATTAGCAGCAGGGACCACTTATCATCAGTTGGCCCGTAGCTTGTTGCGACTTATTCAATAAAATAAAATAAAGATAGAGTTATATAAATCGTAAACATACTTTCTAATAATCATAGATCCTAATACTTAAATTACTTAAAATGTATGGCATGATAAGACACAAACAAAGCAGGTTTAAAATCAAGCGATATCAAGCAAATAGTCATGAATATTAACAAAACGAAAAACACGCTATGAGTAACAAAAACTTCTTTCTATATCCCCGAAAATGCTACACCTTAGTCCGCTCACTTTGAAAAGGAAGCATCATTGTGAAGACCCTAATTGTAACAGTGTTAAAACCTCAAATTACGTAAGTGCTTATGTAAACTGATTTCTCAAGGAACAATATGAAAACCACATTATAAAGCTTAGTTCGTCGCGAGTTCCAGAAGTCGCGGTGGTTGCTAGGCTTTAACATCCGCGACGCATGCGTGGAACAAGGGACGAAATGTACGGCTTGTTTCCATCTCCGTGCAAACGTTGGAAATCTCCGCGGTGCCGACTGCGGCGCCACAGACGCGCCACAGAAGTGATCTACGTACAAACAATACTAATAGTCGTATAAACATAGCACATGGAGCCAAAAGTTAAGCTGATGATGTTTCTAATCGGTGCCACAGCGTGTTTTCTTGGGTGAGTAGTTTTAACCATGTTTTATATAGTTACAAACTCTCAATTTAACTTATAAAGTAATATAACGAACTCAGTTCTTATTTTATAAATAAAATACCCTGAGTTTATTACAATTCCAAAAAATCTAAGCGTACTGTAGTGTCCCAGTTACTTCATCTACATTAATGTAATCAAAATTAATTAATTGATTAAAATTTATTGATGTGTTACCTAAATACCTACCTTTTAGAAAGTGTTTTGAAATGGTGTATCTAAGAAGTGTCCCAAATGTTACACTGACTTTTTAATTCACAAACAAATGCATTATTAGCTAGATAATTGCAAGTACTTAAAGCAGGAAGTTTAGAGCTAATTATTTTGTATAGCTTTGGAAAGAGATGCTCAATGGTTGAGTGTAACGTAAATTAAATGTTAGTAAAGAAAGTAAACAAGTAGGTTTAGTAGGTATGTACTTAATCTATTTTATAAACGTGACAACTGCACAAGATTTTAAATGCGTTAAATGAAAGACCCTCGTCAACTTGACACTGAAGGCGAAAGAAGATTATTAAATTAAATAAGGTGATTAAACGTTTAAGCTATATCGAAACACGGAATCATTAAATAAGTATCGTGCTGATTTATTAACATTGAATCTGCGTGCTATGATTTCTGCAAATTGTATGTCATTTAGGTATACCAATGGTCATTAAAACTTAATGAGACCGATGATAGTGGTATAAACAAAGGAGGGTTATACCCAGCAATGGATCACTCAGGGCTGACGATGATTATGATAAATGGTCATTAAACAATCTTATAATCACTCAAAAAATCGTCTAAAAGGAAATCAGAAAGTCATTATTATAGATTTGGGCTGCCTACAACCTTTCTCTATCTTTCTAGTTAGTCCAGGAACTAAGGCATATAACTGTTTCATCTAACCTAAGATACCTGCATAGTGTCTATTCTCTTCTTAGTGATATCATAAAAAGGGATGAGCACATTTTTTCATTCTTACTTTTCTGGGTACACCTATTACATATTTTTAGCACAGTCTAAAGAACTCTACATTCCGGAATAATCATAACCAAATGTGTATTTTAATCATATTTCTTTCTACGTATTCGACGAGTATCAGCATTCGGTTCAGAATCATTACCATACAAAACATATCATATTCGACGAACAAACTAATGAAGTCGGTTGGGTATCAAATTTAATGTTTATTAATGAACGGATACTGCCGCCGATTTTTTTGTATTGATTCTTGTAATTTCGATTTAGTTTTATTGATTTAGTTACGTAAATAAAATAAAATACAATACAGTAATACTAACACTTTATTTACTAAAGAGAAAAAACATTACGTTAAACATAAGTTAGAAATAAGTAAAAAAAGCGGTGTTATCGCTATAAACTCTGCAGGTTATTGATATAGTATGGTTGGTGGTGAAATTAAATTGTTAACTTACGCTACAATAACATATAATATATTATGTATATTAAGATAATTCGTCATTGAAGGAAAAACGTATACAATTTGGGTCATGACGACGCCCGGGCACAAACGTCAGTTTATAAATGTTTAATTGCCGCTAAAGTTTATACATATAACTTTTCTAGAACATAGCAAGGATGTTCACGGGAATACCATAACCATAACATAGTTCGATAATTAATAGTCGATAAAAAAATACTAAAGGAAACACTAAAGAAGGGCCATCTCATTTGACATCTGTCAGTCTATTCTTTATTACCTAGTCAAAGTGAATTAGTCCATTGAAATGTTACAATGTAAGGACCGAATATTGCATTTTTAGAGGACGCAGTTTTATTTTTGGGACATGTTTGTGTCTCCACCCTTGTCCCCCGGCCGCCATCTTGGAAAAAGAGGTGAAAACAGTTTTTTCGCGATATCTCAGAAACTATGCGTCTTACAAAAAAATTTTGAAGTGATAATTTGTAGCAAATTGTTTTGCCTACAAATATGTTTCTATAACTTTTTGCCCTAAATTAAAAATTAAAGTAGTTATAAGCAAAAATGTGAGAAAATTTTGATAAAAATTTTCTTTTTGCTCTTTCATTTTACAAAAAAATTACCTCATACCTCATACGTATGTTCTCATAATCTTGTAGATGATCTTTTGAGGAAAAATTTTCCCCGATTTTTTTTTTTATTCCATTCATTTAAAACGCTGTTACAGCGCTCCAAAGTTGACCGGGTTCGTCAAAACCCCCACACATGTCCCAAAAATAAAACTGCGTCCTCTAAAAAATGCAAAGCTCATGTAACATTTCAATAGACTAAATCGTAAAATTGCATTCTTTTGTCATTATTACAATAATCTATTTTTTTACAGCAATTCTGCAGTACTTTGAAAAAATAATAATATTATACGCTGTTGAATTTTGATGAAGTCAAATATGATATATTAAAGTGGCCCTACTTTAAATATCTAATTATTAAAATATTCTTTGTTGTGAAGAGGTACGAGTACATAACTATGTCAATTAATTTATGACATTACACTTTTACAACATGTTACATAAGCATATTTTTAAAAGTAGTCATTCCTACATGTATACAAGACAAGAACAATGTACCAAAGATAACAAGAAATCTATGTGCCTGGCACACACTAGCCCGTTACCGAATAAATCGAATAATTACAAGCTAATGTCAAGCTATGTTTCCGCGTTGCGAGCAGGTGTTTATCTTTAAAGCGATTTGTTAATCCATGTTTACGTAAACGACTATCAAACTTTTAATTGCATCTTAGCAAACTATTAGCGGTCTTCTGAACAATTTAGGCGAGTCGCTGTCGGTTTCAAATAGTTATAATAGGTTTTTTGCGTGTCCTGACGATTATCTGAGGTTTTCCGAAAAGGGTGAAAGTGCACATTTGAAAACAATTTTCCAATCAAGAAGTTCGAAAGGAGTAAGTTCTCAATTCAGGTGAATGTTTGCTACATATCCAGATTAAGAAATACCGATAATTTTAATGTTTCATTTTTTTTTATCGATACTTTTAAAGAAGAAAAGTGCCCATCACGATTTATCATTACTTTGACAATTAACACGCTTAAACATTTTATTTCTGATTTTTCGGGCACCTTGGACCATAAATATTGACAAGTATGTTTGTTTTGTCATTAATAGTTTTAATTAATCTAAACTGACTAAAACCATTGTTTTTATTTGCAGTTAGTATCTGTTTGATAAAAACAGAAGAAATAGGCTATGCTAAGGTAGGCTATATAACTATATGAAAATTATAAAATGAAATTTATTTTGCAAAATATCTTATGGCAGTATATTTTTATAGTTAGGTATAAAACGTAACTACTTAAATCATCTATAAACTTTGCAGTGATTGCTCTTCTTGTTATGTATCCGGAAGTTAATACTTGTTTTCCGTATTATTGCTTAGGTAGTATTGTTTACTTACTTGAAAGGTAGTTATCCAATTTGCTGTTGAAAGGTCAATAGTTTTGTACGAAACAACTGATTTCACTTTTTGTTGTTCGGGATTTATATTTTATTTAGGTAGCTATTTGCAAGCAAGCGAAAAAAATTGGCAGCAAATTAAATTTCCCTGCGGTCTAATCCAATCCTTTACTTAGGGCAGGTAACAATGCCAAATTAGTTAAATGCTACTGTACCTACCAGAAAGCCGATTATATTAACCGTTGTTATAAAACAGTGACGAATGTTAAATGCGGTAAAAGTGTAAACTATCTACCTACTTAATGAATAGGCATGTTAACTTATTTAAAAAAAACGTTCTTCAATGTTCTTACCACAGAATTCTTCCTATTACGTGCTAATAAGTAGTACCTATAGAGATTCTTACGCATCTACTATTTTACTAAACAAACAACTTATTTTTGCAGAAAATGTATTGATTATTTATTGGCAAAAAATTATAATATGTTTTATATTCTACAGGGCCTGTTGGTTTGGCTTCGGCTCCACCAATGCCTATCAAATGTCTTGGCTACACCTGAGAATGTATTGACATATGCACATAAAAAAATTATGAATACGTAAAACAATCTTAACATCATAATCAAATATACCGAGACATTCTTGAATAAACAGTTCAATGACTGCCCCGGTGGCTCAGTTGGTAGTAAACCTAACTTCTGTGCTTGGGGGCGTGGGTTCGATTCCCATCTAGGACAAACATTTGTGTGATGAACATTTGTGTTTGTAGAACAAACACAAATGTGTGTCTGGGTGTTAATATCTATTTAAGTATGTTTTTAAAAATATATATGTACGTTTATCAGTCTCTGGCAGCCATATTACAAGCTTTGCTTAGTTTGGGGTCAGATGACCGTGTGTGCAAAAATGTCCCAGATATTTATTTATTTAATGATATCATTGTACTCATCATTCATTTGGGACTGACACTGATATCGCGAAAACAAACAGCTTCATATACTTCGATGAGTGCTAATGAAATTTTTCTCGCTAGGTTTTTGAACGTAAGACTGGAGCAGGTTCCCGATATACTTCAGTGAAATTTGTTTTTATTCTGCCTTTTACAACGATAGAGCAGGTGTCTGAGAAAATAAATTCTTGGGCCGAGTTTAACATAATTATAAACCTAAACTAACATAATAAACAGCTGCCAGAAGGCATCGTTTTCAAAATGCTGGCCGCATTGCCGCGTTGAATTTCAATACGCGCAAGATATCCAGGCCAGCATTTTGGTAACGAGATGCTTCGACCAGACGTGTTGATGATTCTTTAATGTGCAAAAAAATCATGTTTAACAAATATATGTATATGATGATATTTTTACCACGAATCGGAAGACGCAGCGTAGGTAGGCCTCCCACTAGATGGACCGACGACATCGTGAGAGTCGCGGGCATCCAGTGGATGCAGATGGCAGGTTGTAGTTCAGTGTGGAGCTTAAAGGGGAGGCCTATGTTCAGCAGTGGACGACTTATGGCTGATGATGATGATATTTTTAACATATTTTGATTTTGCGCCAAAACACTCCCAAGGATGTCATCTGCTTATGGCGTAACAATCTAAACACTCCATGTCAACAGTACTTAGGTACTGATCTTTCTGTGAATTTTCAAACATAATGTTTGTTTTCATAATCGTTACGTCATTAACTCTGATTGGCATTTCAGTTATCATGGCGGATAGCATTATATTTTTTTATAAAAAAAAAATACTCAAAAAAATTATACTGGTTTTAGAATATTTCCAACCAATTTCATTGTAAAACATGACGGCATAAGAGAGCGTAATAATGTTTGCCTTCACAGCATACGAGTCCGTTTTACTGTCAAGGCGCTCTAATAGATGTTTCACATCAAAACTGAAAGTACTGTCTAGTAAAGTCTACTTTACGTAGGTATCATAGGTTTTGCTGACACATTCATCGCACCAACTTAACTAAAAATGTTTTCTAAACTCGAACATCCCATTACTGCCAACCGTCTTGAAATGCACATACGTTTGCATGTGCCCGACACGCGGAGCTCAATATACCCGCATACGTCGTCGAGTAAGCGGAGATGACCAAATACAGTAAATTTTGTTCGGTAGGGACACTCCAAAATATTTCATTTGATTTTGCATTGACACATTCTAAATAAGTTGTGTCAAACAATAGCATGGGTACTCAAACGGTGATCCGCGGACCCTCAGAGATCCGTTGAAGCTTTAGAAAAGGCCCGCGAAAAGACCCACTACAAATTAAGAAACTGTTAGTATGCAGATCGCGAGAAAAACAACAAAAATAGTGATGATGTACTAAGATGCATCTCCCTGAATGATGTAATCCAATAAAATATGTGTTCAAGTCGTCCATCGTCGTATATTCTAACTACTATTTGGAGAATTCGTGAGCGTCCTAAATTATTAATGATGGTTTAGAATATCAGACATATAATGCTGTTATCATTTTAAAGTTATTTACAAGAATAATATCGCAGATAATATAGGATGCCATTTTGCGGCGTCTGCGCGTCGCCTGTCGAGCCAATCAGCGGGCTCTTGTAGTGATGTTCCACGCCACTAGTGTTGTAATGTAACGGCCAGATCGGCCAATAGTACCTTATCATATACGTATGACGAGGCGGTATGGCCTGCCTAACCTATGACCTGAATGGTAGGCTCTGGCCTGCCCGGTGGGCGGAAAAAAGTACCTTACCCTAATCGATATAGGATGTATAGAATAAGTTTTTTTTTTTCCACGTTGATGTACCTAATTAAGTGCACAAGATACGGGTGATCAAACCCAGTTTGATGGTTAGACTATTATGAAATAAATTATTTGTAATTGGTTGCAAAAACTTTGTATCCCGTAAACTTTATCACGGAACAGAGTTTCGTTAGATATGAGAGAAAATGATTATGTTTTTACGTAAATGCAGGTATTTAATACCAACCTACAAGGCAATTTTACTGTGGCTAACGACACAGTACAATTCCGGGTCAGGACGATTCGAGATATTTCACCAACCCCTGTTTTGACGGTGAGCCCTACCTAATCTAGTTTAATCCTCGGGCTATAGGTACTGAGACCTATGTATAATATTACAGTTGGTGTATACAAAGATATGGTACGGTACTAAAATACAATTTGCCTTGGAAATGAGTTGGTTTAAATGAATTCTTAATACAAAAAGAAAATTAGGACTTTATTTCCAGCTATGTCTTAAAAGTAAATGTCTCCAATACATTTTCTACTCAAGTAGTTCATGCAAATATATTTTCTAAAGACACGAATTTCTCTATCTGTTCTCTTCGCTTCGGTCAGTTAATTATTAATTTTATCAAAATACGGGTTAAGAAGTTTTAAAAAAAAAATATTTATAATAAGCTCGCGTTTAACCGCCAACATGCCTGATGCTAAACAATGATGCAATTGACTCGTGATTTGAATACACCCAGATTTTAACTATCAGGCAATATACATTCAAACAGCGCGATCCACAGACTAGCAGTTTGCATAGTAAAAGTGGAATCAAAGCGGTTCGTACGGGTTTTCGGAAAATCAACCATAAAGCGGTGTCGATTTTTCGTGCCCACACTGGCAGTCTGATAGAAAAATGGGAAGAATGGAATTAGATCATGCAGATAAATTGCATGATTTGCCACAACTGCCTTGGTGGTCCAGTTGGTAATGAACCTGCGTTCATTACTGTTCATACATACCTGCGCTTTGGGGGCGTGGGTTCCATTCCCACATATGGATGAACACAGGGATGAACATTTGTGTTTATTCTATATCTAGGTGTTAATACATATTTATGTATGTATTTAAATATATATTATATGTATGTATATCAGTCACTTGCAGCAATAGCATAGGCATAGCTTTGCTTCGTTTGGGGTCAGATAACCGTGTGTGCAAAAGACATTACACATTACATTACAGTAGTTAGCTTTTCTCGTACCTATTACAACGCGTTGAGAATGGATGCAATTGAAGTCAAATGCACTGTTTTTGCTTCAGAATCAATTTTGAAACATATATTTAACAAATCTTATTGATGTCTCGTATATAGGTGCTCGCATATCAGTTAGTGGCGCCAAAAAACTTGCCTATATCATCCATCGCTCATTGTCGAACACGGTGACACTGTCTCCCCCCATCCCGTATGGACTACGTACCAGCATGATAGATTGGGAAATAACATTATCGAGACACATAACTTTGAAAATGCGGTAGCGTGATAGATTTTGTAGAATCAGAATATATTGGGTCCACTACTGTTTGCTGACCGAAGCAGAAGTATTGAGTGAACTGAGACGACCGGTATGGAAGTTTTATTTTTACTCCGTATATAAAACAGTGACATGGCCTTGTCGTATGCAAAATTTGCGCACTCCAAAAAAGTAACCCTGTATCAAAGATTTTCTATAACTAGACATTTAATAATCGTATCTACAAGGTTGGGCTATATTTTTTATTTATTTTTTATTCTGTAATAGGCTTGCGTTTGCGAGCCTCAATCGGAGACTGCCTTAAGTGACAAGTTCATGCGCTCGACCATGGCCTCTCGGAGAGACTGGATTTGTGATCCACTGGTTCGTGCATTGGATGTATAGCTCTCTACTACTGTGCTGTCGTCTGCGTACCCAAAGGTACCGCGCTTTAGCAGATCGTTGATGTGTAGCAGGAAGAGCGTTGCAGAGAGCACCGACCCCTGGGGGACACCGGCATTAATTGCCATTCGATCGGACGAGCAGCCATCAATGACAACTTGAATCGATCTATCCCTCAGGAAGTCCGATATCCATGCAACGAAACCTTTGGACAAGCCGAACGAGGAGAGCTTGTTAATAAGGTTGTCATGCCAAACCCTGTCAAAAGCCTTCGAAATGTCGAGGGAAACCGCAAGCGCTTCCCCGTATTTCTCGATGGCCTCACTCCAGATGTGTGTGGCGTACGCTAGAAGATCCCCAGTGGACCGGTTTCGGCGGAATCCGTATTGCCAGTCACTGAGGAGATCATTAGCTTCCAGATACGCCAGAAGCCTGTTGTTGAGGACACGTTCCATAGTCTTACAGAGTATGGACGTGACCGAGATTGGTCTGTAGTTGGCAGGGTCAGCATGACTACCTTTCTTGGGCACAGGTTGCACGTTTGCAAGCTTCCATGACCTCGGCACTTGCCCAGTCTCAAGCGAGAGACGAAAGAGGCGTGTCAGTATAGGAGTCAATTCAGGTGCACATGTCTTCATAACTATGGCTGGAATACCATCCGGGCCTCTGGCTTTATTCACGTCAAGATTACGGAGCGTTCTGCGAACCTCCATTTGGCGAATGCAAGTTTCAGACATAAATGTCGTGCAGCCAGGTGAAGATGGAGGAATCGCGCTACCAGCATCAAGACGCGAGGACTCCGCAAACTGAGAGGCAAATAAGTTTGCCTTCTCTTCAGCGGTGTGAGCCAGCGTCTCATCAGGTTTCAGCAGTGGAGGTAGTGAGGGGCGGCAGAAGTTTGCTTCGACCGATTTAGCTAGGAACCAAAACGCTTTACTACCAGCAGGGTACGAAGCCATTTTGTTCCCTATTCTACTAATGTAGTCAAAGCGAGCCCTCTGTAGAACCTTTTTACAGGACTTGGCAGCCTTGTTAAACGCTTTCTTCTTCTGACGTAAATCCTTTGCTTTACGGTGATGAGCATCGGACCAGGCGAGGTATGCCTCATGTTTACGAGCTTCCGCAAGACTACATTGAGGCCCAAACCATAAACGAGCTTTGCCGGACAGGGGCACGTCAGAGTATGGAATAAAGTACTCCATGGCCCGACGTATCACATCTGTCACAGCATCCGCGCAGGTCGAAGGATCACCAGAAGAAAAGCACACTAACTGCCAAGAATATGATGCAAAAAAAGACCGCATCTCATCCCAATCTGCCGACTTGTATCGCCATACCCGTCGAGTGCCTCGAGGGCAGAGATCGGGCGGGGAGTAGACAGATACAGATTTCACCAGACAATGGTCAGCGCTTCCCAGCGGTGAAGAAACTGACACTGAGTAGCGGTCCGGATCGGTTGTCAGCAGTAAGGCGAGTAAGTACTTACCAAGATCCTTCTCTGCCAAATTAAATACCTATCTGATATAAATTAAGCTTAACAATCTAACACATTCTACAACAAAGAAAATTTGTTCAACTCGCCATAAAAGTTTACGCAAAAGCAAGTGTACTTTGTATGGTGTTATTTTCAGGTTTTTTTTTACAAATTCTGAAACTTTTAATGAGGTTCATAAGATTTGAACAGAACTTTCCATCTCCGTAATCATTTTCTAAAGCAGCTTTGGGACGCACAAATATTTTTGTTACTTCTTAAACGTTACTTATGAATTGTTCATTAAATTTTAAACCTTGCTTTAAATCTTTTACTCTTCCATTTTTGGCTTCAATTTTGGGAGTTTATTATAATGAAAGTGTTTTCTGTTATTGTAAACTAGTAGTTTTATAATAACAGTAGTAATTATCATGTCAATACTTGTCTAAGTACATCAGCGTAGACAGAAATCAAAAGATATTTTAAAACCAGTAAAAAATCAAACGTATAAATGTTACTAACTCTACCCCTACAAGATAGTTCACTATCAGTTTCTTGCCATTATGTTTAGGCAACGAGCAAGTAGAGTACTCCGCTACATACGGATTACGCGTCAATAAAGTGGCCGATATCTCTCGTCACACACGAGAGGGTGCCGACTGAAAATATCGCAGCCCCTACGTGCTTATCGTACCCGAAGAAGCTATATAAAGGTCCTTTCAAGATTTCAACCCTATACATTCTGGGAGTATTGAGATTTACGAGTACCCTTTTAGTGTTTGCGCGACCAACGTGATGAGCTTGTGACAAATTTTAACTTAGATACTGAAGATATTATTAGATTTTTGTAAGAACGGGATGTACATTATCTAATTTAGTCTTTCGTGAATCATAATTATAAGCAAGCTGATTTTGATGTCATCATAGCAATTTATTTCTCTTAATTGCGTTTTCTGTTATGTTATGATACTTGTACGTTTACGATTGAGAAGATATGTTAATTACCGGAGTAAACACGCTTGAAATTATGGAAAATTATACAGTTTTTCAGAAAACGTTTACGTCGTTTTTATGGTTCCGTAGGGGTTAGGGGTAGGGTAGGGGTAAAAATGGGACCTTATTACTGAGCCTACGCTGTCTGCCCGTCCATACGTCCTATCTTTAAATGGCTGAATATGTAATGTTACGGCGGATTTACTAAGAAATAATAAAAAAAAGAATAAGTAAAAACAAAAGGGAGGTTCTTATTACTACAAACGTTTTTTTAACGTATTTTCGTAACTGCTCTAATGTAAAAACGGTAATACATACAAGCGTCAAACTTGGCATAATTAAAGTACACACTCTATAGTATAACAACAAATAATAAATAATGTTACCGTGTCCTTTGTTCAGGTTGTTCAAATAAAGTCATTGCCTTGACAGACTGTCCCCGATTATCGCCCTAATGTATCATCAAGGGCGCCACAAGTGGTGCGCAAGGGCACAGCTCTCTCTTGACGGCCTGCCAACTATCGACCGACAGCCAGTCAATGTCAATGGCCACTCGTTGAATATCATTATCGTTTAGCTGTTTTATAGCTGCTTATTTCGTTTCAAAAGAACAGATTATTTAAAATATTTTGTACCCATTTAAGGTTTGGAATATCGCAACATCATTGCATTGTGGTGTTAATAAAGTCTTATTCGATAGAATAAGACTTTATTAACACCACAAAAAGAACAAACGTCAAAAAAATCTAGTCAATCACTAATGTTATAATGCGAAAGCTGGTGAGTAGGTATGTCTATTTTTTATGTTTGTTTCCCACTCAACTCTGTAAGGCTGAACGGGTTTGGATAAAATTTTGTTTGGAGATAATTTATTCCGTGGATTAACACATGGGTTAGGTACTTTCCATCACAGAAAAAACTGTTCCTGCAGGATAGCGGGGAAAAGCGCGGGACTCTGATAGTAATAAAAGGTCGTATAAAGTTAATTGCCACATGTAGCCTTACGGCTACCTGTTTTAAGCGATTCTGTTTCGGTGATTGCGAAAAGTTGCGCGAACGCAAACCGTATATCGGCGCGTTAAGCTTCATGTTTGCGTGATTTCCCTTATTGCGCTTTTTCGAGCTCGCGATAGGAGATAGCCGCAAGGCCCCTGATTGATTTTAGCGATTGTTTTTATCCAAAAAAACAAGGAGCTATATTATAATGTGTTATCCGATCCTCGGTAGCGCTCTGTTGTAAACGCCACTCGCGTTATCGTGGTTCTTTATTTTAGTGACTAATTATTACAATAGCTCCATTTTGCCGACTGATTCTTTTTTATGTACTCACCTAGCATAGTAACTAAAAAAAACGATGTCCCGTTCTTCACCATAACCAATTAATTCGCGGGTCTGTTCTCAAAAACTTAATAACTCCTTCAAACCTAATATTTAAATCTTTTCCTGGAAACTATTTCCATCTTTTATGTTTCTCGCTGAGCGAGGCTGGTACCTATTACAATCCGGAATATTCTCGGCAGAAGTCATAAATGCCGTGAAACTTTGCTACAGCCTTTTTATAATGAGATAGCGTCCGCTTCAAAGTCTACCAACTTCAAAGAGTTCAAATCAAGCTACAAATTAAACGCCACATGTTCGGAAAATTAAACGGCATTGATTATGTGAAATGTACGTCATAATTTCGGATGTTTTTCCTGCCGTAAAGTCTACAGAACATAGAGTAACCCGCATGATGGAAAAACGAATTAAAGCGTGTTGTTTGATCTTAAATAAGTATGCATTTACTTGGAGCTCATCGGTTCGGTTCACACCGAGAAAGCGCTAAACTGGTTGTTTACAGTTTACAGACAGGAAATAACTGGGACCGCGTCGAGAATAAAACTGCAATGCATTTTTCATATCACCGGCCACGTGCTTTGAAACATTTACTTTGTGAGCGAGTGCTCCGACAAAGTGCTTTAAAATGCAAAGTATCAAGATGGCATGTAAAACAGTGGCCTGTATGCGATGAAACGCCTTATTGATCTATTCATTTATTTGTGAGGTTTGAACATCTTTTTTGTATGTATTACATACTTAATTTTAACCGGACCACAGCTTTGCGTTGCAACACGTAGTTTCAAAAAGGATATTTTTTCAGGTCCTAGGTAATTATGCAGACCGACCACCGGTTATGATGATCTGTTTAGCTCAGTGGTAGCACGCCTGCCTCATGAATAGGAGGTTCCAGGTCCGATTACTAGCTGAGCAAATGTTTAAATGATGAATTCAAATATCTGCTCTGGGTTTGGTTGTTAGTCGTCCATGTCTGTGTGTATGAGTCCCATCGCTGCATCGCATGCATCGCTGATAAATCGCTAGCAAAGGGTGTAGATACTAAACCGAACGAGTTTTTATAAAACTCATATCAACATGAACAACTTTTACTAAGAGGCCAACCCTGAAATAGCGATAAAAATATCAGCTGTTCCATACATTTTGTAGAGTTTGAATGACCGTTTTCTATAGAATAGGTGATATTTATTTCGCGATTTCAGAGTTGCTCCCATAGTAAAAGTTGTTCATAATGACTACTACAGACCCTTTTCGGCTTAGTACACCCAAGAGCGTAGCAAGGATTTTCAATACAACACTTTATTAATAACTCCATAGTTACAAGTCAAACTTCTCCAGTAGCGAGTTGACAGGAGGCGATTGCCCAAGCCGGAACATGTCGCTCCGACGCGGTCAAAGTCGGAGAAATCCGCCGCAACGCTGCAGGCCTATATTTAGGCACCGGTTTTGTGCGATGCCCAGTGGCTGCATCCAAAAAGGTGTTTGCGGGCGATCGACTTCTTGTAGGCTGGGTTACGGTGCAGGTCTGGCTGCTAATGCCAAATCCTTGAACTGCTTCCGGTGCCTTGAAGTGGGGCATGTCCGGAAGCAGTGCAAGGCTGAGGTCGATTGGAGCACCCTGTGCTTCCGTTGCTGCCATCCAGGACACAAGGCGGGCGATTGCACGGCTGAGCCGCAGTGCGCAATATGCGCAGCAGTAGGTAAGCCAGCCGCAGGCTGGCAGGTATCGCTTGGGAGGCAGCGGATGCGCTCCGCCTCCCAAAAGGATAGGCCAGGCCACAACGGGACCGAGGGTCCCGCGTGCGAAGGTACCCCCTCCACCCCGCGTTCGAAGGCACCCCCTCTGCCCCGCGTTGTTACAGTGCCGGGTCGGACGGATGTAGCCTGGCAGGTTAGAGACGACTGGGCAGTGGTGTAGTGGGTATCCATCATGCATCAGGTGGCAGGACGACGTCTGCCGGGTCCGCTAGTGTATATTTATCCTAAGTATGAATATGAAACTTTTATTTTTTATTTTATTTCTAAAACGAAAGCTGGTCTATAATAGTACGATTAAATCAAAGATAATATAATAATCGTCGTGTCCCTTCTCTATAAATGCCAATTTATCGTACCGACTAATTTAATTATAGAGTTGGCCAACATGACGGAACCAAAGAAATTCTAAGAATCACTTCAATTATTGTTCAGGAAATACGATAGTGATAGACCCATTTAACTCTACATATCAATTGGTCGTACTTTATTGCCCTGGGTAGCGACAAGTTGACAGCGGCCGATATGGAAATTTTATGGTGAGTTATGGCTTTATAGCTCGAGGTGTATTTTCTCCAAAATACCAGATGAGGAAGCATGGAGACAGCGAGTTCATCAATCTTATTATCTCACGACGAATTGGTGAGATAGCGGTCAAACGCAAGCTTTCTAATAATAAAAAAGTACGTAGGTACAATATCTAGTTAAGCAGTAACTAGCTTTTCGTATCGATCATAAGATTTACCGTTAAGCTGTAAATAACATCACTCGTATGAAAGTGTTTGCTTTCATCATTTCTTGATATAGGTGGAATAAATAAGTGTTGAGGTAAAAATCCCCATAGAATAAGCGTTCGTCTATCGGAGTAGCTGGAAGGAAATCTATCGATGCGCGAAATCCGACAAATAAACATTTTGTATCGAAAATATCGGATATATTCCAAATCGGGAAGTAGTCAAAGCGATACGTGTAAGTTTTGTCGGATATTGGAGCTTGTCATTACAGGCTTGTAGGTATTTATTTCTTCAATTATCTTAATATTGAAAGGTCTCGAAGTGCCATTGATATAAGAGAGAGATTAGAATATGATTGTGTGGAACGGAACCACTTAGTAGAATAATGAACATAAGTTTGTATGGATAGAAGCTTAGATCTTGAAAGTAAATGCAATAAGTATTGAATGGTGGGGGGATGGTCGAAGAAGGTATTATGTATGGACTGTGCGAAACCTACATGAGAAAAGCAGTTCAACATATATATGACGAATAATAGACAAAAAACCTGTACGTCATGGACGCAGAACCGAGCTCACATTAGGAGGGGTGGGTGATGAGCCAATGAAATTGTTTTGAAATATAAACGTAAGCATCTATATACCTACATTTACGCATACAAATACACACTTACATATGTATATATTTATAAATGTTTACACACATACATATTATATTTATGACAAGTTGAGTATCTATAATAAGGACTTAGGTAAGCTTATTAAAATATTGCAAAATAAGTTGCTATTGTATCGTTGCCAGACGCAACTAAGAACTCTCATTTTATAATAATTTACATAATAAACTATTTTAAATAAGGTCCATCTATTCAAAGAATTACATGTAATTGATTGAACCAAAATAGCATATCCATTAAGTATTCCATTAATCTACTAATAACGTGTGCATCGCAAACAATCCTGTCAGCTCACAGCTGCAAAATGATTGAGCACACGAACTAAATCTGTTGGCTAGTCGGCTAGTTTGGTTGACTATCAAACGCTTTTAAATAGGGTATAAAGGAAGTTTATAGAACGCGAAAGCAATAAAGTACAATTTTACATTAAAAAACGCCTAAATAGAAATTGGCTGAAATTTAATGACGATATCCACCATTATATTTCCTGAAAATAAATAAACGGGATTTAACAGCTAATTTAAAAAAAACGCCGTATTTAAATAAAAAAATATATTTTTAGTTAAATTTAAGCCAAGGACGTACTTAATAATAAGCATATTCAATAATAAAAAAACTTTGAATTCGGTTCACAATCGGCGAAGTTATCGCTCTCCATACTATTACACATTATTATATTTAAATAACTGGCCAAGAGACACTTATCTTAATAACTATAGAAGTTAAGTATTAAAAAATCGGACAGACGGACGGACAGAACGAATCTATAAGAGTTACTTGTCGGGCTACGGAACCCTAAAAAAGAGGTATAAATCTACATTCGAGGTAATAAATTATGAAGTAAAAAGAGATGTTCTGTTTGCTGACTGTTATTTTAACTGAATAAAGAATAGTAACCATTGTTTAATCCTTTTTTTTCTTGTTTGTACTGGCGGCGGCGGCATAACAAAGTGTGCACAAATCAGAATGTAGCCTTGTCATGATAGCTATCGATAGAATCGTCATCCAATTTAATATTCAACTTTTAATTACAACCCTGAGTGAATCTCGGTTCGCCTGAGGCTCTACCTCGATTCATCCCAAAAATTCAATTTCTAAAAACTTTGTAACTTCCCCAACTCTGAGACCGCTTAACTTGACAATCTACTTTGCATTGAAAGTGTAAAGATTATCAAATGTTATCTATTTTATAACTGTCGTGAGATACACGTATAATACATATTTCCTGAATAGCCTCATTATCAGCTTATTGTGTTCCCACTGCTGGGACACAACAGGCCTTCTCTCAGGGAGAGGATGAGCGCTAACCCGCCAGGCCGGCCCAGTGCATGATTGTGAATGTCATTTGTCTTTATAAAAAACTAGCCGCCCGCCCCAGCTTCGCACGGGTGTAAGCTTGGCCTTCGGCCTTGCTACAAAATATAATATAGCCTATATCACCCGGGAATAGTGGAGCTTCCCAACAGTGAAAGAATTTTTTAAATCAGTTCAGTATATTAAACAATAGTTACCTATTTTACAGCTTGGCAAAAAAAATGAAAATAATGAGGACGCGCAAATAAATTCCATGCTGAGCCAGCTTGAAAGGTAGCAACGAAACCTGTTATTATTGTTATTGGCACTCCTGCATAAATGCGTCGTTGTTTAATAACATATACCTACCTTCAAAGTTCCGCCCTCTGATTCAAAAAACCCTTTTCTTCAATAAAAACAAATATAAGCTTCTTCGTGCCACTGAATGCATAATAATGTAAATTGAATACAGCTGCACCGCTTTTAGCTTGAATTTGCTTCTCGCCTAAAGTTTGCATAAAAACTTTGTATTCATTGTGTTGTTCGTGGTCATACATGTTCTGTTTGTCTCTGATTGAGAGTTTATTTCGATAGATACAGTTATAGAAACTCTCTAGTGGTCTGTTAAGAGATTTCAGTGCAGGGCAGTGTCTCTCTCAGAACTTTTCAGAGTTTATCTAACTATGATCTATTTGCTAACTTTAGTTATTTGCTCTTGGTACGGTTAGGTGCTTGGTACGCTTGGTACCTTCTAATTCAAAATATCACATTTAGTGACATGAAACTAAATCGTATGACCAATGAGTATTAGTTTAAGAATATCCCCCAGTTCAAATCAATAAATCGTTCACATAATCGGAAGGCATGCTTGCAGCGATCTATTTAGAGCTTATGATGGTGAAAATAGTTTGCGAAGGCAAATATAAACTCTTTTGTCTGAATGATATTTCAAAGCCATCCGTCCAATCCATCAACAATGTCTGTTGACAAGCCAAAGTAACCTCTAGCGTTCTAAAATTGGTAATAATTTAATAGCCGAAATGTTATCAGTTAGAAAGTTTGACAATGGAATAGTTTCCGCAAATTATTCCAACACAAAACTGGACAATGAATTCAAAAACTAAAAGAGGGTTCGATGTTACATGACTCCAACATGAAAATTTACTACAACAAACTTTCACACAGATCTTTTAATGTTAACACAGTGAAATCATGTGATCAAATATATTAGCTAACAGGTATTGTTAGCATATTCACATTTACCACCTTGGAAATGGAAGAAACTCAACATGAAATTCTGCATCCCGAAATCGTCCGTCATGAAATACCAAAACTCGGAGAAAATCAAATGTCAATCGGTGTCTGCAAAGTTTTTAATGTCTTCTTTCGATTTCTACATGTCGGTGATTGGAAATTGCCTGATACTGTTGGGATACTTAATCGGTAGGACCGATGCTGACGACCGACCCAACTTATTGGGTAGCTTCCTCATTCTAATAGGACACTTTCTTGCCATGATGTCCGACGCCTTCACGTTATTCGAAGATCTGATGTACATAAAGGGTGTCCAACGACAATTTTCAATAAATCGCTTCTTCTTCGTGGCAAACATTCTTTCTGTCATAGGCCAATATCAGGAGCTGAAATCTTCGCTTCAAAATGCGACCTGACAAAAGCCTAACTTCAAATGTAAATGGATACAAATACTGTTCTGCAGGTTTATTTGCCGTATTTTGGGCACATGGTTATGGGGTTGGGATATGCTGTCGAGCAGCTGGAACTCGCAGAGGCTCCCATACCGAGTGCCGTGGTACTCATCGGTCACCTCTGCGTGCTCGCGGATCCTCGTGCTCTTGCATCAGATAAAACTACCGTCCGAGTCATCAACCTGATTTTTTTAGTGAGCAACATTCTAGTTTTTCTCTACGACTTCATAGTATCAATGGAGATTCCAGTTCCAACGATTTCAGAAATGGATCATATGGGATAATTAATGTTTTGAAATAGAAATCTTCTTTCAAGAAGTTTAAACAAGAAAAAGCTGTTATCCTCGGAGAAAGATTCATTTCTGCAAAGTGGGAAAATAAATCATGTATATTGTGGACGGCTTCTGCGAGATGACATGCAAAATAAGTCACCTGAAAGGTAGCCAACCGAAGCCACAGGTCAAATTATGAATAAATAAACCCTTTGTAACAGATAATTAATGAGAGGGTTTAGTTATAAGAGAATTTTAATTGGCTGCGTGATAATGTCGGCATAAGTAAATAAAAACTCGCTTCCTAGACTGACTAAGTAAACTTCTCCTAGAGTGTCGCTTGAAAAATAAAGAGCATCCACTTACATGTCCTTTTATTTTCAATGTTTTCTGTGGTGCGTACAGTGGCCTTAGTAACGAGCACTTGCGAAAAAGTAATCGTTACGTTAACGATAGCAAAATGTATGAAAAATTGAAAAAGGCTTCTATCGGACGTGAAAGGGAACTGAATTTTTCATACATTTGCTATCGTTTACGTAACGATGAATTTTTTCATGTTCTCGTACTAACCCCACAGGTACTTACTTAAATGCAAAACAGTAATAGAGAGCTAGTTAACATTTTAAAAGAATATGTAATTTTACGGCGGAACTAGAATGACGACGAGGAAACGGTGGGATTTACTAAGAAATAATAGTACCTAAACGTATTTTGTCTTTGCTGTGTTGCAAAGCGTCTGGCATGCACTGAGTAAAACCAAAAATAATTTGTATATTTTGGTGGTAACCCTCAGTGCGGGAGCCCGAATCGCACTTGACCGGTTTATTTTTATTATCATCATCATTATCAGCCAATCAAGTTCCTACTGCTGGGACACAGGCCTTCTCTCTGAGACAGAGAGAGAGGGAAAGGGAGAAGATTAATCTTAATCCACCATGCTGGCCCAGCGCAGTTGGTGAATGTAATATATCTTTGAACTTCTAAGGTTCTTGGACATACCGATTTCGTCACAGTGTTTTCCTTCACCGTTGTTGAGGGATGACATCGAAACTACGCATACTTATATATTTTTTCTTCCTTTTTTTTGGTCATTGGTCCTTTTTATTATATTTCATTAAAACCCGAACCGAATCTAACTACCCGGACATGAAATGAAAAAAAGAGGGTATAAATTCAGGGATTTTTTCTAGGTGCAGCGTCATCATAAATACGACATGATCTTCGTTATTATTATTATAAATACGAGATGGCACATTAAAAGTTTAGATGAAAAAATAAATTTGACTACACCTCTTAATGAGTAATATAATTGAATAGATATTTTAAGATGAACGTAAGGTTAGGTATAAAAGGCTCAGTGATGGTCTGTCAATGATGGCAGACTAGGGAAAAATAAAGTCGAATTAGTCCGATAATCGAACATTTTTATTCTGGGCCTAACTTTTTTCGGGTAATACCACAGTATTTACAGAAAAAAAATTTTTTTTTTTACTTCCTAAATCTATGCGTAATACCGTTTGCGAAATATGTTGCACCAAAAATACTGTTGTCAATTTTTTACTTAGGTTTATCTTTAAATTAATAAAATAGTTAAAGAAACCCCTAGCGTAAGCAGATATGGTTCAAAATCAAGGGTGCTATCGGGACCAGAGTTGTCAATTTGACACATTTTATAACAAGAAGAGGGCCCTTCTGTCTTTGAGCACTCTCCACCACCAATGAGAGCTCAAAACGTCTATTGTCCTTGCCACAAAGAAACATTGAAGGTCAGTTTCGTCACTTGATACTTCGTTATTTCACCTGAAGTTCTGAAATAACACAAAGGCACGAGCTAAATTAGTATATCTTTGTTGTGACAGGAAGTTGTACCAAAATAAATCATTCTTAGAAGTAATTGTGTGAGAGTAAGATCGAATTAGGAGCTCTCATCACATTACGGACTTTAGCCAAATTAATGACAGTCGTAAACGAATAAGTATGTGGAAGCTGATTGGTTCTACACGCACAGAGAATTTCGAATTTCAACCGACTTCAAAAAAGGAGGGTTACAACATTCATTCTTTTTTACATTACTTTTGTAAATCTTGCAAGCTAAATTAGAACTTTCTCCTAACTGATTTTGCTAAACTTTTGCATAATCTTTTAGTTCTGGTATAAATACATTATAAAATACCCAATATTTTCAAAATGACTTTCAAATTAAATAAATGCTTTTAATTGTCAAATAAAAGCTTGTAAAATTCTTCATACTTCGTATTTCATAGGTACATATTCGTGTAAGGCAGCAGCTGTTCTCTACTCAAATTAACTCAATCTAAACAACTAAGTGAAACTGCGTACGAGTCGAGCTCGGAAGCTTTATGAAACGTCCTTGTCGGGATCTATTCAAATCACAGATATACAGATCGGCAATATATTTCAGTGAAAGCAAGTGAAAGAGACAAATTGATATGGCTCAGCACAAGTACAAAAAGGACATAACAAGACTTTTTTGTCCTTATCGGCGTGGCCTGTTTTTTGGATCAGAAATGTCAAAATCTGACGGTTCTGTGCCAAACAAAACGGGTCTGAATATTGTTTATTGCATTTTTTTGGTGATTTTATGTGATAAATGCGTGTTTCGTCTTTGAAATAATTATAAAACAAACATTTACAATGGTTGGTTGTATCATTTTGGGCTGCAAGTACCGCAGTGAGAGAAAAAACGATGAAATATCATTTCACACTTGAGCTTGTAATGATCACCTAAATAAATTCAGGATATCAATGCGTAAATATTTTATTCATAATTAGTCCGTTTTTTGCTCGATTTGTGGTATTTCCTATGAGTTTTATCAAAATATTAACTGAGAAGAATAACAATCAATGTTGCCAGTTTATAAATGAAATCACCCACCACAATTAACATAAATTATTCGTTCTGCAGGTTTCCAACTGATCCTGGCTTACGAATAAAATGGATCAGTGCTACTGGTTGTGAAAATTGGGTGCCAGGAAAACATAGTAGAATTTGTTCCAGTCATTTCAATGCCGAATCCAATATCAGAAAGGGAAAAATTATATTTTTGAGCAACTGCAGCTGCTCAGGGTCTAATAAACACACTTAAATGTACTTAAATCAAAGAAAATATATCATCATAAATCATCATCAGCGTGATTTTGTTCAAATAAAACAAAATAATCTTTTTTTGAAGTCTGATTTATCGTGTGTGATATGAGTACTGTAAATAATAAAGAGTTTTATCTAAGTATCTCATTAATTGGGATGTTATCCATAATTCCATCCATGAAAATAAATAAACTAGCCAAGTGCGAGTCGGGCTCGTGCACTGAGGGTTCTGTACCGTCACAAAATACAAAAAGTAGTGCAAATACACAACATCACACCCAGGCTGTCATCCATCCAAGTATCAACCGCGCCCGACGTTGCTTAACTTGTGGGAAACAGAAATGTGTGACCGACTCGCACGCGGCCAGTATTTATTATTTGTTGTTTTACTTTAGGGTGTGCACTATAATCCGCCAAGTTTGACGCTTGTACCGATTACCGTTACCATCGACAAATTATAGTGTTACATCCATGCCGTTACGTACCGTTTGGTTTTTACACCAGAGCAAATACAAAAATACCTTAACAAAAACGTTTGTTGTATGTGTGGATGTGTCCCTCTTTAGTTTTGACTTAATTATATTTCTTAGTTAATCCGTCGTAATTACATATTCTGTGTAAGTTTCAACTGACGATATTACGGCGCGAAAGATACAGCCGTTTAAAGCTGTCTTACCTTTAAACGGATGGATTTGAATGTTAATATTAATTTCTTTTGTTCATAAGTATTTTTCAGATATCCTTCCATCTCACAAGATTTTCCAAAGTTTCCAAAATTACTCATTGAAGAGATTCACTACCCGTCTAGTATGTAAATTACCCTAACTTAAAGCAAATAATTTTAATGTGGCAACACACCTTGTTGAAGCGAGAGGCACTGAGCTAGCCACGCTCATTGAAAATCTATAGGTAGTAGGTCTGTGATTCAAATAGACGGACACGTCATGGCTAAACAATTGTATATTCTAATTGTTCTTTTTTTTCATGGCCATGGATACAGAGTCCTACAGACGTAATATTAAACAAGTTTACATAGTATTAAATAACGTCAAACAAGTCATAGTCAGAGCCAAGCAAAGTCACGGTCAAGTCAAACTCATTCCCCATTAAAATGGCGGAGTCTTTACAAGAGGCTTCTATGGAGTTTTGGAAACAACACGAAAATACACGTTTCAGTTCATTATATCACTTGGCCACACTCGAGCACGTTCACGAGCACAAAATAAATAATATTGACCATTATTACACATTAACACTCAAAAATACACAATTTTAGGAAAATAATACAACGGGCCGTCATATTTTTTCCCACGTTGGCGCTAAAAGTTTATAAACAATTGCTGTTATGTTAATGTTGTATTTACAAAAAAGGTTTATATGTACTTATTAAGTTCTAGCGGGCCAACGTTGTGTGCAAATTAGGCACCATGTTACCACCTTAAATCTATATATACGATATAAAAATTAACTCCTATTCCTCCTGGTCACGCTATAACTTGAAAACGGCTTTACCGATTTCTTTTTTTTTATATGTTTTCTTATACTTCGTAAAAGGTTTTTACATTTAATAACGGCTGAACCGATTTGGATGCAATTTTGTGCACCTGGAGCGGGTCATAGTAGCGAGGCCGAAGGCCGAGCTTACACCCGTGTGAAGCCGAGACGGGTCGCTAGGAGACTAATAAAACATAATTTCTTCAATGCCTCACGATATCAAATAACAATAGATAACTAACAATGGTGTAACAAAAAACTACCCCAAACTACCCACAAAAAAGAGTTCGCAACAAAAGTTCTGCTCTACGTGAAGCGTTAATACGAGTTGTAATGTAACTAAGTATCTACTCGTCGTATCTTTCCATTTGCACTGCGTTAGACCCCAGGATGTGGGGATGTTAGCTACACTGACAATGTACCTACTGTAGGTATATTACGTCCATGGTGTGCTGTGACAGTTTGACAGTATTCCAGCTACGAACAAAATTAGCATTTAATTTTTTTCCTCCTGAGAAGGATTTGTCATCCTACGTCTTGTGAATTTGCCATATAATAAAATATTTTCAAGTTTTTATCCTACTACGGCGTAGCAGAAAGGCGAGTTATTAGATTGACCGGTATGTATGTATGTGGATATTATGTATATTATGTATGTATGTTCATCTGTTCCTTCATAACTTCTAATCTACTTATCATAATTGGACAAATGAGGTATTGTTGGAAGCGTTGCTGGTAATAAGCTCTGTGACGTCATATTAAATTGAATATGGCGTCCTCTAGAGGACATAAAGTCATGAACATGAAAAAAATTTTTAGGACTTAATTAGCACATTTAAAAAACATAATATTATATTATTAATAAATTAAACATAAATATGTAGTCGGGTTAGTTTATAACCATTTTTTTATGAGATATCGTCAAACAAGTCACAGACAAGCAAAGTAAGTCATGGTCAAGTCTAAGTCAAGTGTAGAAACTTTATTAGGAGCTTAAACACAAAACAAAATTACGTGTTTCACCTCATTAAGTATATCACCTTCCCAAATCCAAGCACGTCCATAAACACAATACAATACAATATCGCGTTATTATACACCATATTTAAAAAAACAAAGTAACTTAAAATTAATACAAAACCGGCAGTATAATAGGCGGCCTTATCGCCTTAAGCGATTTCTTCCAGGCAACCTTTGGATGGACATGAACTGAAATAGGATTAGGGTTGGTGGTGTAGATTATACATACATACAAATAAATACTGAATTTACAAATAATTATACGCACTTACTAATACATACTATAAATAATACATACCAATTATAAAGAAAGATAGTGTTTGTAGACAAGGTTCTTAAAAATAGGAAGAGATTTGGCCTGCCTGATAGAAGCAGGCATCTCATTCCACAGCAGGACAGCTTGAACAGTGAAAGATTTACTGTAGGATAGGTTAGTATGAGAGGAGTAGGAATCTTAAGTTGAAGGGCACGAGAGGATCGCAAGGAACTAGATTGAGGTTGAACAAACTTGAAACGTTCTTTCAAGTAGTTGATGGATTAAACAGGATTTTAAATATCTACTTACACTTCATAAATATTAATCTACCATGACTAGTTAATATGACAAAAAAAAATACAAGTGTAGGAAAATAATGAAATGCGGTGACATGTTTTTTCACGTTGGCACAAAAACTATTATTTGTTTTCATATTTTTAACATTTCAATATTCTCTGTTATTCGTGGTGATTTCATTTTCTATAGTTACCGAGTTTTCCTTTCATGCAGAAGAAGAAAGGTCTTCTTTTCAGTCGAGAAGAGGTGCTTTTATTTTGTCCCATTCCGTATTTGATTCTTTCGAAATCAAAGCGAGCCTTATCGATGGGGCTCAGCGCAACCGAATGATTTGAGAATCGTGGAAATATTATTTTTCTCTTTCTGTGGATTTGTAATGCGATCTACGTAAATGTGTTTTTGGCATTATGACAAGCCGAAGGTTTACCTGGTAGGTATGATTTGAGGTACTTCGTTTTGTGTAGCTTGATTAAATAAATAAAAAAAACATAAAACACTTGTAGGTTCGAATGGATGATCAATTAGAAATTTGCTAAAATAGCGACTATAACTCGTCTCAGAAAAACTAGCAAGCGAATTGGCCTATTATTTCAACTTTTTCGAGGTAAATAGCACCCCGACCTGAATTTCCTTTGAGTATTGTTTAATAATAACTAGTTGTTTCGATCTTTACTCATTTTTCTGGCATGCACGCCGTGAAACTGAGCTCCGTAAAAATTATCTATTTGTGCAATGATTACGACTAAATGTCGATCAGAAAAGACGAACTTTATCAAATGCAGAATCACCTATCACGATTTGATATTTTTTTATGATTTACATTTGTAATTTGGTTGCCATTTAAAATCATATACCACTAGTAGCGCCCCGTGGTTGGGCCCATTATACTACAATAATGTTTTTCCCAAAAAAAAAAAAAAAAAAAAACTGTTGCCTTGGTTAATTTAGGGTATAAGCTTGATTAATACCAAATTTCATTGAAATCCGTTCACCTGTTACGAAGTTGAGTGCGGATAAACACACTTACACAAAAAAAAATGTTTACAATGTTAGTATGTTTTAGTAACGATATGTTTTTTTAATACAAACTAACTTCGAGCTTTTTGTTTATAACTTGTAAAGTGAAGTTCTTAAAGTGTGTATGAGCAATTCTACGTATTAAATCTTATTTTTATTGCGTATACACAAAAATTATATTACGCTCTAGGTAGGCAGTAGGCACGCGTGGCGTTCGTAGCCGCGTAGGCGTTGTAGCACTTTTAAAACGAGCGTAGCAGCGTAGTACCACCTACAAAAGTTAGTTTGTGAAACAAGCTTATATTTAAAAAACATTTTCAAAAACTATCTTTTTTAGATGGTTATAATTTTTATTTATATGTGCTTATTTTTATTTGTGAGGTCAATTTGAAAATATTACAATATTGGGTATTTTCACCATAACTATAAAGATTACAGCAAAATCGGTTAGGAGGAACTGGTTCATCTTATAATAATTGACCTAAACAAACGAACAAATATTGCAATTTAAAAAATAAATTAGACTGTTACAGTAAGCATTTGGAGAATAATTCGAGACCTCTGAAATAAATTTATATATGACATACTTCGCTGATGACATAGGACACGACAACACGTAACTTAATCAGCTACCGGATATGTATTATGTGCTTGTAAAGAAAATATAGAAATGCGCGCTATTAAAAGATGAAAAGCTCCGGGAACGTAATTATCTTCTTCAATTAAGCCCAGCGCAGAACTATGATGCGCGTCAGGCCAGCTGTTATCCAGACAAATTAGCCACCCAGACTAGCTGGTAACTAATTTTCATTAATGCCACTACCAGCCTGACGTAGGGTTGTTATGAAGTGCATATTTATTTTGCAAAAACATAAAAAAAACTATGTTGTTGTTCGCAACCTAAATTTGAATTTATTAGCGTTAGACTGCCAGGGTTCTTTATATTTTTGTTAACTGGCAGCTGGTTAGATGTTGTATTGTGTTTTCGTTTTAGAAACGTCCGTTCTTAGTTGGTCGTTGTTCTACTCGTGTTTATTATTATTTATTTATCTCAGTGAATAACGTACATGCTATGTACGTTATTCTATATAACTCTGCCAAACTGCGCTGGACACGTTTATCTTGAAAATAACAAATTTTGTGATAAAATTTTGTAATTGTATTGTTTTGTGACAGCAACACCCTGTGGAATATAGAAAAAAAAAGTTTAAAAAAATATATTATAATCAGCCTTTTGAGTTTATTGTTTTTTTTTTTTGTTTTTTTTTTTGTATTCCTAAGATTATTAGATGTAACACTTTTTTTACAAAACACAAAATACAATCTAATATTAAATAAATAGATCTTTATTTTTCACACCATATATTACATACCTTCTTACGAAAGAAATTAAAAAACTAATATAACAACTGGCGGCCTTACCGCTAAGAGCGATAACTTACAGGCAATCTTAGGATGGAGAGTATTCGTACAAGAGGTAAGAAAGCCTAAGCTAAGTACTTATAAAAAAACGATAGACCGTTGAAGCTCTAAAGAACAGTTCAAATGCCCACTACTAGTTTGCAGCGTACCCAGCTTGCATAGCGTTTATACAAAGTCTATTTGATATGACATTAATGTACCACCCGATTGCTTGATTGCCCGATTGATTGGAGCACTCAAGATGCTAGTTATTTTCGTATACTAGCAAAATTTTCGGGAAAGACTCATTCTAATGAAACTAATGAAGTAGGTGAATTGAAAAGTGACTTGGTAATTATGTAAAAACTAGGTTTGTAATATTTTGTTGGTGTTCTAATGAAGACGAATAAGTTTTTAGAAGCTTTCTCATATTCTCGTTGCTTACATACAAAATAAGACGTTAGGTCCAATCGGCAAATAAAGTTTGTAGGCGTAAAGCGTAGACTAACTCTTGAACAGAAATTTTATAAATATAATTTAATGTACATGTTCCCCATAACAAACATTGAGTAAAGATATGACGCCTTAATTAGAATAAAATTATTATTAAAAAACAATAAAACTTAAAAAAACAAGCTTTTAAGCGTCCGCCGTATTGTTTTTTTTTTTGCCATTTTATTTTTCGTATTCTTCTCAGAAAACCCTTTCATTTGATACCCATATCACAAGAGTGCATAAAAAAACTGGCCCATCGATCTTTGATCAATGTCATTTAGCTAACCATGCATCCAAACTAAACATGTACCCACAGACTAGGTATAGCTACTACGTAGCCCAGACGAGTTACGATTATTTTCAATGGAAACAATTCAGTCAAATACCTGAGGGGCGGGATGAGGGGTTACTAAATGCTAATTGGCCCATTCAACGTCAGTTCAAAATGTAAACAAAGCATAGTGATGGCGTACCTACGGTATTGGTCGGAAATGACGTGAGGTTCAGTGGAATCAGTGGGCGTGTTTTTTATATCAGTGGTGGTCAACTGATGAATTGTCTGAACATGTTCGCCCTGCATTAAATGTCTAGTTATAGAAAGTCTTTGCATGTACCTATGCAAAATTTCAGCTCAATCGGCTGGGGATAATTGTTTTAAAATCCAGTTGCAAAATTTGTCACATAATAAAAAGGCAAGTGAAATGAAAGCTTGTTAAAAAAAATCTTTCTTTAACATAGAGTTGGTTGCTAAACAAATTGTAGCACCCCTAACCGGGCACAATTTCCGCATTCAAATTCCGTCACATAATACTTTCTTCCCTCTACCTGAATTATTTAAATCTGAATGGATATAAAACCGTTTATATTACATGTATAATTGTATATCAATTCCAATAAAATTCTTTGTTGACCGCTCTCAAAGTTTTTCCATCAATCAAACTCCCTTGTTAGGAGTTTCGATTATAAAGTTGAATTCTGAAGTTTTCGAGAAAAGTCGCAGATATTCTTTGTCATTATATCTTTTTTTCTTTCTGTTCTGTATTCCTAAAAATATTTCTCATTAAAAGTAGTAAACATTACCTACTGCTTCTTTCAAAACGCATTTCAACTTATTTTAACAGTTGCTGTTTACAGTTGCCATAACTATTTACTATAAAGAGTGCCACCTAGTTGTTACTACTTAAGACTCTATATGTATTTTCTATTTAAATAAAAAATTAAATGCTGTTCGTTGGCGCATCACTTGACAACTACTGGACCGATTAGGCTTTTTTTTTTTTGTTTTCATATATTTGTAATATTTCAAATTAGAAAAGAAAAATTGGAAACGTTTCGTGAAAGTTTTCAATTTCGGGAAAAACTGAACGTCCATTTTTCTATGGAGTTTTTGTACTCAAGACCATAACTCAAACAAATGACATTTTGACAGGACAACGTATGTGTGGTCAGCTAGTAGTAACATAACTATTATACCTACAGAAAATACTGGAGGGCAATTTTAATTGCCTTAGTTATTAACGTGATAAAAAAGAGTACCTATATCGTCAAAGTAAAACTTTGTGACCGGTGGACGGATTTTGATAAATAAATTTTAATTTATATGAGTAAGACTCCGTAGTCACGACCAAATTGAAAACCTCCAATGTTTTAAGTATGTTGAAAATTGTCTATGTTCTTAGCCTTTTCGGGAATTGAACTTGTTAAAAGAGGCTGCTAGTTTCAGGTACCCAATAGAATTTTTATAGACTCGGAGCTTGAAATGCATGCAAATGGCGTGTCGGCTGAAATTGGGGCATGAATCGCAGCCTAGATTAGCGCCGCAGGAAGGACAGCAATCCGATCAGCTCATATCAAGACGCAATCATCGCCTGTTAGTCCGCAATTAAAGACGCATTCATACATCGCATACAGACGTCAGATTTATCTACGCTACATCATCACCATCTACAGATTTCTTTCTCCCACTGTCGAGATTTTTCTCATGCAAGGTAATATACGGTTTTAAATAAATTGTGTAAATTATCAGAGCTATATTTAACCTAATTATGGTATCAGAATATGGATTTAATTTGCAGAATTTAATCATAATATTTCGCTCATCGAGTCGGTGAGTTTGTAAGAGCATGTCTATAATGAAATTACAAAATATTCGTTGAATGCCTTCTTCAATTTGTATATCAGATAAGGTAGAATATTTGTAATACACATTGTACTTTACTTCTAAACAAAATATTTAAGGTGGCTCCCATACGACAAACGTTTCTTTTTTCGTTTTGGTAGATAATGGCACGGAACTCTTCTTGCGTGAGTCCGACTCGCACTTGGCCGGTTTTTATTATTCCGCCGTAACATTACATATTCTGTGAAAATTTCAACTGGCTATATATAATAGTCTGAAAGATACAGCCGTTAAAACGTGGGACGGACAGAAGGGCAGACAGACAGCATAGGATCCCGTTTACACTCTCTGGGTACGGAACTCTAAAAATAATGGCAACTCAGCAGGTCTGGTTTGCAATGTCAAAAATAGCACCTAGCTAAAATATTAAAAGGTCTTTTTGGGTGCTATATGCACGGCTAATACTTATATTTTATTAAGGTTAAGTATTTATTTCTTGTAAAAGTTTTGTTCTTTTTTTTTCTTTTCTCTAGTTAACCAGTTTTTTTGTTTCTTAAGTTTTTTTTCATGCACGTCTACATACCATTTGTTCAACCCGGTGGATGACTGGTAGAAAATGTTTAGCATTAAGTCCTCCATTTGTGCATTGTACTTAGTTTGTTAGTGTGCAATAAAGTATTAAATAAATTAGTGCTACAGTTGGAATACGATCCTTGTAACGGATTATTAGATAAGTTGTATTGAGTAGTAGTATTAAGAACCTATTTTATGTTTGTTTTCATATTAAAATTGATTTCAATATATTTGTAAAATATGAATATTTAGACACTATTCACTCCCACTAAATCTCTAATGGAGATTTATTTAAATTTAGTTGAATGGAGTAGAGCGGTGTAGGAAATGAAATGAAATTCCGCTAGCAAAGGCCTGACCGCTCTCAGATTATGCTAGATTAGTGGACGTCCCAGCTTATGCACAGAAATTGGAGCCGACAGAAAATACAACATATAATAATTGACTAATTCAAAATACGAGTATCGTTATAAACAAGATTTTGACATTGTAGCGCTTTGCAAGAGTGTGGCCTTGCCATACTGCGAAACAGTTGACTCCTAAGGTAATTCTGGCTCCCACTTCCATGGTCGTCTACTGACCAGTTTTAAAATACCAAAAAAAAGACATGGATATAAAGCTCCATGCAAAGATGCTCTTACGTCAACTGGTCCTACCCCATAGCGATCCCACGGGAATTAGTTGACAAATTCATGAAAGAGCTCTAGCGGACAAGTGAAAGTTGCCTTAATTTTGTTTTCCAAATGTTTCTGCATCTCATTTCATCATAACATACACGCACCCTGCCCGCGCACACGCCCTTGTTCAAAATTTTGCGGGTCAAGATACATTGTCAACGACCTACTTCTGCCTAACTTATCTAAGTTATACCATCCATATATAATGAAAATATCAACTTCACATTGCAAATCTATTAAGGACAGTAACCGCAGCAGGTAAAGGAAAAAACACAATGGCTCTTTGCCAACTCTCTGGCTGTCTTAAAAGATACTCGTACCTAGGTGTTTCGGAATAAATGAGGTCGATCCGCGGACCCTTGAAACGACCCGATGTTACTTTATATTCAAGCAATTAGAGAAGGTATGTTGTAGTTTTTTCCTTATAATGAGTGTATTTTGAACCCAACCCTTCATCTATGGTCAGTGTATATCAGGATTTAATGTTATTTTCATCATCATCATTATTAGCCTATCATGTTCCCACTGCTGGGACCTAATCCAACATCTGGCCTAGTTCAAGTTGGTGGATATATATTATATCTTTGAACTTTTGGGGTTCTTGGACTTACCAGTTTCTTCCCTTCACCGTTTTGTCATTGGTTCAGGACCGAGGATTGAACCGGGTGCCGTCAGATTATAAAACGCACTTGCTACCGGTTGGCCACCATAGCCCCCGTAATGGTATCGTAATTAGGTACATAATATCTATACCTACTAGACAGGGGTGAAGTACCACGTAACATAGTTAAGTATCGAATTTAATACAATTTCAATTTTAAATTTTAAAATGTATATGGGATTCAACGTAGTCTTCATAATTCTTATTAAAATATCACTGGTCCTTTTGTAGCAGACAAGTTCAATATGGACAGCAATGCTTTAGTTCTTTCATTTACGTCAACTAAAACCTCCGAAATAGACCACGATATCTACGTAATTACGTACATAAATATCTGTACTTTGATGTAAGATTCATTTTACCTATATGAGTATCGTAAGTATTTGTTAACGATGTGTTTTCTCATTGTGCAGAAGTACAGCGGCAGACGCAAAGGGAGCAATCTACTTGACAACGAAAAATGGAACGTTTCCAATATCGCTGACATCCCTCAAGGCTCCGGATGACGCTACACAACAACACACTCCCAAGATTCTGTCTGCGACCGCTAAAAATGTCTCGCAAAATGCGGACCAAGACTACTGGGGAGATTCCGACGAAATGCTATTTTCCAATTACGTCAACTCGACCTACGACGACGTTGATGCAACATACACGTGGAAGAGCAAGAGAAGCATCAATGATGCCGTCTCGAAAAATATCACATTAGTGTTGGAAAACCTCCTTAAAAATTACGAGAACTCCCAGCTACCCACTCACGGCAAAGGTGAGAGCCGCAAAGATATCGAATCGACACTCGAGTGTCATGACGAGTGTGCTTAGGGAATAATTGAATTTCACTTTTCAGGCTATCCCACCGTAGTTCAAACGAATATTTTAATAAGGAGCATGGGCCCGGTGTCTGAACTCGATATGGTACGTTTCATATCCGGTTCAGTTCAGACCTGTCCGACGAATATTTGTAGATCATTTTTACATCTCAGCAGAAATACGAAAATGTATTTTATTTCCCTCAGGATTATTCGATGGACTGCTACTTCAGACAGTATTGGCGTGACACGCGGCTGTCATTCCTCGGTCCCATCCGTTCTTTGTCCCTTTCTATCAAGATGCTCGAAAGGATTTGGAGGCCAGACACCTACTTTTACAACGGCAAACATTCATATGTACACACTATCACTGTTCCTAACAAATTGTTGAGGATTAGTCAGCACGGCGACATACTGTATTCGATGAGGTAAGAAATAAAATCATAGTCATAAGATAAAAATAAAATCATAGTCAAACTCATAATCAATAAGTCAATCATTAGAGGTACAATAGTTAATAGCACACCAGAACGACAGAAATACGTTTTTTTGTATGGGGAAAGGGTCTCCATACAACAAACCCCTTTAGTTATTAGATACTTTTTGTCTTTATTATTATTCCTTGGTAAATCCCCCGTAACATAACATATTCTGTGAAAATTTCAACTGGCTACCTATTACGGTTCGAAAGATACAACCGTTATAAGGTAGGACAGATGGACGGACAGACAGACTGACAGACAGCGTAGACTTAGTAATAGAGTCCCGTTTTCACCCTTTGTGTACGGAATCCTAAAAAAGTATTACTTTTCGAGTCTTGGCGTTTCAAATTCATGTGAAAATCAGGCGCTGATTTAGGCCCTTAATTAATTAAGGGTCGACGCGGATATGACGCGATCCTATGGAGATACCGTGCCCTTCGTTTGGTACAGAGGCAGTCCACCAAGGAGGTATTAGTAGGTCCAATCCTACATAACTTGGCTGTACTCCAATACAACAGCCTGGATATCTATCTTTAGAAGAACGAATACAAAAAGGCCCTTAATTAAAGATCTCTGGTCAATAATTGACCGTAAATCCGTAAAGAGAGTCTAAGATGTCTTGATTAGCATACACTTAGGTGTAAAGTTCTCGTGTACTGAAGATTTAAGATTGATTACCAAAGAAACAATTCTGAGTCTCTCGCAGAGGTTCATTAATTTCATAGCTGCTAAACAACCAAGGAGCCAACGTTTTTAATTGGCTGAGTGAAAAATGCGCGGTCCGATTACGTCGATTTATTCATTCAGCGTAAATTGCCATGGATATTCTAAATTGAAAGGCTCACAACAGAGAGTAATTGCTTCGAATTGTTTAGAAATTATTTACCGGTTACTTAAATGTCAGACTCCGATTATTCAAACAGATATACCTACCTAGGACCTTCATACTCAATTTTAGAAAAGCTCTATCACTATATAATCGTAAAGACTTGGCTCCCACAAACTCAGGGTATCCTACTGTGGGAGCTAGGGCCTCACATAAGTTATTTTATTCTATTTCATTTTATTTGATTTTATTCAATCTTGATTTAATTGATAATTGTATTAAATTTTAACGTAAATTTAGAATGTAAGTATAATATAATCTTGCATGAATTTTTTACTTAATAATCTAATCTAAAGACATGTTGGTTGAGGCGAGTCGTAGGATGCGAAAAAGTTTGTTACAATAGATCACTATACACTTTATTATTATATTAAATAGGGTTGCATTTAACGGAACAAAAGTATGGTGGTGTCCGAAGGTCGCGCTGGTTAAACTTGGATTTTTGAGATTTTCTCACAGGTTTTTCTCAAAAAGTAAGAACCCGACAACTTTACAAAACCCTCTTCTGATGGTTTTACTTGCACATGGTTTCGTGGTGCACTCTTTTTAACAGCACACGTTAATAAATATATTAGTTTTTAACAAAACTAAAAATAATGCTACATTATGCTATTGTCACCGGTCTTTGATAAATGTGTATTTCAATTTAATTCGACCTGTTGAAGTAGTTGAAAAACAATTAAAAAACAATTTCAAATATTCCGTTACTTACATACGTACCAAGCTATAAAAGCGTGTTAAAAAACAAAGAACACTGGCACTGGATGTAAAGAGCTACCCATCGAGCTCAATGGCGGGCATTAGGAGATGCCTATCCAATCGCGGCCTAAATCCAGCAGTGGATAGTTAAAGGCTGATGATGATGATAATGTTTTTTTTATGTGTCATCTTTGATAAAAGATTCTGTCAATCATTCCAAATAACGCTTGTATTCTTAAGAATTTTTGATAAAGGTTCTCTAAATTTTCTAAAGTTAAATTTTATTAAAAGTTTATATTTAAGTCAATGATCAAAAAACTTCAAAAGCCAGAGAAAAGCCTTAAAAGGGAACACAACAAGTAACGTCGACTGTTAATCGGTTTAGTACGGCTGAATTGGTCGCACAGGCTTCCTGAAAACTGACAGAATACATTTATAGACGTTTTAGCTTAAAGCCTTCCAGACTGAACGTATATGGCAATCATGCAAGTTTACAATGATTACTTATTAGATGTTATTCTGTTATATTTTATGTATGGATAAAATTAGCAAATACACGGCAAATACTTAAGCCATAGAATGGTTAAAAACAATCGTTTGTTTTCCGGTCAATGTAGTTGGCTGGTTAAAACTTTTACAGTTGGCATAAGGTTGTTTTTTTTTTTGTTTTTTTTATATATCACTTGTCATAATGACAACAGAGGTCCAAGCTATGCCAGCAACAACCTTATTGACAACCCCAAACCTCATAAGAAAGAGCTATGCTTGAATAAATAAATTATGCAAAAAGGAAAGATTTTAGAAAGTACTTAGGTTAGATATATATTCTTACCGCTTTCATATCGGAGCAAGGATAATGACCAGTTTTCTCATAACCGACTCTTCTACGTAATACTTACATAGTCTACGTGGGTCGTAAAGCCTCGAAATGATCAATTGAAGCTATATAAATGCAAGACGTCCTTTATTACCGTTTGTACAGAATACGTAATAGTAGGATTTAGAAGAACATAAAGTGATCCACTGGCGACAAAGACCGCTGGTACGCCAAAAAGTCCGCAAGCCTAAGGTAGGCCTCCAGTGGATTCAATATGCCGCGGTCTAAATTGGCTCGCTAGTTCATCCTGCGCTTAAAATATTAGTCCGCGGTAGAGACGTCGTCTGATGTCTCGCCGGCTCGCCCGTGGGTCACCCACTTAACGATGTTTGTATTCATTGCAGATTGACGATAAAAGCGAAATGTCCGATGGAGTTACGTAATTTTCCGATGGATCGACAGTCTTGCCCTTTGATATTAGGGAGCTGTGAGTCACCTTTAAATATATCAAATCATCACATCTACTGAAATAGAGATTTTTAATTGACATTAACTTTAAGGTCGTTCTATATTTTATGCCACTAAATTAACGATTTGTTTGTATGTACCTCAAAAATATGTGTGAAAGAAAAAAAAAACAATGTTTCATAAAAAGCAGACGAATAGTTACCAAATAAAATTACGGTTCAAATTCTTTCAAATTTTAATTTTGCTGTAGGTTCAAGAGAAAAAATACAGTCATTTATAATTTCTATCGTATTTTTTTTTTGGCTTGATATAGTTAAATATTCAAGACAGTTTATCTTCTTAGTAGGTAAGCTCTACATTTTGGGAGATACTGTTATTATTTTCTAAGGAAACCGCTTCTAATGCTTTTTTAAACCGACTTCCAAAAAGGAGGAGGTTCTCAATTCGACTGTTTTTTTTTTTTAATGTTTGTTACCTCAGAACTTTCGACTGGGTGAACCGATTTTGATGATTATTTTTTTATTTGAAAGCTAGTGCTTCAGGTGTGGCCCCATTTCAATTTGGTCGAGTTCTGAAATTTTATGCTGTCGGATTTTTATATTAATTATTATTATTCGGCATAAAATACAGAAAGATCTTGAGCTCAAAGGACCTGGACATATTTACACCTAAACACACATCTAATTGACTGAGCGAAGCGAAGGTCAGAGCCTATACGGGTACAGATCGGCGTTTATGTTTTTATATATGTCTTCGACGATAACTTGCGAACCGTTGATCCGTTCTTCATGAAATCTTGTATGCAAGAATTATCATGCGAATGTATTTTTTATGTTTTCACAATGTTATTGTGAAAACATTAAAAAAAAAAAAATGCCGATCACAGAGTGATCGGCATTTTTAATTTTAACCCCGACGCAAAAAGAGGGGTGTTTAAGTTTAACGTGTGTATTTGTGTGTCTATCGGTAGCATCGTATCTCCCAAACGGCTGAACCGATTTTGATTTATTGATTATTTTTTTATTTAAAAGGTGATTTGATCGGTCAGTCTACAATTCAAGAAAACTTGTTCAGCCGTTTGCAGATTATCAGTCCTTGTATAGGTTTTTTTTTTAATTTTTAGTATGATAATATGTACTATTCTCTAAACTAAACTAAATTTGACAACTCTAAAATTGTTTGCATCCTTTTCTGACGTATTGAAATGAAACGGCGATAATTTCAGTCCTGCAAAATTAGTTTAGTTTAGAGAATGGTAAAACAGAATTGACCCTATTGTTAGAGTATAAATAAAGTTTTTCAAAACAATTATTTGCTTAATGTTTGTTTGACAGACGCGTACTCCAACCAGCAACTGGTGTACCAATGGCAGAACTCTGAGAGCGTCAACTTCGTTCCCGGCATGACTCTTTCGCAGTTTGATCTAATTAGCTTTCCATACAGGAACTTCACTTTTACTAGGCGGGAAGGTAAGCTCAATACAACAACAAAAAAACACAAATATCATTCTGTTTTCAATCGAAATATTCCGCCATCTTCATCTTCATTCATACAGCAACCAACCCAACTTAAGATACTTTATAAACGTTTTTTTTTTTTTGCATAAGTTATGGATGCAAATCAGGGCTTTTATTTTATTTTATTGTATTTATGTTTATTAAAAAAGTAAAAAAAAAAAACAGTCATAGGACTGCACGTCAGAAGTGAAAACTTAAGTAGTAATTCACCTATTCTACAAGAGATGGCGCTATTTTAAAATACACGGTACAGCGTGATGATGCCGCGAGACGCGCGACGCGCCTTAACAAGTTTTCACTAAAAAAATGCATTAATTTGGACCCGGACAAATAACCTGAATATTGAGACTCGCTGCACCTGTTACGGATACCGTCGGCAATGTCGTAGCACTTGCTACGAAAAAACGTAGCGGCGCGCGGCGTCAAAAATGCCACAGGAATAATGGTCTTAGTGAGATTTTAGTGTGCATTTTTTACTATCAAACAAAACTGTCGTGGTATTTACAATGTTTTTTGTACACACTTAAACCATAATATACAAACATCGCCAAATATTTTTGAAGTGAAAACTTCTTTAGGTGCGTTGAGCACTTTTTGGGAGAACAAAAATCATGGAACTCGCGTCTACGTCACCGAACGCTGTACCGTGTATTTAAAAACAGCGCCATCTCTTGTAGAATAGGTAAATTACTACTTACGTTTTCACTTCTGACGTGCAGTCCTAAGTCTATAGAGTCCTCTAGTAAAATCTCTACTACTTTACTGCATGCTTAAGTCAGTAAAATAAGTAAGACGAGGCACGGTGATATGACTAATGACTATGGATAATGCGGTAATTACTTAAGCTAGGCCAGTAAGGGGCGAACAAAAAAGACACATCTTGGAATTAATAATATCTAAATAGGTAAACACTGTTACGACTTCATACATAAACATAACTCATTACCTTAATAATAAGCACCTAATGGGTACAAAGAAACAAGAGAAAAAAGGGACGTGCCTCTAATACGAATAACAAAAGACATGCGTATAAGATATTATGCTAGCCTACTTATGTAGGTACGCGTATTTAGCAACTTACTACAAAGAAGTTACACACATTTAGGAAGAAAGTTTGCCAGCAGCAAACAAGAGTAACCTCTCTTTATTACGTCGCCTATGCAAACAAATATATTTCGAGGATGTCGTCCCATGGTTCTTTAGTACTTAATAATCTCTTTACCATAGGCTATGGAGTCCATGGATTTAAGAACGTCGCATTCTTATTATTAAAACTGAGGCAGCTAACTACAACTTTTTCTTTTGTTGTGTCTGACAGGCTATAGTTTTTAGCCATAATTATACTAATGTTAAGTGCTTAACTCAGTGCTCAATTTTCACGCAACTTTGACCGGATAGAACTTCTTTTTTTCTTTTAAAGTATACTAGTTTTGATTTATTATATTACTAGCCGTCCGCCCCGGCTTCGCACGAGTGTAAGCTCGGCCTTCGGCCTCGCTACAAAATATGATATAGCCTATGTCACCCGGGGATAGTGTAGCTTCCCAACAGTGAAAGAATTTTTAAAATCGGTTCAGTAGTTTCGGAGCCTATTCATTACAAACATACAAACATACAAAAATAGGTACAAATCTTTCCTCTTTATAATATTAGTGTAGATACTACTATCATCACGGTTTTACCATTGCACTAGCCGCCACCGTTTGAAAGTTCACCTACATGCATATCGTAGATCTGTGGCAATCGCACACTGTGCGTTTTACGCAAGCTTTTATGCCTCACGTCGAAGATGGTAAACAATCTAAGTTGGTACAAAATATAAGGTCGGGGAAAAAGTTTCTTCGTATTTTATAAACAAATTCAAGACATATTTTTTTCAAGTTTAATTACATTTAATTATAATATATATGTACCATTTTGTTCGATAACTTGTTGCCATCTTTTAGGTAGTGACATGACCCCGTTGCTGTAGAAATTTTGGGAATTCTGATCAATAAAATGCAACAAGTAGTTTTGACAGTCCTCTCTTGATGTTAATCTAACACTACCCAAAGAATTCTGAAGAGATCGAAACAGGTGGAAATCTGAGGGTGCAAGGTCAGGGCTATGTGGTGGATGCATTAACACTTCCTAACCAAGCTCTCTAAATTTTTGCTGAGTGGCCAAAGATGTGTGCGGTCTGGCGTTATCATGATGAAAGACCACACTCTTTCTGTTGATCAATTCCGGCCGTTTTTTCTCAATTTCTTGTTTGAGTCTCATCTGCTGTTGGCAGTAGAGATCCGAATCGATGGTTTTGCCCGGCGGTAAATTCTCATAATGAACGATGCCCTTCCAATCCCACCATACACACAGCATCACCTTATTACGTGTTAATCTGGGTTTCGCTACAGTCTGTGGTGCTTCACTGCCCTTTGACCATGATCGTTTGCGCACATTCTTGTCGTAGGTGATCCATTTTGCATCACCAGTGATCAATCTTTTAAAAAACGGTTCGGTTTACGTTTCAATAGAGAATCGCAAATGAGTACACGATTCATTTGGTTTCTTTCAGTGAGCTGGTGTGGCACCCAAATATCGAGTTTTTTTGTATACCCAGTTATTTTCAAATGGGTCAAAACTGTTTTGTGGTCAATCCCCAGGTCTTCAGCTACGTCGTAACTACTAATATGCCGATCAAGGTCCACTTTTTTAGAAATGGCATCGACTTTATCCGTAACAGGGCGACCAGAGCGAGCTGCATCTTTGACATCAAAATTCCTGGACTGAAAATGCTTGAACCAACATTGTGCTACTCTTGATGACACTGCATTAGGTCCATAAATGTCACAAATTTTATTCGCGGCTTGTGTCGCATTTTTCAGTTTTTTGTAATAAAATTTCACAATATATCGAATTTCTTCGTTAGATTCACTCATTTTATCGAACAAAAAAACAATTGAAAAATGGCGGGAAATTGCTTTTTACTTTTTATATTCCTTTTTTAAAATGTCATATTTTTAATGGTATCAAAACCAGCCAGATACAAACAGTACAACCGATGAGATTTTTACTACAACTTTATACATACAAAATACGAAAAGACTTTTTCCCCGACCTATTATTACTTCGTAAGAATTCAACCATTTAGGTAAACTATAATGTTTCACATAGAACATTGAATAAGTAAGTAAAACTATCAATACAACTTTTCAATAGCATAACGCTCCTGCTCGTTTCCGATAACGATTTTTCTACAAAAAAATTGCCGGTGGAGGCAAAAAGCAAACTTTTAACAATCTACCTCCAATCTCGTAAGTCCCATAACAAAGCCTCCACTAATCACAACCGAGCAGTGGTCGGTCTATCCGCTTATCTCGTAATGTGATCCTCGCGTCCATTTGGTTCCACCTGCATTTCAAGACAACCATGGAAGTTATGAACTTGTGCGAGTAATGCGAACACCACTCAAGCGTAAATTAGGCACTCCAATCACTTATTTACCAAACACACGTTTAGCACTTTTATCTTAAATTGCGTTCCAATATAGACCGAAGTGCTTTTTATAAATATGATTTAGTCTCGAATACGGAGTAATGTCGAGTGAACACCGCTCGGCGACACGAATCGGCTTTTACGCATCGGAGAATTTACATTTTCTCAAATGGCCTGGAGATGTGGCGGTGTTTCTAAATGGTCATTGGTTGTTTTCTGGGAACATCGTAGGCTCTTAGTGAAGTTGTACGAGCATGTCGTGAACAGCTTACATTGGAATCGAATTGGGTTAATATGGAATACGAATAATGAAGGGACGCAGATTTGTCTGGAGCCCAGGCGAAGCAAAATAGGCAGTGATTTATCGCCTTTTTTTATATCTAAGGTCCCGTTTTCAAACCTTCTGACTGCCTGATTTTCTCACGACAGAAATGAGACAAAAACGGCCGGAACTCGATAGTGGGTAGTGTAGTAGTGTGTAGGAAACTCTTACAACCGAAGCTTGTTTATATCCTCTTGTTTTACAAGTTTTTTCAGTGGGTAGGATTAATTAGATAAAATAATTTGTCCGTTTGTTTGTCACCCTTTTTATGCTTTTTAGCAATACGGCTAACCTGATCTTGATGAAATTTGGTGAGGTAGTAGTGTGCAACATAAGGATGGCTATAGGATTATTTATCCCGGAAAATGCGGCATAACTGGAAAATGACGAAAGAAACAGCTGAGCGCTGACATTTCGTATTTCTTTACAGGTGACTTCTCAGTACTTCAAGTGTCGTTCAACCTGCAAAGGCACACGGGGTATTTCCTCATACAAGTCTACGTGCCTTGCATCCTCATCGTGGTCCTGTCATGGGTTTCTTTTTGGATCCATCGCGAGGTAAGTTATTTTTAACCGACTTCCAAAAATGAGGAGGTTCTCAATTCGAATGTTTGTTACCTCAGAACTTTCGAAAGGGTGAACCGATTTTGATGATTCTTTTTTTTATTTGAAAGCCGATGCTTCCCGTGTCCCTTTTCAATTTGGTCCAATTCTGTCATTTTTATGAAGTCAGTTTTTTATATTGATAATTATATGTATGTATATATATATGATATTACGATCCAATTAAATTACAACAGATAATTACTAAAATTATTAATTATAAGTTTAACTTCCCAAAGTTGGTATATAACAAGGACTCACTAACTAAAATATTGATCGGAATTATAATTACTTTCGTTCGACAGAGGCCTCCCTCATAGAGAGGGGTGTTGCTTGGCAGGCGGCTTGGGGATCGCAGTACGTTGACCGTGTACTATTAGGACGCTGCTGCCCATCCTCCGGTGGTTCTAGTCGCAGTTTTAGGACATACCCGGGTCCCACTTTACTTACTTATTACTACTTACTTCTTAGGTTACTTTCGTTCACCTATGTTGAATTCACAGATGAAAAAACCTCTTAAAAGGCCATTTAAATTATTAAATTAAAAAGGATTTTTAATGGCGACTGTCTGATTTCGTCACAGACCATTATTAATCGGAAGCATAAATCGTTACGTATATTCCTATCCTAAGAAAATATTCAGTCTTTTTATAAGGCACACTTGAGCGACACAAATTGATCTTAATGTAATTTTTTCTCACGTTTTAACAAGTTAAGACACTCTTCCACTATTCCTCTGATGCTAAGCGAACGCAATGTGTTCGAAGATTGTGAACAAGCTCAACCTACAAAGAGAACTGTTTCAAATCCCTTGTCTTTTCAGGCCACTTCAGATCGTGTGGGCCTAGGAATAACAACTGTGCTGACCTTGTCGACGATTAGCTTGGACTCGCGGACGGATCTGCCTAAAGTGAGATACGCGACGGCCCTGGATTGGTTCTTGTTGATGAGCTTCTTCTACTGTATCGCTACATTACTTGAATTTGCTGGAGTGCACTATTTTACCAAGGTGAGACAAAGTAAAATACTTTTGTATGCTGTTTTGAGAATCTAGAGAACTCTTTAAGATGATCATAATTTTTTCTTAGATCATGAAACATTAGACTAATTAATAATGTTAGGGTTTATTTTGTAGACATTAGAAATTTATGACTCTGGTAAAAGATTATTTAAAAAAAAAAAAAAAAAAACTGTAAATGGTACTCTGGTTTATTATTATTCCGTATTCATCTAACTGACTGTAGTGAACAACCGTGACAGTTTAAAATAGTACGATACTTTTCATGTGAAAATAAAAATTGGAAATTTACGGGTAACGATAATTTTGTTATAATTTTCCAGGTTGGTTCTGGAGAGATTATCATCGATGACTCCGAATGGGAAGAGCTAATAGAGGAGGTGGGGGGAGACGCTTACGCTGCGCGGGAGTTGGCCGTACGTAGGAGAAGCTCCGCTCGCTCTAATACCAATTATGTGAGTAAACCGCTTAATACAACCTAGATAATACGCTGAATTACCACGTGGAGACCACGAACCGGGAGACGCAGCGTAGGTAGATCTCCCACTAGATGGACCGACGACGCATTGTGAGAGTCGCGGGCATCCAGTGGATGCAGATGGCAGGATGTCGTTCAGTGTGGAGGCCTATGTTCAGCAGTGGACGTCTTCTGGCTGATGATGATGATGAATAGGTAGCTAAAAATGTGTTCCTTCTAATACTAAATTAAAGAATTTAAGCAACCACTGTATTTAAATGCGGCTCAACTAAACTCACAAAATCATTTCAGAACTTCTCCCTGCCTATACAAAGCGACTCCGGCAACGCTGTCCAGCCTATTGAGAACACAGCAGTCAGGCTGACGATGGAACGAACCACGCAGACTGAGACCAGGGTCCCGCGCTGGAGGCAATTGTTGTACTGCCTCGCCGGAGACGATAGATACAGGCGCAAGAGACAGTTTGAAGCAGGTAGGACAAACGATAGCAATAAATGTCAAACATGCGGACCTCACTAGACTAGGACCTTGACAAGTGCTTCTTGTTTTCTTCAGGCTTAAATTCTAAGACTTTGCGATGTGCCGATGACCTTTACCAAAAGAGCTTCTTCTAGGCAAGCGTGCTCCATCGTAGACCGCATCAACGCTTAAAATCTGCCTATTCTTAAATAAAAAAATATAAAACGTGGCATTCTAATGTTAGGTCTGATGCTTAAAGATTGGTTCGCCTAGCCTCGACTGCGTGACTAATAGCTTATCCCAGATGTATATTTTAGGAGTCTCTCGACCGAGGTTAGTCGGAGTTTGATGTACTAACGAGACTCATCGAGAGCATCTTGTACACTAGCTCTTGGCTTGTCTCGGAGAGAACAGCACGCATCACTCCAGGTTTTTTTTTTCAATCGAATATGCGACTTAAGAATTTTTATTTGCAGGTCGTCAAGGGCACATCAACAGCGTGTCCCTGATAGACCGCGCCGCCCGCGTGCTGTTCCCGGCCTCGTTCGCGCTGCTCAACATGTTCTACTGGATGGTCTACGCGTTCTCTAGCGATGACTTCGCCTGGAGCGACAATCCTATCAACACTCTTTCGCATTAACGTTTTTAAACAGGTTTCGCCAACGACTTCCTACATGACAACAAATTCGCAATTCTAAATATTCTGATAGGTACAGGCAGATATTTTTATCGATGTTCGGTATTGTTCTTATCTTGTCATAGGCACGAACGACAATTAGCTAAATAGCGCTAGTGTGTATCTAAAAGTGTTCGCCATAACGTTCAAGTGTCTACGGGGTGGGAAGTCGTTGGTTTTCGTATTGAATTTTCAAGCCAATGATTTTTTAAACTAAAGATATAAAATCGACGTGCCAAAAACAGCTACAATATCTATATAGTACTTTAAAGCGGAAAACAATCCATTACCTACTTACAATTAGGTAGCCATTTGGGAAACGAGTCATAGGTAATGATATTATAGCAAAATGTTTGGTTTTTGTAAAGGTCTTCAATATTAGGTCATACCTATTAGGTACGGTTTTATTGGAAATGGTAAATCTATTTTAAATATCGTTGGTTCAAGCTCTCAAATGTATAAGAATCAATTAGAATAGATAATTTATACTCATATTCAGGAAATTATTTTTAACAGATTTCATGCTAAAATATTATTATCTACAACAAGGTGTACCTATAAGGAAAACCATCTCCGATGATTAAGGGATATTTATTATAAGACACTATTACTATTACTTATTTGTTCGTACATTATTACTGTCCTGATAAGTTCTCAGACTATTTGGGCTATAAAATAGGTATATGAACCTAACTAAAATTATTAAACAAATAATGCGCTAGTGAGTCTGGTATAATTTTCTTCACAGGAATAATATATACCTTTAGAATAAGTATACGTTTTGTACACTCTTAGCTGTTTAGCGTAATAAAGTAGGTAATAGTATGGAATCTCTCTGCGCTTCATTTTCACAAAACTTTGACCCGACAAACCTAAAAAGTAGGTATACCTTTTTTATTTTGTTATTCTACTAGATTCACATAATCAAGGTTATGCAGTTCATGGAAATGCGTTTATTTTGTTATCGGCATTTCCTTAATTATGCGAAAATTGTTAAAATCTTAAATTCATTCACTGATAGACAACGTAGTCTAAACCGCTGGGTCTAGAAGCATGAGATTTGGCACAAATTTTCCTTATGCTCTTATGAAAGCGCATAAGGGCTCTAGGGTTTTCTAAAATTCATCCCCTAGAGGGATTAAATTGTGTATGGAAATTGGTAAGTTTTTCGGGTCATAGTTGTATAAAAATCACGTGTTGAGTTATTTACTCAAATAAAATAATATTTCTTGCTTATCTGTGTGAACATAGTAGTTGTTAAAATAAAATACAATATTTGAGACCATTTTATTATTTTATTTTCTTGTAATTATAATAAATACAAGTCCATAATAATGTTGACATTTCTATTATATTTAAAATTGTAAAGCAAATATATTATAAGTTCTCTGAATCTATTGAAATTCGAAATGGTGAACAGTCTGTCAGTACACAATATATTTAGGGAGATATACACAAGCAAGATTTCTAAGCAAAAATGTATTTGTTCCCGGAAGTCCTAATAGTACGTATATTTCTACGTTAAATTGGAACTAGTGAGTATAAAAATATTTTTTTCAAGCCCTTCGATCCATGCCATTCTGCCTTCCTGCTGGAGGAAGAATGAAGACGGGACCGGAGATATAGTAGATATATAAGCTAATGCAGTTGTGTTGGTTATAAACAAACGCCCGAATCGAGTGAAGTAATCAAACGAGCGCCCCTTCCCCCACCCGCTACGATACTTCAAGGTACGCTCAGAGCGAGTCGCACGCGCCGCGTCATTGAGATTCACCGTGTGTGTGTCGTCAGCGTAGAAGTAGCGTACAAAATAATGTTTTTTTTTCGTAAAACCCGATAGTAGCAACTCTAGCTCTATGACCGAGAGTAGGCATTGAATTCAAGGACATTTTTTTAGCTTATATATCTACTGTGCCTGCTTTTTTTTACCGTATTTTGTTTCGGGTCTTTTTTATATTTTTCATACAAACGTACCTACTAGTTATATTTTGAGGAATCTATTTGTCCGTTTTGATGAAACTTAGTACCTAAGTATATTTAAATTGGCAGTTCGAATTTCTAATATTGCCTGTATGCTCGCGACTTTGTACGCGTAGGGCTCAGCCTTCAGCATCGCTAATAGATATAGTTTACAAAAATCCCTTCTTAGTGCTCGCCTACGTTATATAAACAATACTTGTGCAAAATTTCATGCTTCTAGACCCTGCGGTTGAGTTTGTGCGTTGTCTATCAGTGAACGAATCAATTAAAGGATTTTAGGTACTTTTTTTTACAACAAGTCTATAAGATTTGTTTTAACTTCAGTAAAAAAAAAGTAAATAAATATTAGAACTTCGTACATAGTATTTACCAAGTTTCATCATAATCGGTCGAATCATTTCCGAAAAGTTTACGTACGTTTATATGAAAATTATAAAAAAATCTTGAACTCCGAGGGATCCTTAAAAGCTCGTAAAATCTTGGACCAATAACAATAATCATTCGTTTTGCTTGTGGCAATTCCTCTAAAATACAATGCTGCGGGACCCAAGAAACATTCTCAATCAGTCTTTGATCAAAAAGATCAAAACATCATCTATTTTACATTGAGAATAAATATAATATTTGAAACTAATTAATTACAGGTTATTTGTATTATAACTACATTTTACAATAGAGATTCAGGGTATTAGAGATATTCTAACACACACATTTTAAAGAGCATTGTCCATACTCTGCAAACATAAAGTTCAGAAGAAAACAAGTGATTGAACTAAAAGTCTGGGTGAAAATATCCATACAAGTGGACAGAGTCTCTTTTTAGAACATCTCTAATACATAAATAGCACTTTTCATTGGACGTACAGACATCTTGATTCTTTCAGGAATGCTCCAGAACTTATAACGGCTTTTATAAAGTTATAGACAGCAAGGGCTTTTCAGAATACGTTATAGTTTCTTAGCTTTTGACGCATTGCCCCGCGATGTTAGCTTCATAGCACAATCAGTATTTCTCTCATACATTTTATATAAACACATTCACACTTAAGGCCCAGAATTTGATGCACCGATTTGATGTTTTCTTTAAGATATAAATTGACTGTCTACTTTTTAATATGTGCTTCAGTAATCTTTCAAAATATTTGGAACTTTTTATTTATCATACCCAAATAGAATATGTAAAGCTGTTTTTTTCGTTTTTATGGCCATTGTAAAAATATTAAATCTATTTATTTTTTCCAATTATTTTAATATATTAACCTCGCAAAATTACCGAAGCAATTTTTTTTTTTAAGTAGATAATCATTTTATATCTTTAAAAAACATCAAATGCAAGAAGGAGATAGCTGCGAACGGTATTAAGAGAATACCGCAGTGCCTCAATTTTGATCAACAAAAACGAGAAAGTTCCGAGTTAAAATATACTAGAATTGTTTTCTAAGTATGAAAACTAGTTTATATTTACTGTACATTTGTAATGTTATTTACAAATGTTCGTACAGATTACATTTTACATAAGTCTATTCAATCATTTTATATCTTCCAAGTGTTGAAATGCGCGAGCGAGATAGAGGAAGCACAAAGGATGGGCTCTTAAATCAATGGCAACGCGATATCACCTTAAATATGCGGCCTACCGCACACATGCTTACTTATAGCCGTAACAGACGTATCGAACTTGGCTGACGAACCGCCGTCTGACCAACGGGAGAGAAAGAGTGAGAATATAATTTCCCTCTCTTTTTCTCTCGTTGGTTGAGTTGGTTGACGTCAGCCATGTTGACGTGTCTGTTACGGATCTTAGCAGGCACATTAAGGGTTTCACCTCGGAATGAGAGATATATAAACCTTTATGTTGGCATTCTAAGTTTATCAAGCGCTTAGCCATATACATAGCATACTCGTAATGCTATAGGTCAACCTGGAGTATGTATGGCAAAGCGCTCTCAGCGCTCTGTTACAAAAACGGCTAAGCGTATAAAAGTTGTTAAAACAAAATTTGTAGAGAATTATACTCTACAATTTTCATAATAGATGCAAATAGCATTAAAACCGTAGGAAGCGACTTATTTGCGATACCTCGATTAATGTGACCTTGAATATGTAAAGTCACAGAAACGAGATTTTATAAGACTTTTAAGACAACAAGCCGAAATTAAAGTTTATACAAGTATACAGCTTATTAACTTTCATTCTGAGGTTGACACTTTTTTTTTTGCTTAAAAGCCTGCACTAACTGGCCACACATCTGAATGATGATGATGATAAAAGCACCAGCCAAGTGCGACTCGCGACACCGAGGGTTCCGCACCCAAAATATGTGGATTCTATCATTCAATTCGGAATATTAAGCGCGCGCCCGACTCGCAACTGGACGGTGTTTATAATTTGTTAGTTTTTTACTTCACAGTGTGTACTATAATCACGCAAAGTTGAATGCTTGAACGTATTACCGTTTTTACACTAGAGCACAGACAAACGTGTTAAAATGATACGTTTGTCGTATGACCTCCTTTTTAAAAACTATTTCGTAGTTAAACATTACATTTTCTGTGAAAATCTCAACAGGCTATCACGATTCAAAAGATACAGCCGTTTAAAGGTAGGGCAGATAGACAGCGTAGGCTTAGTAATAGGGCCCCGTAGACACTCTTAAGGTAAGGAATCCTAATAAAACCATAAAGATATGCAAGCGCCATCTGTAAATGTGTTCCTACCTGCCAAGTCCATGTTATTTTGTTGTTAGTAAGCTAACATTTGCCTTATTATGGATGTTTGTTCGTACGGGATGGCTCACGATCGTGATCACAATCCAAATCACGAACGGACTCCACAATAAGCCACATGTTACCTAAACATGTTTTGTTAATATACTTTGTTAGATTTTGGGCGCAGGAGACCCAGATTCAGTTTGTCTAGAAGTAGCTTACAGAGAGCTATGCTAACATTTCAATTCATTTTTGGTCTAACATTCGGTAAAAAGGTCAAATTCGCTTCCGATCTTCACAATATTTCAATCATTTACAAAACAGTAAATAGACATTTTGAAGGCAATTTTTAAATACAAGTGGAATGTATAGTACTTATATAAGGCTTTTATCATAAGTTTGAGGACAACTTAGCACGTCATGCAATTGCTTAATTACTTAAATAAGTCAGGACAGGATCAGCATATGGTTTCGTTGTTTTAAAATTTTGTAACAAAATTTGCTGATGTATGTAAGTAGTACAGATTTTTCCAAGCAGCGATACCCATCTAAGTGGCGTATGAATGTTAATACAATTCAAAGCATTTTGAATTGAATAGGCTAGTTGATTGAGTTCATTAATTACAAATAGCAGGCTTAGCGAAGGATATAATTAAATTCAATAAAAAAAAAAAAATATGCCCCTGTCCCTTTCCAGCAAAACGTGTGTGGACATCATAACTTGCTACTTGCTAATTAAACTTACTTCTTTTTGAACAAATTTTAATTTTGTACTGTTATATGATTATTTACGGGATATTTACCGTGGTAAAGTTGGGAAAGTTATCCCGTGAACATGGTGCATGTAACTGCGCCGAAATATCGGGAGCTCCTTCCACAACCTTACCACGGTAAATATCCCGTTAATAATCATGTAACTGTAGTGAACAACCGTGATAGTTAAAACAGTGTTTTAATATTGTTTTCGTAGGGCTCTTTTTTTGCATCAGTGTTTTTTATAAGGTAATAAAAAATTGTTAGAACACGTGCCTATTGTCAGATAAATTGTCACGCTACGCTTTGTTGCTTAGATGGACACCGCGGCTTAAATTAAATTTTGAGAAACGGCGAAACTAGTTAATCGAGAATTTATCACACTGCTCCAACCCTGACTTCTCAGAGTGCAATTGCATAGATTTCATTGTATAAAATTAAATACATATTACAATATTTCGTGGGTACAATATTTTTTTTACAAATAGGTATTTGTCGTATCATTCCTTCGTCTTTATAAATATATAATTTTATATATGTAGTTCTTTTGGTTGATTATAGTCTTGAGCGAATCACTTTAAAGCAAAATATGTGATGGGCAAACCTAGACCTTAATCAACCAACCAAATTTCATATTATTAAAGAAGTCTTACTCTAAATGCGCTGCATATATTAATAATATGTATAATAAATATTAATTGCAAGTGTAAATAACAGTTTGTTCTTCTTCGAAATATAGTTGTGAGCAAAGTATAGCAAGCAAAGGGTCATGGCGGAGCCGAAAAAAAAAGAACACAGGGGCCGTACCGTCACCTGTTTTAAGCGATTCTATTTAAGTGATTACGAAAAGTTGCGCGACCGCAAACCGTATGACGACGCGTTAAGATTCACGTTCGTGTGATTTACCGAATTCACCTAAACTGAATCGCTTACTCAATAATTTATTGCATATTATGAAATTCACATACAGATCTTAGGTAGCATGTTTGAGGCAGGTATCGTATAATGACCCTTATTAGGTATGGCAATAAAGTGCGGAGCGGACCGATTTATTCCATAATTGATAATTGATTTGTCTTCTAAACTCTTTTAGGCTATTGTAACATTTTAATGGCAATGTATCTTTGAGAATTTTGCCAAATTTATTTTCGTTTTTTGTCTTATCTGTACTGGTAGTTTATTATAATAGGTCGGGGAAAAAGTCTTTTCGTATTTTGTATGTATAAAGTTGTAGTAAAATCTCATCGGTTGTACTGTTTGTATCTGGCTGGTTTTGATATCATTAAAAATATGACATTTTAAAAAAGGAATACAAAAAGTAAAAAGCAATTTCCCGCCATTTTTCAATTGTTTTTTTGTCCGATAAAATGAGTGAATCTAACGAAGAAATTCGATATATTTTGAAGTTTTATTACAAAAAAGGGAAAAATGCGACACAAGCCGCGAATAAAATATGTGACGTTTATGGACCTAATGCAGTGTCATCAAGAGTAGCACAATGGTGGTTCAAGCGTTCTCAGTCCGGGAATTTTGATGTAAAAGATGCAGCTCGCTCTGGTCGCCCTGTTACGGATAAAGTTGATGCCATTTCTGAAAAAGTGGAGCAAGATCGGCATATTAGTAGTTACGACGTAGCTGGAGAACTAGGGATCGACCACAAAACAGTTTTGACCCATTTGAAAAAGTCTGGTTATACAAAAAAACTCGATATTTGGATGCCACACGAGCTCACTGAAAGAAACCAAATGAATCGTGTACTCATTTGCGATTCTCTGTTGAAACGTAACAAAACCGAACCGCTTTTGAAAAGATTGATCACTGGTGATGAAAAATGGATCACCTACGACAAGAATATGCGCAAACGATCATGGTCAAAGGGCAGTGAAGCACCACAGACTGTAGCGAAACTCGGATTAACACGTAATAAGGTGATGCTGTGTGTATGACGGGATTGGAAGGGCATCGTTCATTATAAGCTTTTACCGCCGGGCAAAACCATCGATTCGGATCTCTACTGCCAACAGCTGATGAGACTCAAACAAGAAATTGAGAAAAAACGGCCGGAATTGATCAACAGAAAGGGCGTGGTCTTTCATCATGATAACGCCAGACCGCACACATCTTTGGCCTCTCAGCAACAATTGAGAGAGCTTGGTTGGGAAGTGTTAATGCATCCACCATATAGTCCTGACCTTGCACCCTCAGATTTACACCTGTTTCGATCTCTTCAGAATTCTTTGGGTAGTGTTAGATTAACATCCAGAGAGGACTGTCAAAACTACTTGTTGATTTTTTTTTATCAGAAATCCCAAAATTTCTACAGCAACGGGATCATGTCACTACCTACAAGATGGCAACAAGTTATCGAACAAAATGGCACATATATATTATAATTAAATGTAATTAAACTTGAAAAAAATATGTCTTGAATTTGTTAATAAAATACGAAGAAACTTTTTCCCCGACCTTATATACTAGCCGTCCACACCGGCTTCGCACGGGTGTAAGCTCGGCCTTCGGCCTCGCTACAAAATATAATGTAGCCTATGTCACCCGGGGATAGTGTAGCTTCTCAACAATGAAAGAATTTTTCAAATCTGTTCAGTAGTTTCGGAGTCTATTCAATGCAAACAATCTAATCTTTCCTCTTTATAATATTAGTATAGATAATACGGTAACATGGTACGGGTTGATGACGGTACGGACCCAGATACCGGCAAAAATCTTGAAAATTACTTTGAAAGCGCAATAGTCAGTTTTAAGGTGTCTTTTGCGGGGACTTCAAGGGGGACTTCAACAGCGCGTTTGCGCAACTAGTTATAGTATGTACACTGTAAATGCATCAACTTTGCCCAAATTACGCTCCTTTTTTGCTAACGATGTTTGCCGATTACTTGCTTGTCATTTATCCTACATGTCATAGTTTATCATTTGAAAAGCTCACGATATACAACGTATAACAAAAAGGTGTGGTAATACTGAAAGGTATGTGGGCCGAATCTGAAATCGCGAAATAAATATCAGCGGAATTTCCGAGTAGCTATGGGGTTCTTCAAAAGGGCTGTTAATAGAGTCTTTAAGGGTCGCAACGTATCTGTGATACCCCTGGTGTTGCAGGTATCCATAGGCGACGGTGGTCGATTGTCTGCTTGTTTGCCAACAATGGCCAACAATTTGCCAATAAAAGAAATACATTCGACAAAATGTATCCGCACCTTTTTGTTACACGTTTTGTTTATTTTAATAGTTTCAATGCTTTTTTTCGTCTCCGCCACACACATTAAAAACATCCACGCATCGTTCGGGTACGCAAATACGATGCGTATGCTTCCCTTTCTGTTGTACGTTGATCATACAAAGTGTACAGAGAATGGCGTACATTGACGCTAGATAACATGTAACATTGGATGCGTCTTGCAACCGGTCTTAAAGAAGGCATCACATTTGCTTCGCATCGTACGGCTTCGGCAGATCGGATCACGCCGCATTCATACTAACTACATACTTAATCCATGGCAATTCATCACAGCTTAGTAAGTAGATAGTATGAATTAGGCGCGATCCGATCCATCTGCTGCGTAAAATAAGGACCAGTGGATATCTACCATAAATGTGCATTTACCATTTAAGAAGAATCAAGTCTAAATCAAAAGGTCTCGTAAAGTTGTTTATGTAGCTTAATTACCAATAACACGAGTTTTCGTCGTTCCTTTAGTATATTTTGAGCCTTTTCAGCAAATCTGCTGATTATAATAGCGTAATTATGGAAACTATTTTAAAATTGACAGAACAGACAAAACATCACAATTATAAGCGACGCCACTACAAATTAATTCCAAATACTATAAAACAGTAACAAATAGTATAAAACCACACACAAAACAACAACACAAAAAAAACAAGATTATTTTCACATTACTAGTAAACTAACACTAGCCTGATTACGTTAATTGTCAAGTGCAATCAAAAGATCCAGCTCGCTTGAGACCACTTGTGTCAAAGTCGAGACGGCTACGAAATCATTAGAGAGATATGATATGACAATTATTGTAAGATACAGACATTATATTGACGGATTTTGGTACTGTTTTATAGCATTTAAATCCCTACAAAACATTAGTACTTAACATCGACTGAAACATTTTTAATAAATACAAATAATTACGTCACTACATCAAACATGGCAATTGCCATTTTCTATTTACAAAAATAAAATATTAAACAGACAATGTATATTAAAATATACACAAAATCATATACATATCGATGATCCAATTTTTAAATACATATCAATAGATATATAGCTACCAATAATTTGCATAAAGTCATCATTTTATTACACTATACGGCATAGGGGCCGAATCTAAAATTTATCTAGAAAAATATCAAAAAAACTAGACCATTTCCACAAAATTTGGAGACTAGAACACTGGTCACAGAGTTAAAATATTAGGCAAGGAGATTTTAGTTGTAACATCTTAACTTAGCTATTGTATACACACACACAGACACACATGCTTTCCAAGTAAATGAAAGCTCAAATAATAAGTTAAACAGCTTAAAAACTCGGAGTATTACATCAAATTCTCATATCTCGCTTTTCACTACAATAATAAATAGGTATTTCTTTTATTTATAGACCAATATAATTAAATCACAGATACTACTTTTCTTTATAAATATTTAGCTACCTACGTATCTTTCTTTTTCACTACTAAATACACGTTCATGTCATCTTTTCCTTTAACATAAACGCTGCCTCGAGGTTCGAATTCATATCTAGCAGATAAAACCGGAATGCAGGCTTCGCCCACTTGAATCCTTTTTGTTACTCCAGTGGAGTCCATCCTAGATGCTATATTGACGGCGTCACCCCATATATCGTAGTACAACTTCGTTGTTCCAATCACGCCAGCGGTGACATCGCCGAAATTGAAACCTATTCTGAGTATAAAGTCGAATTCAAGCAGATCCTGATTGAAATTGTCTACTACTTTCTGCATTTCCAGAGCGAAATCCATCAATTGGTTGAGATGATCATATGCACCTCGCGCCGAGTGCCTGAGGCCAGGGTTGAGCCCGCTAGCTGCCATAAAAGTACTGCCTATTGTCTTAATCTTCTCTACATGTCGAAACTGTGGCCTTTCCAACAGTTCATCGAAATCTGCTATCAGTTCATTGAGCACTCTTAAGTATTCCTTCCCTTTCAAGTACGATTCGTCGTACATTTCGTTAAAGTTAACTATGCTAGCGAATATAATGCCAGCGTCTTTATGGTTTTCAGAATATTTGGCCGTGTTTTTAAGCTGATCGGCGACGTGCCGAGGAATTATGTTATGTAACAACCAGTCAGCTTGGTTCCTCATGTTCTGTACTCTTTGCTTATCGCGGTTTGCGACCACGTTGCTGTAGAAACTCAACCGATAACTTATCTCGAATTCGCGATTCAAGAACCAAACCAATATTAACAACAGCGCCACGTCTAAATACAGTTCCGTCAGATGCAGTTTGTGGTGGGCATTCGATACTGTAGCATTGTTTTCAAACCACTCGGCGTACGTAATATTTATAACCCCTAAAAAATCACTGCTATTGCTGTTATTAGCGTCTAAGAACTGAGTATTGGCCTCATGACATCCAAGGACGGCAAAAAATAGGAACAAACCAGCGTAAAGCGTCACCAGAGTATTTTTTACAAGCCAGTTCATTTGTGTAAAGTTACAAAAGTGCACTATACTTATACATAGAAGGTAAACATAAAATGACTGTTCCCCTTTCAAAATGGTCATAGTGGTGTTTTCGCAGGAGAAGTTTATAAGAATAGCGAGCAAAGGCAAGCTGATTAGCAAGCAGCCGGACAAATGCCACGGATACCATGTCGTCAGTTTTCGGAACACCCTTATCGATTTCCTCAGATTGTGCGCGACAAAAATCGGATCGTGTTTCGTTTTCCATTTCAAGTAATGTCTGTAAATGCAAAATATCATTGCGACGATTTCTATAAGGAAGAAAAATGTAAACCATCCGATGCATTGTCGCCACTCGTTGTATAGAATAAATATCGAGGTCGTGATGGCGAGGAATATGACGGCTGATACTAGGATATCAAGGGCGGTGTTGAACCTTGAAGTGGTAAGTGTCGGTGGGAAGTCTTCACTATCGTCGCTTCTATGCGCCTTGTCTCTGTAATGTTGCTCCATTTCCGACGATTTGAAGAATAGTGTAAACCTATTCAAGGGCGGTTGGACAAAGTAATTGATACCTGACCTCGCGTTGTCTTGAACACATCTTATGAGTTGGAGATCTGATTGTTTTCTTAGCTTCTGTAACGATTGCACTTGTTGCTCGTTTAAAGGCGGAGGCAGACGGGCTTTGGAGTGCGGTTCGTTGAGTGAGGATTGGCTCGAGGTGTAATATCCCGATACCCTGTGTTGCATCATGTCTGCTTGCGACGTCGCGAGGTGGTTGAGTACGAAAATCTGAAATGACAATGTTTTTTTTGAAGTGAAAACTTCTTTAGACGCGTTGAGCACTTTTTGGGTAAACAAAAATCATAGAACTCGCGTCATCGTCACGCTGTACCATGTATTTTAAAACAGCGGCATCTCTTATTGAATAGGTGAATTACTACTAAAAATTTTACTTCTGACGTGCAGTCCTATGACTGATGTTATATATATTTTTCTAGAGAATGTCATTGAATCTGTCTGTACAAGTAAGTATAAATAGTTTTTTGAGCCCGATAAATGAGATCATATTCTTTAAAGGGCTGAACAGATTTTCTTGAATCATAGCTAAGAAAACTCTCGATCAAATCACCTTTTACACAAAAATAACCAAATCAAAATTGGTTCAGCCGTTTGGGAGCTACGGTGCCACAGACAGACAGAGATACACACGTTAAACTTATAACATTCCTGTTTTGCGTCGGGGGTAAAAAAAGATACGAAGCAAGTTTGGAACTTTATGCAGAATTCTATGTAACTTTTTTTTAATAAAAAGTATTCAATTTCATTATTATTAGTTCAGTCGTTTAATCGTGGAAAAGTAACGAGATACTTTTATGTAATAATAGTTTACCTACACATATTTAAATTTTAATATCGAATACTAACTAACTACAAAGACAATCGTCCCATAGACATAGCATTAAAACAGGATACTAGCCAAATCTAAAAACTGACTTCCAGCTCATCTGTTTCATTAGCTCTTTTGAATGTTTCTTCACGCCAAACTGAACCTTACTTCTCAAGACCAAAGGATAAAAACGTGTGCAGTTTAGCTAAGCCATTAAAGCCCGTATTGTTTATAGCTGTTGCACAAAGCTCTACATAGGGTTGTCTAATAATATTACAACTATTGATTTTAGCATTTATAGATAGAATAGATAGATTTATTTATTTTATAGGGGTTTTGTCATAGGCCCCTTTTTTTAAAACCGATTTTTGGCCCAAAATTACAACCCGACGGAAAGCCAGATTGCAAACGCCATTACGGTAGATCAAAGAAGTCAAGAACCAAACATAAATATGAAAGGAGTTAGGGAGGTGTAAGTTTGTTAGCGATCGGATCAATTTTATTTTTGAGTTTTTAATGTTTGCCCTACAAAAAAAAAACGAAAATTTGAAATATCATAGAAAAAAAATTATATCTAAGTCAAAAGAGGTTGTTGTCGCTACCAAGGAGGTTACATTGTTTTCATCTTTCACTGACAAATAGCTGATGTTATAAGGAGTAATTTATAACATCAGCAGGCCTAGCACGGGCCGTCGAAAAATTGTCTTTCCACCGCTTTTATCCGCGCGTAGACGCGATAGAGCTAAAATATGGATACGTTTGTCTCTTTCTAGTGGGATAAAAACGGTGGAAAAACAATCTGTCCACGGCCCGTGCCGTACGCCTACAGCGTATCTATGGGCAGTCTAACTGTTTTTGTAGTGTTAGCTTGTATATTGTTTAATTAATAAAGGCACTTGCCCTTTTAAAAAGATATCATCAGCTACTTTTATCCCGGATATAACGCGCGTGAAACCGAGGAGCACAGCTTATTCAAAATAGGAAAAAAAATACTTTTGATAGCTTCATTATCATTAGATTAGGTTGGTCGGCATCTGGACGTAGGCTTCTTCCACTATCAAAGTTTGGTCATTAGCTCCTAGCAGCCAGCTGGCCACACGGTGGCCACTATCATGTGTTTGCCTAAACTCGCCTACTTCAGTGGTTTTTGGTTCTTCAGGAAATGTGCCCAAGTGACAACCCTAGCCGTATGTTATTCTTAACGCTTGTTTATGGGCTCGTTTCTATTTAGATGTATTTCCTTCGGGATCGAACTTCATGATTTGAATGAAAATATATTGTTCAATGAGCAAAAAAATACATGTTGATTCATGTTTCCATCTGGTTTTGACGTCGGTCAAATCATCATCATCAACAATCATCAGCTCAAGCGCAGGCAATATCGAGTATTTACATCGCATACTCTAAAATTCGATATGAATACTTTGACAATTATTTGGGACATGTTAAATTACAAGGTTATTTTGAATCATGTTGGCGCGATTAAATCACACATCACACATCATCAACCAAGGGGTGTTGCTTTAATCCCCACGCTTGGCAGGCGGCTTGGGGATCGCAGTACGTTCACCGTGTACTATTTAGGACGCTGCTGCCCATCCTCCGGTGGTTCTGGTCGCAGTTTTAGGACATACCCGGGTCCTGGGTTTTTTATTTAAATAATGATTTACTAGAGCCAAATTATTTTTTTAATAAAAAAAATAAGTTGATGATTGATGATGATGCTGATGATGAACGTTTTTTGGAAGAAAAAAAAAACTAATTAATACAAGTCATGGAACAAAAGTTGTCCGGTATGATGTAGGGAAGCTGCCAACGAGAGGTTTTAGGTTAATTAAAAATAGGCCTATATATGAAGTTACTTTTTCAAGGTTAGTGCAAGCGCGCGGCTTGGTTTCGCTTTACTTTTGCTTACCTGTTGTTGTATGCTGGATCGTCGGCTAGTGCTGCGGATGCCAGAGTCCTTCCTGCTGTTGACTGAGGGACAGAGGCTGACGGCGTCGTCAGCCGGCCGCGACTGGGAAGACGGGAGGGGCAGGTTCAGCCGCCTCTCCTTGGGGCGGATTAGCTCGCCCTGCGTGGCCAGGGTCGAACTACGAGCACGGCATACTGGCACCTGGAAAATTGAAACGATAAAAATAATAACAGCGTACCTAGAAAGCTGCATACTGGAACTGGTAGCGAGCTTAAGCATTTGGATTGTCTTTAGATTATAGATTTAGGATGAAACAAAAAAAAATTGGTCTGTGCTTTAGACCTTCAATTGTCTATCTATGGGCAAGTTTTTTTTTTTTAGTTATAAATATACTTGACTACTGAAATAAACTGTATCCTGAGAATGTACATAGAAAACTGTTTTTTTTTTTATCAGGATCAAAATTATCCTGAATTCATACGCATTATGCACACTACTTTCTTGCCAAACTAAGGCAAGATCGATTTAGCTACTAAGTCGTGAAAATGTAACAGAGGCTAAGAGGGAGTTACAAATTTATAATATTATTCTATACTAATATTATAAAGAGGAAAGATTTGATGATTTGTTTGTTTGCATTGAATAGGCTCCGAAACTACTGAAACGATTTGAAAAATTCTTTCACTGTTGGGAAGTTACACTATCCCCGGGTGACATAGGCTATATTATATTTTGTAGCGAGGCCGAAGGCCGAGCTTACACCCGTGCGAAGCTGGGGCGGACGGCTAGTATATATTAATAGTGAGAAGTGAAGAGTGATTTTATGGAATTCCAATGCAACTAATCGTCGCCATTAAAAGCCAATTTCTAAGTAGATAATATTTAGATTGATAACGACCAAGGAGGACC